>JAEAOA010000819.1:147500-627500 GCA_016746295.1 Potamilus streckersoni | reverse complement strand
CATACATACATACATACATACATACATACATACATACATACATACATACATACATACATACATACATTGACAGAGGCAACATACCGACTGAAATGAATATTTACGTATACCCAACTGAACCCTAAGCGACTTCAGACATAATATTCTTTAGGTGACAATTTAAAAAACCTGTTTACATAGTGTTCTTTCCAGGTGAACGTCCTTAATCTTTGCCACTACTTAATGATTCAGATTATGTGCATCTGTTCCAATGTATCACTTCTCAGTAAAAATAATGATTGTGTTGTTTCTGTAGAAAATAAACCTGACTCTGGCTTAGAGGCAAATGGTTTCAGGATTCTAGCAATTTTGTAAACACAGAAAAACAACACCCACGCCACTCCTCAGTTTCAATTAAATCTCAGTTTTGTGTACAGATTTCACTCATATCAATCATGACAACCCAGTCCCACAATATTATTTGCTTCATAAGATTGTATCTTTCCGCCTACCTAATAATCTATTTATCGATCTATCTATTTTGCAGTATCTCTATTAGGCTGAATCTGAATGTGTTTCGGTGTTCAACCCATCATTTAACATTAGATGTTTCCCAAAATGGCGTGCTACTCACGGTCAGATGAAACTCGGATATACTTAACAATAAAGACCTTTACCATACACTTAAAACATATACTTCACACGAAAAACATATACCAGACACTAACAACAAGCCAGAGAAATCATCGTGTATGTATATATTCATTTATTTGGGTTTAATAGTGCGTCATCACACTAATGGATACATGGTGCCAATTAATGATAAAGTTCGAGAAAGTTATTATAAAGAATAGCATAATGACTAATCAGCTTCCAACCAAATTAAAATTAAGTAATACAGGTGGCAAATAGTAGGCCTATAAATCGTCCATTATATTATACAAAAATAATAATGGGTGCAACTGTTGTGTAGGGTGGGGTGGAGTGGGTGATCAAAATCAATGGCATTCATTGATGGCAGTTGGGCGCCTTTACATAATAGTTTATATGATCTTGTGAGGACAGATTTTATATCTGCGACATTTGCGGTCATTGTGTCATGTACGTGGAATCTTGTGATGAATCTCAAGTTTCAAACCAATCATATAAAACTGAATTTTAGTAGACAAGATATAATGACTTACATATCCAGTATGAATCATATATACATTCTCAACATTCCGGGCGTCATCAAACAACAATGTCTTAGATTTTGAAGGATGTAGAATCTCAGTTGCGCAAATTATTAAATAATAAAACTAGAGATAGAAAACATATACAACAGTTGTATACCAGAGTCACGATTCTGCAGTCTTAAACTAAGTTCAGACAAAAGCGAAAGCCAACAAGTTTTGTAAAATTCAAGAAACAATTTATTTCCCAAGGAAAAACTGAAAATCTGAAACGAGCTTACAGTATTGTGAATTAAATCCAAATCAGTTATAAAACCTCTATCACAAGGCTAAAATTATGAAATATTCTGAAAAAATTTCATTGGTGTTCTGAATGAATTCTGATCTTGAAAGTGCTGATGTACCAATAGCCTGGAATGGTGTTGATATGCTAACAGTCTTAACGTATCACAATGATATAATCCAAAATGTCTGTAAATGAAATCTTAATAATATCAAAATAGTGATTTAGTCCGAAGGTATTATTAGCACATTGTAAATATAAATAATTCAAATAAATACATGCTCACAAATTTAAACTAAATACAACTAAAATATTTATTCAACTTGGAAGTTATGATATGATTGAGAAATTATATTATTAACAACCCTAATATAAAAACCTAACATGCAATTAAAGGACCAGGACGAAGGTGATGTTAATGGAAATTTCCATTAGACTGCAAAACGAAATTGATAGAATCTTCCAGTCAGAGACAAGGCTGTATCTAGATCTGTGATCCATTTAGACATGTTTTCACACAAATAATAACAATCTGAATTTATAATTTGTCACAGACAAAATGCTATGAAGTATGTTGTTTATAAAAAGGATATTTGTCACTTAGTCCCAATCTCCTACACTCAATTATGGACAAAGGTGTCTGATTATTTAAGAAGTCTGATGTCTAGCACTAGGAAATCATGCCGCAGACATGTAGTATGATGTCTCAGCCAGTCACATTATGTTGACGACAGGCCGACCAGTCCTAACACTATCCTCTTAAAGCTGAGTTTCATTCGAGGCATCTGTTGGTATCATTTTTGTAAGTCTTCGGTATGACTCGGCCGGAAATTGATCCCGCGACCTCCCGCATCCGAAGCAGCCTCTCTAACCAGTAGGCCACCGAAGCGGTTCCGTGGACAAAGGGCAATCGCACAATACAAATTTAGTATACATAATATACAATTATCGATAAGAAGGCAACACACACTCTAAACTAATTATGCATGCCATTAGTGACAACATATTTTCAAAAATGCACAAAGTATTAGCGAGAAGGATTCTCTTTGGTTCAATCCATTTTGTGAGTTTAAAAATCTGAAAAAAAGAAACTATTATTTTTTTTAGACAAGATGTTACAGAATGATAATTATAACGTAAAGCTTTTACCATAACTAATCTATGCAGCAACAATTACGGTCAATTTTTTCGAACTCTTTCTCGTACTCGAAGAATGAAATATTATTTTTAACCTGATCTAAGCACGTTTGAAATAAATGCGCCTATGTCAGACACATAGTCAATGGTGAAAGTTTTCTTCTAAGCACGTTTGAAATAAATGAGCCTATGTCAGACACACTGTCAATGGTGGAAGTTTTCTGTTGGAAAAAAATATTGATTGTTAATTATATTTTTATATTTGCTAGACCATTTTTATAGTACTACGTTCAATATATTAAATTAAATATTTGCTAATATGCCAATACGTGGAATAAATTTAAAGCTATCAATTGCATCAATAATTACCTTCCTATTATTCAGTAGAACATCTTTATTCCATCAATCTAGATATTGGCAACTTCGGAAAATAATGTTAAAAAGCTTAAGAATACAATAAATAGTAGCATCAACAAAGTTAACAATCACTTTGGACAATATATACTTCTTGTTAGCAAGTTTTTCTTTTTTTACTATAATCTGTCTTTATCATATTTGTAACAATTATTTACGTTTTATTCCAAAGTGCTTCCTAATAATTTCACTGAAACCAAATACTATTTTTTTTCCCGTTTGAAGTGAAGAGATTGACTATATTCTCTGTTTTCGAACAATGTCATTTAATTGTTTTAGGGCTTTCTGTTCTGCCAACACGTGAGGAAAAGTCAAGCACCACTTCCTATCTGTCATACACACATCCCATATTTGTTTCTTAGTAAACTTATTCCCGTTATTAGAAACGTAGAGAAATCAGTCAGATGTAGTATTTCATTACCTTACATGCATATCACACAGCCCTCATACATGTAATGTTCATGGTTGCTTTTCTTATTACAAAGTTGGATATTTGCAGAAATCATGATGTAAAGTACATACCAAATCAAAACTAGCTATGTAAGGTATTGAACAAGGTTTAGCTTATTTCAACATCTCTCCTCGTGAACAATCATCTTTAGTTAGATGAGATGAGATAACCAATGCGATTGATGAAAGTAGGGTAATTCAGATATTGATACAAACTAACCAAACAAGATTGTATAAACAATGTTGTTTATGTATGCAAAAAGAGTACACATACATCTTATTAGGGAACATGACAAAATCTTGTCTTGACCTAATCGAAAATAATAGTTGCATAAAGGTACATAGGTGATAAAATGCGTCATGTAAAGTAAATGGTAAAGAATAGATAACTCTATCCAATGACACCTTTTTTCACACACAAGGAACATGGTATTATTCAAACAGTTGTTTGTTTACTAACACTTTACTATCGAACCTTTCCGATTAACAAACTCTGAATACATTACACATTTCGGCATCGAAATTAAAGTAGCTTTTTGAAATATAGCAAATTAGTCCTGTCTTTATAACATCTACATTTATAATATATTGTTTTGCTAATACTACATTTATAATATATTGTTTTGCTAATACTACATTTATAATATATTCTTTTGCTAAAACTACATTTATAATATATTGTTTTGCTAATACTACACTTATAATATATTGATTTGCTAATACTACATTTATATTATATTGTTCAGCTAATTTTACATTTATAATATATTGTTTTGCTAATACTACATTATTAAAATATTGTTTTGCTAAAACTACATTTATAATATATTGATTTGCTAATACTACATTTATAATATATTGTTTTGCTAATACTACATTTATAATATATTGTTGTGCGAATACTACATTTATAATATATTGTTGTGCTAATACTACATTTATAATATATTGATTTGCTAATACTACATTTATAATATATTGTTTTGCTAATACTACATTTATAATATATTGTTTTGCTAATACTACATTTATAATATATTGTTTTGCTAATACTACATTTATAATATATTGTTTTGCTAATACTACATTTATAATATATTGTTTTGCTAATGCTACTTTTATAATATATTGTTTTGCTAGTACTACATTTATAATATATTGTTTTGCTAGTACTACATTTATAATATATTGTTGTGCTAACACTACATTTATAATATATTGTTTTGCTAATACTACATTTATAATATATTGTTTTGCTAATACTACATTTATAATATATTGTTTTGCTAATACTACATTTATAATATATTGTTGTGCTAATACTACATTTATAATATATTGTTTTGCTAATACTACATTTATAATATATTGTTTTGCTAATACTACATTTATAATATATTGTTTTGCTAATACTACATTTATAATATATTGTTTTGCTAATACTACATTTATAATATATTGTTGTGCTAATACTACATTTATAATATATTGTTTTGCTAATACTACATTTATAATATATTGTTTTGCCAATACTACATTTATAATATATTGTTTTGCCAATACTACATTTATAATATATTGTTGTGCTAATACTACATTTATAATATATTGTTTTGCTAATACTACATTTATAATATATTGTTTTGCTAATACTACATTTATAATATATTGTTTTGCTAATAATACATTTATAATATATTGTTTTGCTAATACTACATTTATAATATATTGTTTTGCTAATACTACATTTATAATATATTGTTTTGCCAATACTACATTTATAATATATTGTTTTGCCAATACTACATTTATAATATATTGTTGTGCTAATACTACATTTATAATATATTGTTTTGCTAATACTACATTTATAATATATTGTTTTGCTAATACTACATTTATAATATATTGTTGTGCTAATACTACATTTATAATATATTGTTTTGCTGATACTACATTTATAATATATTGTTTTGCCAATACTACATTTATAATATATTGTTGTACTAATACTACATTTATAATATATTGTTTTGCCAATACTACATTTATAATATATTGTTTTGCTAGTACTACATTTATAATATATTGTTGTGCTAATACTACATTTATAATATATTGTTTTGCTAATAAAACAGGATATTGCATCATCAGCTCAAGTTCTCCCTTTATTTCTGTGTATAAAGATTGTCTTTATGAAAATAGCTGGTGTGATTGGACGTACGTTTGTTTTATTGTAACTTATCATTCAACAAATGCTTGAAAGTTGCGATATTCCTAGAACAGATGAGATATTTATTCAGTATGTAACATCAAAGATCAATGAGATTATTTTCGATTGACTTAATTACAGCATTTGCCGCTAAGGTTCTAAGTAAAATCTTCAATTCCATCCATTAAAATTTGGAGTTAATTTTAATTGAAGTATAAGTATTGATGCTACTCTTCTCAATCTATAATACTAATTAGCATTCCATTTCCTTACAAATGCGACTTTTTAATCATTTTAAATTAATTTTACCTATAAACATTAACATCCTTTTGACTTTTGAAAGAATTATGTGCTAAAAGATTTGTACAGGGTTGATGTAAACTGCAATCTCAACAAAAATTAAATTTCTATTCATAAAACATTATTATCGTAGATATGTCTAGAAAATATAAAAAGTTAGTTCTAAGGTAGAATCTACTTCTAAAAGTTGTGAAGACATATCCAGAAACTATTTTTGTTAATGATTTCCTTAATATAGATTATACTTTCCTCAAACCATATATTTTATATATACTTCCATTCCATTATTAAGCAAGGATTAAAACGTACGAATGTTTCTAAAACATTCAGATGAATTAACTTAAAATGAGTTATAAAATTATATTACATCTACCCCAAATTGCGCTTCATATTCAAGACGTTAGGGGACAGGGGGCGGAATTAATGTTTTATCATGATTGTTGAAAATGAATCCCCAATAATTGTTTGTCCTGTATAGTTATCTCCCTTCAATTAGTTGTCTCATGTGAGAAATTGCTCGGCTCATTCTTTGCACAGCAATATATTACTAGAAAAGAACCTACTCACATTTTGAAAAAACACGAATACGTCAGTAATATATCACAGTATCGTGACAATGAGAACAAGTCCAGAAAAACGTATCTTTAGCACCAATTTTTGTTACTCAAATGGACAGCAATATTGATGACAACTACCTTAAGTACTTATTTGCTGTGTTAATTGGAACATCATAATTGTCTTCACCGTTTCCAAAAAGTAGCAAACCTTTTACATACAACAGCAACAGATACTTGTCATACGGCCGTTGATTTTGCAATTCATACAGCAATCCTGATCATCGGATTCACCAAAATTAATAGTATAATCTGTAATCTTTATATTACTTTCCATCAGCTTCGGACAATGTTTTAAACTTTCTTTTAATATGCAACGTGATTCGCATGACCATACGACGTTCTTTTGACTGAAAGTTGTCAGATTACCGAGTCTATGCAAGTCAAGTACACCGTCATATAAATTCATTTCGAAGAGATTCAAAGATTCTAGGCACGTACACGCACTAATACTGCGACACAAGGATCTGCTGCACTCTGGCATCAACCACAGATTATTAAGTGTAAGGGACGTTAGCCGAATCAGTTTGCTCAAGTCAAGCACGCCATCACAAAGTTGGAAATCTGACAGTCTGATTTCCCTCAGTTTAGTACATTCATTAATACTACTACACAGAGATCTTCTACATTCCACAGACATCCTTACTTTTTTCATGATGAGTGAAGTTAATTGGGTCAGAATTCTCAAATCTATTGAACCATTAGATAGTGAGATATTGACTATTTCAAGGATCTGCAGCTGAGTGAGAACTCTGATACTATCACAAAAAGATTTACTCTGTTCAAAAGACATATTTATACCACTCACCTTCAGGTTGGTGAGATGGTTTTGAGCACTTAATTCGAGTAAGCCCTTCAGTTCTAATACTCCTTCATATTCCGTAATGGATTCAAGTTGCAGATCTTGCAGGGAAATCAAGGCACGAATACTACTAAGCAAAGATCTACTGCATTCCTCAGACATGATAACATTTGTCAGTCTGAGCATTTTAAGCTTATAAAGATTCTTCAAATCCAGCACCCCATCATATAGTTTAATTGCAAACAGAAGCAGAGTCTTTAGAAGAATACAGAATTTGATACTTCTACACAAGGATCTAGCACATTCCTCAGATATGTTGACATTTAACATTTGTAGTTCGGATAAGTGAGACATAACAATTAAATTGAGCAGCATACTATCCTTTAGTTTGATGCCATAAATGGATAGAGTCTGTAGGTGAGTACTGGTATTAACAACATCAAACAGATGTTCGTTCAAGTCACTTTGCTCGAACTCACCACCCAATATAAACGATGTTAGATTTTTTGAAATGATAAATTTGACTAAATTCTGTACATCTGGACTATCTGCATCCTCATGAGCAGGCTGCAAATATGCACTTGTGGTGGGAAAGTGAGCATTGACATTTCCACCGAGAGGTTTATTACTCTTCGGCATGTTAACAGCCAAGCGTAGAGATTTCAGTGCCACCAAATTGCTGAAGTCAACGTGGCTGCTGTAGAGTGTGGCGTTGTTCAGTTTAAGAGTTTCTAGGTTTTTGCAAATATCACTGCTCCTTGACAGTGACCTAAAAAATTCTTCTGATAGTCTTATATTTTCTAATGCCAGGGTGGTCAGGGAATTCAAACCATTTAAACTGAAGTTTTCCGATTCGGATGGTAGCTCATTATTACAATTGCCCTCCTGAATTCTAACCAATTTTGTGCCTTCTATTTCAAGATGTATTATTTGTCCGCAACCACTTAAACTACAAGACAGTAATATATAATAATTCGGACACATGGTCACATTCTTTAATTTAAGGGACTTTAAGTTCTTGAGACCGTCCATGGTAAGTATGCCGTCTTGTAGGGAAATTTTCTCCAGATGCAATTTCTCCAAAAGAGTACACTTACTGATACTTTCACATAGAGATTTGCTACAATCGACAGACATACATGCGCTTTTCAACACGAGGATCTTGAGTTTCTTCAATAATTTCAAATCAAGCCGACTGTCATATATATTTATATGTGATATGAGCAGTTCATGAAGTTGAATGCATGCATTAATGCTGCAACAAAGAGATCTAGTAGATTCCTCTGATGCGATGACGTTTTCCAGCGTGAGAGAAGTGAATTCACGCAGACTTTTAAAGTCACTCATGTACATTAATCCGTCTTGTGAATTGATCCCACTGTATGATAGGGTGACGTTGATGCAACTACATTTTGATTCACTATAATCGCTAGATATGGTGATATTCCTCAGTGTGAGGTGTTTTGAGTGAGTGTCGCCGGTCAGTTTGCTTAACTTTATCAGCCTCTTTAAATTAATGTAGCCGTCAGAAGACCTAAGGAGTGACAACGTCAAGTTTTGAAAGCGGTTACCATCCTTAACGCCGAGGCATCTGGCTCTAACATTCTCCCAGGGGATAAAAACATTCCTCAGGTTGAGGTACTCAAGCGAGGTTAAGCTATTCAGACATTGAAAGTCAATTGGCATATGCAGTACACCTTCATCTAGTGTTATTATTGACATGCATAGGGAGTTTAGGAAGGAGCAGGAAACAATTGTATTGTATACAGATAGTGTACACTCCTTCGCCATAGTCACATACCATAGTTTTAAATCTGTCAGCCTAGTAAGACTGCTTAGACAGAGTATGCCGTCATGCAGTGTGATGTACTCAAGGCAAAGTTTTCTTATGGTATCAGAGCTGCAAATAAGTTTACATACAGACATACTACACTTCGCAGACATTGTAACATTGTCCAGACAAACAGAAATCAGATTATTTAAACTTGTGAAATAAATCACACTGTTGTGTAGTGTAATGTGCTTCAAAGAAAGATTTTCTAGCTGTGAACAGGCACTAATGCTACTACAAAATGTGTCACTGCAATCGGAAGACATTTTCACATCATCAAATTTGAGGGTGACCAATCTGGTTAGATTATTTAAATCTAGTATACCTGAATGCAATGCCACATTCGTAAAGTTTAAATTCTGCAAATGCGTGCAGGAGCCTATAGTACTACAAAGTGATGTAGCACATTCATCAGACATAGTGATAGACATCAATGTGACAGACGTAAGGCCAATCATACTACTCAGATCAAGTACGCCATCTTGAAGTGTGATATTTGACAGAGTCAATTTTTCCAGGTCAGTGCCAGCACTTATACTGCTACATAGAGAAATACCACACTCATTTGATATGCTAATGTTATTCATTGCAATGGACCTCAGACATTTCTGATTTCGAAATTCGAGGACACCGCTGTGCAGTATAAGCTGCAATAGGTGAAGATTTTCCAGATATGTGAACGAGCTTACACTAGCACAGAGACGCCAACCACACTCCTCAGAAATAACTACCTTTTGCATTTCTACTAACTTCAGTTTAGTTAGACTGTCTATGTCAAGAACTCCTTGATGTAAGATCATGTCCGACAGAATTATTTTTTCAAGTTGAGTGCAGAACTTGATACTGCTACAGACACATGTACAACATTCATCTGACATAGTAACTTGACTAAGAGTGAAAATGGTCAGGTTAACGAGACCTCTCAAGTTCAGTACACCATCGTGTAATGCGATGCCACTTATTAATAAACTCTTCAAATGAGTACAGGTACCGACACCTTTACACAACGATTTGCAGCATTCCTGTGACATGGTAACGTGACTCATTTCAAAAGCAGTAAGTTCAGTAAAATTAGCCAAGTTGAATATGTTGTCGTGTAAGTTCAGGCAGCTCAACTTTATAATTTCCAGGTGAGTGCAAACACCTATACCACTACATAAAGATTTACAACATTCTTCATTCATAGTCACTGAACATAGCGAAAGAGTAGTCAGAGTTGAAAGGACACCGATATTCTTACACATATTGTTGCTACATTCTTCACAGTCTATATACATTAGTATCAGTGAATTTAGGTGACTAAAACTACTCATATCAATGCCATGATTATGCTGGAATGGAAAGGCTATATTCATAGACTTTACCGCTTCATGTTTTAGTCTTGAATATTTAGTTGGGTCTAACATAAATGTCTTTAAGACATCAGAAATTTCAAGGTCTGCATGATCATCAATTTCATGCAGGCAGGACCTGTAAATTTCATTTAGGTTGCGTATGGCTCTATTTACGTCAAGATCATTATTTTGATCTTTCCTGTAGTGCAACACTGAGAGGTCTTCGTTACATACCTGACAGATTCTATTGAAAACTTGCCCATGTCTAGCATCAATACCGCATATGAAAACAATGAGATTTTCATGCCTACATATATCATTCAATGTCATCCATGATGCAAGAAATTTCTGAAATGCGTCTTCATTGTCGACTATATGCATCGATGCCAGATACTCTTGGATTGATAAATGAAGAAATGATATAGAGACATTTTTCTCTAGCGGGGAACAGAAATCTACCTTTGTTATTATTCCACAGTCTAAAAGAGCATTCAGTTTAAAATGAGAATTGGCTCCAAGATTTAGGAGTACATGTTCTTCCTGCATAACTACGGAAGGACCACCTTCTTTGCGGAGTAGACAGTCATGAGCAAACTTGCATGCGCTTTGTAAATATGATTCCCAAAACACTTGCCTCGGAGTACGATTGTCACTATCCGAAAAGACGTCTGCATATTTTGTTTTCATTTTTTTTAGACACCGCTCCATGAGATAGTCTAAAAGCTGTTTGTATAGTTCTTGCCGTTTCTTCGGTAGAGATCGGTTTCGACACCAAAGATGCCCGAGAAACAGAAGAAGAAGGGGTACATTTCTGAAGGAGGTAAATACCTTCTGGTCGTCGTCAGAAAACCCGATCGTTTCTGATTGAGTAGTATCGTTGTTTCTTAAATCTATTACTTGTTTGACAAACTTTATAGCATTATCTTCACTGAAACCACGTATTTCTAAAATCAAGTCGTAATGAGACAGTGGATTTAAATGAAGCGCGGATATTCTCCATGGTCGCATGACTAAAATCAAGGTAATACGTGGATACAATTTTCGTTTTAGCAAATCCTTCATAAAGGCTGGTTGCTGATCTCCCATTTCATCGATTCCATCAAATATGAACAAAATTTTATCAGGCTGGGTGCCTAAAATCCTTGCAAGTTGACCTTCTGTTGTTTGTATGCACTGACTCTGCAATACAGCACATAATGTATCTCCTTTCGATATCCGTGCGGAATTGATGTAAAACAACAGGTCAAACTCCAGTAGAACATCCTCATCTGCAATTGCACCCATGAACATTACTGTCTTAGCTGAAATGTTACCATTAAGTTTACTTTGTACTTCGCACCACGTGTTGACAATTTTCCTGCAAAACGTTGATTTACCGCAGCCCGAAAGTCCCGTCAAGATTATTCTTTCGCGCTTCCTACCAGCAAACAACTGCTTGAAGGAGACAAGTTGCTCTTTTTTAGTTTTCTCTTTGTTCTCTACAGCGTGCGATTTTTGATTTAGTGATCTCAATGATAACTCCTCGTTTGTGGTATTTTGTACTCTTTGACTTATATCAGAGTCCTGGGAGGTTTGTTCCAGGTTGTTGCTTTCTATAAAAACGTCAGTGTAGAATTCGTTCAAGGGAACTGACCCATCCCCATCACCTAAGGGTGATATCGGAATAGTTCTAAATGACTTATACCTTGACAAAAGATCGTCCCGCAATCTCTCTATTTCTGAAAAATAAAGACAACTGAAATAGTGGTGCGGAACTTTTAACTTGAAATAAATCTATATTTCTTCTTGTTTCATTTTGTGTGACATAGAAAGCAGATATGTATTATTATTATTATTATTATTATTATTATTATTATTATTATTATTATTATTATTATTATTATTATTATTATTATTATTATTATTATCATCATCATTTAAACAGCAGGTTGAATCAATCATTCACTCTGAGGAAGAAGTCATCAAAAGACACCAAAAACATTGAGATAAACGTTTCCTTATCCCGAAATATTACAACGGTCAAATTGGTTCAAAACTTGTTGCAATGAATAGTGTACTATTTCATCAGATTGCAAATTTATACATTGTATGTAGGTAGTAGTTTTACGACAAGTTAGACCAAAAGTCTGGCATAGAGACCCAACTAAAAATAGTCTGACATAGAGAACCTCTAAAAATAAAGTTAGAAATTTGTTAAATCGAATTTTACAAAACATAGAAGCTACCCTTCCAATTGACTATAAATATAATGCACAAAATAAATATAAAACGTAAAGATGTTAAATTTTGTAAAATGTGTATAAAATAAAAGATAAAGGAATTCATATTGACCTCATGAAAGACGACAATACATCATAATGTCAAATGAATTTAGAATTGTAAAAACACCAATGCATTTGTTCTGCGTCGTCGTGTTGTCACCGCATAACATTATCACATTAGCATCCAAAAATCATGGTGAAAATAACTGTTATTGTTTGTTTAGTAATTTGTCGCCAAAAATAACTTTTGCTATATTACAGTTGTTCAAAATTAATACCGACTAATCAAACTATACACGTGAAATGATTTGAAAAGCATTGCATACATAAAATATACGGGTATCGTATTTACCTTATATCTAAGTAAACTTAGTGTTTGTAAGTCTTAAATGGGAAATAGTGGATAATTCATATATGAACTGATTCCTTGTTTATTTCTCATTCTTTTGAAGTACAGTTATGAGATCTTATATTCACCCTTAATGCATCTTTCTATAAATCTATCTACGATATATACAGACTCAATTTTTGTGCGACAATGAAAGCCTAGATAATCAATCGAGAACAAGTATGTTTCATTCTTATATTTTACTATCGAAACATACAATCTTAATTTGTCCCCATTTTAGCATGTGTCGCTTGATTGCGTGAGCCTACGGAAGTTATACCTGTAGGCAGCAGAAAGATGGAAACTGCATTACCTTTCAGACATGTTAATTGTGCTTTTGCTGAACACTTTTGACTCGACAATGCTAACGTCTCTATGAGCTATTTACCCTTACCATCTTTACGACAATGACAAAGCCGCAGTGATGCACTGCTGAAATGGAATTGGTTTGTGGTCAGATAGGATCAAGCAACATGTAACCTAATGCAAACCATACCCATCTCTTGTGTTGCTGATATTTTATCATACACATTAAAAGGGGTCAAAAATGTGCTTTCCAAAAAGGGTTGTGGGGATGGTGTGCTAAAGAGTGGGTTTTATCTTCTAAGCCACAGTCCATAAACAAGTTTGACATCTAGCAAAAATATTTTTCAGCGTCAATACTGGATATTTTCATCTTGTGATACAGAACGTACATATTTTATTTCAATAACCACTCCTGGTGACGCTCGTAGCATGATCACCATGCAATTATTTTTTGTGTTAAAATTCGAGAATCTACACCCACCTTGATGTGTCACTTTTTTATCACTTTCTAGATCTATGATCCGTGCATCGTGGTCTGAAATTTTGGTCGTTTGTTGATGAAGCTGCACCTTGACTTCTTCCAATTGAATATCATGGTCTTTGATTTGTGTTTCATGGCAATCTATCATGGTGCTTGTCAGCTGTATCGATCCATCCTGCACATTAAGTCTAGATTCCTGAGACTGAATCTGTGCCTCATGGTCTCCTAGTTTAGTTTCTTGTGACACATTCTTTGCATCATACTCCTTTAGCATGTGCCGGAGTTGTGATTCACTGGTTTGTAGATTTATGCAATGATCACTGAACTTTGTTACATGATCTTTTAACTGGTCATCCGTATCTTGGATTTGCAGCTTGAGGTTATCCAATATGGACCTTTGTGCTTGGATCTTATCCTCGTGCTTCTTGATCTGTGAGTCATGGTCTCTAATGAGATCACCTTCCTTTTTGATCTCTTCATCATGTTCATTTAGCTGATAACTTTGTTTCCAGATCTGTGATTCAAGATCTTGAAGCAATATCCCATGGCTTTCTACTTTGGAATCTAGGTTTAGTATCTGCGTCGTATGGTCTTTGAGCTGAACAATGTGATCAACGCTTTGTTTCCCAATCTCCTTATGTTCGAGATCAAAATGATTTAAGCGAAGGTTTAATTCAGAAAGTTGTTCGTTCAGAATGTTAAACTTTGTTTCGCATTCTTTAAGATTACTTATCACGGATACAAAATTGTCCTTCACCTTTTCAGAAATGCTGCCGATTTTTTCATTGTGTACATCAAGAGTCGTTTTAATAGTTGTCATACAGTCCACATTTGTTTTGAGCTGGAAAAAGAAAATCATTATTGATATCACTTAATATCTTACTAATAGAACGTGCTTGTCACGTGGCATATTTTCAACATAAAAGTGTTTGGCGAATATCTCTGACGTCTCTACCTGTTAATATATTCACATTTCTCGAAAGTTCTATCCCATTTTCCTCCAATCTATTTGTTTAAAACATTATCATCGATAGAGCTTTATGTCAGTTTTTGTACCGGATAGTTTAATAAATTGAAATCTAACAAATCAAGTAAAACCCAAATGATCTCAAACTCCTAATACCAAGGACTGTAGATGATATCATAGAACAACGTTTATGCAAATAAAAACGAAATATTTAAGCAATTTAAAAAATATTTTGAACACATTATATATTTTTATATTGTATACTATTTCCTTGTAGTTGTAATCAAATTCAGAATTCAGTATTATTAAACTATTCAAAATATCATTTTATCTTATGAATCGTCGTTAAAGTTTTTAAACATTTGTAATATATTTATTTTTTACATGTTTTTGTTTTATTGTTTAATTTGTATACGGCTTGAAACGACATTTCGGTTGTATTTGAGGATTACCATCACAAAATGTTTTTAAATAGAGCAATGGTGATAATACCCCTTTTATATAGTTTATGCCTGCATCACTCAATCTTTTCATCTTGCTAAAACACATATTGAAATGAATATAACAAAGACACTTATTGTATCTTGGGAAAAAAGTATTTCAGTATTATCAGTAACAGTTCTTAGTACAGTAAACAATTTCAAATGTATCACCAAGGATTCGCCGTTTTGATATGTAGGCGACGACATAATGGATGAGGAAAAATTCATTATAAAAATAGACACTAAAAATACTGTTGTTAATCAATCACTAATGGCTTTCAAGAAGTGTATGATTTATTTCTGTCTCAGGCTGAAAAACAACATGACGATCCTTCTGGCCCTTAGACTCCAAAACGGCTATAAAGTTAGTGAAATTTATAAGAAGAAGGGAATACAAGCCCTAAAGTTGTAAAATATCAAAATATCTTGACCATAGCTTTCGCCACAAATAGCAAACCATCGCAGCTACTAACCCATACACAAACGAAACTACTCTTGATATTTCATTTTTGACTGTTCAGATTTTGATTCTTTCTCTAATGAGTCTTTGATTTTGAAATTTATTGAGAAAAGTGTGTAAGGCAGCCAAGACTCTACTAAAGAATTGTGTAATGTTCTTACTCCAAGTTACTCTCACTAATCTGCCTAATAAAGACTAATATTACTCATTCATCAGCAATACATGGAAAGTTAGGAAATTATTTTCTTTCCAGTCCTACCTGATCTAGTGCATGGCTCAGATTCGTCACTTCAAAGTCCATCCTGATAAAGTCACGGTCTTTAGTGTCTGTTCTCTGCTTCAGGTCTGTAAAATCTTTTTCCATTTCTTCAAGTCGCCCAGCCAAAGCCATCATCCAAACCGTGTATTCATCTTCGAGTGTTATGACAAAGCCCTGATTCAAGGTCTGCCAATGAGATAAAGTTTTACAGGTGTACTTTTAGATGATTAAATAATGTGCAAATCTGTTCTAAGTATTCTCAGTACTTTGATGAACAGTTTTTAATTAGAACAAATGCTATCAATTTTACCTGCAATTCAAGCGACATTGCTTTCTTGCCAGCATCTGTACTGACTCAGACTCACTGAAATGTTTACATTAATGCACATACATCTATAGACATTTTTACAGATACAGAGAAAAATAGAGAAACAAATAAAGTAAATACTGCTACAGCAGGTGCCTCTTTTGCCATAAATCAACATCGCGAGAACAAGCTACCACTAAAAAGATAAAACTTGTAAGACACTGCATGAAATTAAAGGAACTCAGTCCGTAAAGACTACAAATATGAATGCAAAGCAATAGTGTTTTACTACATTTAATTTTCCTTATTTTAAAATCTGGTAACCTATGCTCTGATAATATCGTGTTTGTATACACACGATACCTGAAACCACTAGAAGCTTCACTACGAATATTCACTTCCCCTATATAATGCATTTTCATCCACGTTAAAGTTGCTTCAGACGATACAGTAAAAGTAATGTTTCTATGGTAAAAGAAGACAAATGAATCGTTCAATGGATTGTAATAACATATTGATCGTTCAGAAGAGGATAAGTGCCTCCTATGAATGAGACGACTTTCGCAATAAACTTTAAGATATCTAACGGAAAATGTGCACGTAAAAAGGTGTTCTTCTACAGTAAAAGCAGCTGGATTGATATTCATCCAACACTTGGTTTCTTTAATACATACACTCAAAGGAAGTCCGTGATTCTCGACCTTGTACGCATATAGGCGTTCGTGTTCTCTGACTTATAAGGAGAAAGGCGTTAGAGAACATGTGCTCGACCTTGTACGAATAGAAGCGTTCCGAGTCCGTACAGAAAGACAAAATATATCAACATTACATGTAATCTCAGAGCATAGGAAAAGAAGTTGCTACCCAATTTTAAATCTTTTAAAAATCGAAGGTAAAGTCAATAACTGTACATGCTAAACTTCGTAACGTTGGCAAATATGTATTACAGAAATGATACATATGACAACTGTAGGTTCGATGTTGTATAGACATAAAAAACAGACTGAGGAATTGTATTGGTGTAGATGGAAGCAAATGTACATTATGGAGGATTATCATAATATCCTGTGTGTATCAACATAACTGTGATGTACCTTGTCTGTACAGACAAAAAACAACGTTACTACTTAACAAGATGATCTTATCTCTTTGTATTTTTCAAGACCGAAACCACTTTGCAAGGAATTATTGCACAATAAACATTTTAATTGATTTCATAGCATTGACAAAGATAGATAATCATTTTCTTTTCACTTAGAAAAATGAATGACACCAACAAAATCCTTAGTATAAAAATTGATGATATGACCCTAAGTAGCATGATAATAGTAGTTTAGTAATTTTAGCATTGATCTAGGTTAAAGTCTTCTACCCCCGCCCAAGATTTTGTCCTCACATTACACGTACACGTATGACAGCCCACGTGCGAATGTATCTGTGAGGCGCCCAAGCCATAGAAAAGTTACATGGGGTAGTAGAATTCAACGTAGATATGTAACCAAATAAAATCGCCTTTGACATACTACTAAGCATTTAATTACAGTTCAAAAGTCCTAAAACATACGAGTGCGGACAGTCAGTGGACTGGAACACGTTACTCATTTTTCGCTACCTGTAAATCAATCACTTAATTTGGGTAGCTAACTCCTCGGTTCCGTATCGGTGCTCAGAATCTTCGGTGATTTTAAATCTCTGCCAACATGGTATCGACGTCAACTATGCTAATCATTTTCTTATCAAAAGCCATTGAGTACAGCTTGGTAATTGTATTGAGGTTGCTTTTAACTTAAGAAAAAACAAATATTCGCAAACGCAACCATAACGAGCCTGTTTGACCAGCACCATCAGTCACAGTGATAACTATTGATACAATTTATATGGTTCAAACAATTCAGATTGGTGTGCTTATAATATTTGCTGTGGTTTCGAATCCCGTCACACCCACATTCAATTGAAATCATATATGTGAAAATTATATCAGTTTGGGAAACGATATAAAAACAAATAATACATCCAATTGTTTTATTAAAACTAAGTATATTGTTTATAAATTTATGAACATTCAAGCGTACGCATCGCTTTTACGGTAAAATGTCAACATTGTAGGCCACTTAGCCAAATTTGCAACTGCATACTGCTTGTCGACTATGTCCCCATATAATATAATCAACATTTTTGTACTAGTTAAAATGCACGTATGCGACCCAATGTAGTCCAGGTCCGGCTGATCAGTCCAGATTTATGACCTCTATTTTCCTCCTACAGGGAATTATTCACTTAAATTTCTACTCATAAACAGACATTGGAAATGCTTGAATGATTTTGATCTAGCAAGTAAGTAAAGAATGATCAACATGGAAGCTATCCACCAGTCGTTCTGGACAGACCTCTTCCTCATAGTATAATGCGAGCTGTCCTGAGAAATCAAAGGCCCTTATTTAGAGCCATTCCTGATGTAGTTACGACAACCCCTATCGTGGTCGTTTTTGGAACCGCGGGAGCTGCAGCCGGCAACACTAATGTCACCGACGTCATTGGGGTACCATATTAATCTGGGTTAACTGCACTAGTATAACTTTGTCATAGAAAGTCTCAGTGGGGCCTTCTTTAATTAAGCAAGCTGCTTTGGACTAAGACCAGTCTTAATTTTGTAATAAAGCGTTATTATTTGTTAACGCAACAGACTTTACTTATGTTCCGTATGTTCCACATGTTCATCAAGGATCATCATTCGGTCACCTTTGCCTTCCAATAACGGTCTCATAAATCATGATGACAGCAACATATTTGTAGTTGCCCGCAAGACCCTTACCCGCACATGTCGACAACGGATGTGCCTGAACAACTTCACCTTTTCCAGTGAAAAGAAATAAATCGGGTATTTTAGTACTGACATTAATATGGAAACCTTCCGACACCGTGTCAAGGTTTTAATGCAGGTGCATGTACGACCAGAATCGTAATATGCACATTCTACTTGATCGTTTGTGAAGTAAAACAAAATTTATTCAAAAAGCTTCCTGATGACCGCTTAACCGTAAACTTCAGACACTTGTAGATAGGCAAATATCATTTTACTACTGATGTGGTCATTATCTCGAATCGCATCTTCAAACGCCATTTGCGTATGTTTTGGTGCGCTAAGGCCGTGTTGAGTACTTATTTTCCATGGAAGCGCTACCTAAATATGGGATACCGGGTGTGAGTCTGTGGTGTGCGCGAGAAACTGAACTCGGTTCCAGACCGAATAAACGGCAACAAATGGTCATGTATGGTCATGTAATAGCACAGACATCCAAGAATGTCGAGAATTCAACAATTCTAATAGCAACACCTCTACCAAACCAAAGTGTATTGTTGTCGTTGTCATTACGGAATAATGTAACTGTATGCTTGGCTCCAAAAATTGGCTTGCGGGCCGATCTGCAAAACGCAAATATATAACTGAGAGGATCAGCACTTGAAAACAGCATCGACTCTTTGTGAAGTTGTTGTCGTTGTCTAAAATCAACGTAACATTGACATTTTTGTCAATAATTGCATCGACATTCTATCTGCCCATTGTATAATGTGCTCTATCGAACAAAGCAATCATCATTGTTGAAAATCCAAACCTGGCATAGTCAGAACATTCGTCATTGTCATCAAGTTTTCCCTAAATTTCCATGAAAGAATCTCACAAAAGATTCTGGTAGAGGTGGAAGTATAACTGTTTTAATGGCGGCGTTCAAGTTACTAATAGTCGTAGTCAATTAAACCGTTTCTAATGCCAATTTATTGTAGCAGATCCACATTAATCAATTTGATGCCATCAACACGCATTGCAACTGATTGAACATTATATGAAAGATGCACATACCCCAGGGTATTAATCGAGAACAAAGTTCCTGGAAGAAACTTCGAGGACTCAAATATGATATAATCCTGAGAGGATTTGTAAGGATCCATTGGTGACTTTCTTGATTAAAGTGTTGCTTCCATGTTGCGATATCGGCCTTTATCAACTTTGTCCTTTGAGTCAGTTTCAGTGGAATTGCTGCTCACTGTGATGTGTTAATCTTTATGTTGTAAATATTCATAAATTTTACCCTGAGATTTGCTCAATTAATTTGAATTCTCAGTAGTATTGACAGTCAAAATGAAAGTTCGCCATTTACACTTAGTTACAAAACAACTAATGGAACAAAAATATTAATTATAACAAAAGTTAGTAATATATTCTGAATCTGAAATGAATGAATTTCTCAATTGTGTTGGTCGTTTAGATAATCTACATCGTGGAATGTCTCTAGATAACCTTGAGGTATCCCTACGCCATATCAAACCTTGTTTCCGTCGATACAATTAGTGTGCAGTCTTGTGTGTATATATATATATATATATATATATATATATATATATATATATATATATATATATATATATATATATATATATATATATAAGAGCACAGATCATACAGTCATACAAACCTTATTGACACTTGCAATAGCAGCCATTGCATTCGTGCAACTTTTCAATTTTCCATCTGGGTTTTCGTCCTTGAGGAGGTCCACGATGTCGCCTACGTATGTTCTCAAGTCTGGATGGGATATATTTTCCTTGCCCGTATGGATGACCTCATTCCTAATGTTACGGACCTACAGTGTATTTAAACGTCAAACCATTAAAACTACTACCATCTATAGCTGATCAAATATCAGTTGAAAGATTAATATAAAAGACTTCATAGTTATTTTTACATAACGTAACAATCTGGGACATAGCGTAACTATTATGGAAACAAAACTGCACGATCTCCATGCGTTTATCATTCAAGCTCACAATCGCCACCACTAACGAAATATTATAAACTACATCGGGATACAAGCAACCTTTGTTCTCGAGACTCTAAAAAGTTACATGAGTCATGCGACCTGCGTAATATCTCAGCGTAAAATGTACAGGACTTATGCTGACATTCACAAAGTGTCCATCTTCTTGAATGCTAAAGAGAGGGGAACTTAGATTTGGACTTAAGTGACTTCTTTCTTTTGCAGAGTGTGATATCAATATTCTCTTTGTAAAAAAAATGTTACTAAAATCGTTTCGTGACACAATTGATTTTCTGTACCTTACCTTGTTTTAAATGCCAAACACACTGCATTGCGCATTTGGCTTCATCTGGCCTAGATACAACATGCCATAGTTTGTTTATTAAGTGTACATCGACATTTAGAAAAATGAAACATTTGAAAATAATCAATACTATTTGGTCGAATTATTATTAAAGCTCTTACAGCCCTATATCAAGCAGGCCTATTACTGACGTTCTTACAACCATATACCTTTCACAAGCGTTACTTAGGTTCTTAGAGATCTATATGTCAGGTAGAACTATTATTTCGGTTCTTACAACCTTATCTACCAGGTAGAACTATTATTTCGGTTCTTACAACCTTATCTACCAGGTAGAACTATTATTTCGGTTCTTACAACCTTATCTACCAGGTAAAACTATTATTTCGGTTCTTACAACCTTATCTACCAGGTAGAACTATTATTTCGGTTCTTACAACCTTATCTACCAGGTAAAACTATTATTTCGGTTCTTACAACCTTATCTACCAGGTAGAACTATTATTTCGGTTCTTACAACCTGATCTACCAGGTAGAACTATTATTTCGGTTCTTACAACCTTATCTACCAGGTAGAACTATTATTGAGGTTCTTATCTATCTATACCAGGTAGAAATTTTATTAAGGTTTGTAACAAGATAACCGTGTTGGAATTCGGATTCACAATAGGACACTTTTGATGGTGATACAAATAAAATTTTTAATGATGAATGGCTCGAATGAAAAAAGGAATTACGATTAATACGTGCGTGTATAAAATCCAAATGTTGGACAAAGTAACATAATCCGAACGGACCTAATAGGGCAACAAATATAAATACAAATAAATCACGTTACACAGCAAAAGGAGAAAGGTGAACTATTCACAGTAATTTCACAAGATGAGAAGAATGATGTGTTTTGTAAAATGAATAATAATAAAGGATGTATTTGCTCATAATAAAATGTATTCACTCAAACAGTGAAAAATGAGGTACTGTACTCAAAAAGTAAAATTATGAAAACAAAGGGATAGATATCATACAAAATATCTTTACACTCCCAAAACACTGAGTATAACAAACCCAAAAAATAGCCAACGGTTGAAAGATTACATGCATGAAGTAGCACAAAAACACTTATTTAAAAATGGTTTTAATAAATGAATGAATATAATGCTTCCTGCTTTGCAAATGGGTTTAGTTCTGGGATCTTAATTAGGCACGAGCAGCATTCACAATACGCTTCCGCGATCACGTGAACACTAGCTAAGGCGAAACAAGTTTCTCCTCCAATACGTGAATAATTGTTTTAGTTCTAGTCTGGCAATTTTGATCATAAGTCAGTAATTCTGAGAGTTTTGAATAAATTATTTAGCAATTTTAATTAGTTTAAATATCATTAGGTTTAGTTCTAATAACAAGTTATAATTAGATAATGTAAGGATGTATATTAAAGATGTCAAGTCCTTTAACGCTATTTCGTGAATAAATCAGACACAAATCATAACAATGTTGCATCTGTCTTTTCTCCATGGTCCGTAAAAGCCACCTAATTGGACTCTACATCACAAGTAGGAGTCTCATCATCAAACCGTTCATTGATTACATCCTTCAAATTCTCTTCCATTACTTTAATTCAAAGTCCATTTTGTAAAATTTGTAAATATGTCAAATTATATCATTACAAAAGTTCTTAAGTTTACTGTTTACTGACAAGACGTTTCGTAATGTGAAGATATCGCCTTACGGTGAGGCATTTACATACAGACGATGCAGCCGTACATCGTCTATGCGATAGATATGAATTGATTTTTCCCATCGAGTGCACTTTGCACGTGCGGCACTGATGAACCGAACTCGCCATTTCGAAATCTTGTAAAGATATATATATATATATATATATATATATATATATATATATATATATATATATATATATATATATATATATATATATTTATATATATATATATATATATATATATATATATATATATATATATATATATATATATATATATATATATATATATATATATATGTATATATATATTAAGAATTATAAATATATACCAGACAGAACAGATGGTACTATCCCTGGATTCTGTAGTAGAATCTTGATAACAGTGGGAAGAAATAATAGTTTAATACAAACAATACTATTATACAGGTAAGAGAAATTAAATTCGTGCCCTACGGAGTTTCGAACACAGGTCCGCGAGTAAATGGCACCCATCGCCTTGCCTGCACGCACCAGCCAATATACCGTCACGACTAAGCACGCATCACCAAAATAAATGATGGCACTTAATCGGTGTTATATAAGCTCGTGCGTAGCAAACACACTCGCATCACGACCTAGTAAATAATAAATAATTCTCATATATATATATATATATATATATATATATATATATTATTTATATATAGTGTTGTTTGTATTAAACTATATATATATATATATATATATATATATATATATATATATATATATATATATATATATATATATATATATATATATATATATATATATATGAGAATTATTTATTAGGTATTTACAGACAGTGCTATCCCTGGATTCTGTAGAAGAATCTTGATAATAGTGGGAATAGCACTGTCTGTTCTGTCTGGTATATATTTATAATTGTTTGTAATGCAAAAATCCTATATTCTTTGATTTCTTCCATAGGTACCTGGAACGACTATGTATATATAGGAGAATTTTTACTAGGTCATCATGCGATTGTGTCTGCTAGGCACGTGCTTTTATAACACCGATTAAGTGCCATAATTTATTTTGGTTATACGTGCTTAGTCGTGACGGTATATGGGCTGGTACGTGCAGGCAAGGCGATGGGTGCAATTTACTCGCGGACCTGGTTTCGAAACTCCGTTGGGTACAAATTCAATTTCTCTAGCCTGTATGATAGTGTTGTTTGTATTAAACTATATATATATATATATATATATATATATATATATATATATATATATATATATATATATATATATATATATATATATATATATATATATCACCCTCGGATATCGTTGTACACAAGAAAACAAAACGCGAGTACATGTTTTAATTTATAGAGGGATTTATATAATTCCGTGAGACGTTTTACAGTCCGATCTTCTAGCTTCTTTTGTAAATAATGTCAAATATTGATTTAAAAAATTAGATAAGGAATAATTGGTATTTTCAAGCTCTGCTTTTGCTAAAGTTCATACATTTCGTCCAGGCGTAAAAATAAATTCGTAAAGAAATGCATGTGTCGTAATAACTAATTAAATCAATAACCCTTAAAAATAACAACGTAACATTAAATAATCAGTTTGATTCCTATTGAAAACTATGTACTATGATAAAAAAGTATTGTTTTAATTGTCATATCAGAAAAATTTACCTATTTAAATGCTCCGTAAATGGTAATTCTAACTCATTAAAAAATTAAACTTTTTCAATTTTAGAGCAAACTCCGTCTTTAAAAGATTACAGTCATCACCAAAAATGTGTAATAATTAGATGCAAAGACATTTCAATTAAATTGTCAAACATAGTGCAGAATGTGAGTAAATAAGTGAAATAAGAGACAATAGGAAAGATAAAAACATAAATAGTACTTACTTTTTCAGCATTATTTTGAATATTTCCATATATATTTTGATCTTGAAAACGCTTACAATTTAAAACAAAGCTCAAAATTCCACTTATATCAAAGTCATTTGCACAATTGTTATTCGTCTGTCCCTCGTTCATAAAACATTTTGCGATAGACCAATAATTACTTGGCCATTTTTTTACATCAGTGTTCCTCCAACAAGGATTAGCTTTCTTTTTTCCATTTTTGATGCAATAACGATTCTCGAGTTTTTCAATCTCAATTTTACATTGAGCGCAGCCTTTACAAAGACTCTTTGTTTTAATTGCATTCTTGCATTGTCCACAGGGTTTACTCCTGGTTAAGATATCAGAATGAAGGGCTATGCTTTCCTGTTCAACAAAAGTTTCAAGGCCTTTCTTTAATTGTCCGAGACACATTATGGCTTTTATCCAGCTTTTGTACTCTTCATTTCGTAAACGTGTTTCTAATGTGTCAGGAAGTATTGCTGGTTGCAATGCCATATTGCAAGACTGTTTTATTGTGAATAGAAACTGGCGGCCAAATCCTTGCTCAGATCTTCTACAGAGTGTTGGAAGCTGTCAATGATTGAAGACTATCACGGTATCCTACGCTTAAATTTCCACAGCACCTTAGCCTTCATCATTGTATCATGGACATATATTTAAAGAAAATTGCCTTTAATATTATAAAGTGGCTTCAGTCAACAGATTCGCCAGAATTAATTCAGAGCAATTTCATGGATAGCACAATTCTTGGTAGTGTGAATTGCTTATCCAAATGAAATGGCATAATCGCTGGAAGTGTGAGCTGATTATGTGAATGGCATAATCGCTGGAATTGTGGATTGCTTATGTGAATATCATAATTCTTGGTAGTGATATTCGCCTCCAAGCTGTGTACTGCAGATCTTGAAGTAAAATTGTGATACCTTCTTCTGACATACGGTGTTTGCAATATGATGATGCCTGAAATAAGAAAAGCACAAATGGCATTAATTGTTTGTACGGAAAGTTTTAATTTTGTAAAAAGAGATTCATGGTCATATTTATCACACACCTTAAGATCTCAGATTATGGCTTTCCAACTGAAATTATTCCTCTACCAAGTTCTGAGCACGATCCATATTTGCGTCATGAATGCATGTGGTCAGTGGAAAAATATACTGCAATAATCCAAAATCTAAACAAAAAGCCTTATTCCGTTCAAAATTCATATCCTTTCTTAACGAACATGTCCTACAAAGAGATATAACTATTACTAGACGTGGTAGAAAAATAAATTATTTTAAATAACTCTGTAAGCATCAACGAAATCCACTACATATAATCGTTTTCATACATTTTCTAGCCCTATTCCTGTCTTTCATTGTAGTTCAAAATTAGGAGAAAACTATTATAAATGACATTCTAATACTTCAATAAAAGACAACAAAATTCAGATTGAAAAACATTGATACAAAGAACAATTTTCTTAATAGCTCTAGTAGGAAATATGAATCAAAAAGACATTTAAAAAAAAAAACACCGATTAACGTTGCAGACAGGAATATTTAGCTTCAACAATAATATGTTCACCTACGCATCATTATTAAATTTCATCCTGTGTCCGTGGCATTTGCTGACAATGGTAAACTGTAAAATATATGCCCTAAGATTCAAGTTCAATTTTTACAAAATGTGTTTTCCCTCTTCCGTTACCTCCACCCCGTGGGGTTGGGGGTTTTCCGAGCCTATTATCTGGTGTTATATTTTGATAATGAAGTTGAGTTGAAATAGAATCCTTCGAATGCGTCAACGTGTAATTTAAAAATAATATCCTAGAGTCAGAGTTAGTTTTGCAAAATGTTGATGTAATATACAGTACCGATGTTGGAATTTTGGAATTTAACTCTGATTCCAGGAAATGACCATGCGCAGATAAAACAAAAGCATTTGAGAGCTGTGAAACAGATTAAGCAAAACAGCAAATTCTCCAACACAAACTGCAGACAACATTACTTCCCAGAATATCTTACTGTAATAATCATTTGCCTCTTTCAACGACTACAGTTGCATCCTTTCACGGAATAGGCGTTTTTGTTTCCTAGGGCGTGACAATTTGTAGCCTAATCATATTGTAACAATTATGGATTTAGAAGCATGTTTTAAATGAACCCATCAATCAAAGAGCAAACCAAAGGAAAATGAATGTTTTGCTTTTAACAATGCCTCAGATATAAAAAGTCTTCCTTAAAAGATCAGGATGATGAAAGTCTTGCTAATTCTTTTTTTTTAAACACATACGCCGTCAAATGTATAAACCTCCAAAGGGCAACTATGTCCTTATTAAACGTAAAAAATGAAAGTTCACTGAAAAAAGAAGTTAAATGAATAATCTCCACGATATAATTATATATATATATATATATATATATATATATATATATATATATATATATATATATATATATATATATATATATATATATATATATATATAACACATTTGTCATCACAACCATAAAAGAACAACATACTAGTTTGACCACATGTTCTAAATGGAAGATTATTTCAAGGTCAATACAGTTAGATATAAGAAGGAAACATATAATATTTTTACCGTGTTCTTTCGTTTGGATGTTATTACGTAGTGGTTAAACCTTTATTCTCGTATAATCCGCATGAAAGAGGTAGTCATAAAATTACATATTTTATGTTACAAAAAAAAAACATATGCCCACGGGTGGCCGAGTGGTCTAAGGCGCTCAATTTCAGATCACCAACAATTTACTTCTGGTCCGCATGGATTCTAGTCTTGGCCTACGTAGGTTTTGAAAAGCTTGCCAGTAGCTTTCGTGGGTCGGGGGTTCTTGTGGGGTTCTCTCTCGTGTTTTTCATCAACAAAATAGGCTGGCTGGCTGTATATCAAGCATTGAAAAGTGTCGTTAAACCCATAATAATACCGTCATGAAAAGTGTCGTTAAACCCATAATAACACCGTCAGTACGAAATAAATTACTAGCAGATTATATAAATCCCTTCTTATCTAAAACGTCCATACAGCAGTAAGTTTAGAGTGTCATTCCGTTAAATTACAGCAAAGAAAGTATTGATTTCGAGATAAGACTTATGTGTTGCGCAGGTATTTAATATGGCACATGCCTAGAGACCTTTGCTTTAATATGAGTATGGCCTGTTATAAACATTTCCTGCATGTACACCAGTTCTAAAGTTAGGCTGAAGAATGGGTTGAAAGCACACTTTTATGTTCACTTGCAAACATTAACAGCGATCAGCAACATCCCAAAAACTGTCGAGACAAAGAGATTGTAATAGTCAACAAAAGCATTGACAAATTTCTCACTTTTATCTTCTCTCCTTTCACTTGTTTTCCATATCATTTTATTTTGCATTCTATCTTCAACCCCACCCCTATTATTTGTCAGGTCAGAATGATAATTAAAATACAACCATGAGGATACTTTGTTTTAAAAGTTCGTGCTTGTAGGATGGGATCAAACTTTTTTGCAAACACTACGTGCTTATTCCTTTTATCGAAAGGCTGTTAAATGCGATAAGGTAAATGTCAAATGAAATTAAGGTGAAAATTAACTAATTAATCATCTCGTTTTTGTTATACTTAGTATTTTTCATATTCACAATCTTTATGCATACTCCTTGCCCTTATCATTTTATTCTTCTTTCTTAGTTGAAAATGGACGATATCTGGTTTGAATTGTCAGTGTTCTACGGCATCAACAAAAGGAGTTATCACCCACCCCATGCATCCCGGATGTCAGATCCCGCCATATTAATAGTGTTACAAATATTGTTTTCCTTTACATAGGTACATTAAACAGGTATAAATCCATTTGCCCGAATCCCTGGGACAAGCTCAAATTCAGTTCGGAACAGCTCAAATTTGCAAGACGCTTTCCCAAAGGCAAGTAATAAATTGAGTGAAGGGTTCAAAATACGAAAAATTTTATTTAACTTGAGTACTCTGGCTAAAATAAACTAACTCTGCGCGCTAATTTATAAACAAAGGCTCATGTTCAGATAATAATGCTTTATGCTCTACATGATTTATACCCTCCGATCTCGCTACAATATATACTTTTAACCAACAGGAAATAAATATTTATATTTTCACTTGTTAGTTACATTGTAATCATAATATTTACACAATCAGGGATTCGGTCTTAAGTTAGTCTCATGGAGTTTGTAAGATTGCTAATTCTAAACAATTGCTTTTTAAATAATGTTTTGATGCATGACGCCGATTTTATGGCGACTAGGTGCAATTACTAATTATACAACTCGTGAGAGTTATATGAGAGATATGTATTTGGGACTGAAATGCACACGTCTGCAGGAAGATATTATTCAAAGCATTACTGACTTTAAGAAAATGTAGCACCTACAAGTGGCGTTTATGATATGTTTATTACATGATAATTACAGGAGACTCAAAACATACTACTTAGAAAACAGTTAAATATACAAGCAAAAGTGTTTTCAAATGATTTTCTTTAGTAGGATTCTAAAATAGATTGGTGCCTGCCACCGACCTCAAGTAGACTACATGAAAGTTATCAAGTAAATGGTTACAATAAGTACATGCAAATCGTTGAGTTTTGAGCATAAGTAAATCATTACAAGTAGTCTCTCTCTCTCTCTCTCTCTCTCTCTCTCTCTCTCTCTCTCTCTCTCTCTCTCTCTCTCTCTCTCTCTCTCTCTCTGAAAGATGTGTTTTTTTCCTAAAAACATGATCCACACATATGTTTATTGGCATACTTACACATATGTTTACTGGCATAGTTACACATATGTTTATTGGCATACTTAAACATACGTTTATGTGCATACTTGTACATATGTTTATGTGCAGACCTATACATATGTTATGTGCATACTTACATATATGTTGATGAGCACACTAGCACATGTTTATGTGCATACGTACATATATGTTTATGTGCATACTTACATAAATGTTTATGTGCATACTTGCATATACGTTTATGTGCATACTTACATATATGTGAATGTGCATACTTACATATATGTTCATGTGCATATTTACATATATGTTTATGTGCATACTTACATATAGGTTGATGAGCATACTTGCACATGTTTATGTGAATACTTACATATATGTTTATATGCATACTTACATAAATGTTTATGTGCATACTTACATATACGTTTATGTGCATACTTACATATATGTTTATGTGAAATACTTACATATATGTTTATGTGCATACTTACATATATGTTTATGAGCATTTTTACACATATTTATCCATATACTTACATATATGTTTATGTGCATACTTACACACATGTTTGTGTTCATACTTACCGGCATATAGTTTTAAGCTGCCAGCAGAAATTTGAAGGAAACAAAAGATTCAATAAATAAAACCATATTTTGTATCTTATTCTTTTTCGCATGTTGGGATATTGTTTGTGGGGCAAGCTCAAATTGTCTAAGGCCAAGTTCAATTTTACACTCAGCTTCTCCCGGACAAATTGTCCTTTATAAAAATTTGTAAATCATAGCCTTAATTTCGTTTACTATATATATCACTATAGTCACATGGCCCACTATAATCACCTGACCACTTTATCAGCAATTTTATATTCGAATTTTAAGAAAACTGACTCATCACATCCGGTTTGCCTTTACCCATCAAACTGTAAACAGTCCTTATAGAGGTAATGGCAAATCTAATTCAAATAACATTCAGATTTCTTCTAAAATTTAATACCAGTCTAATGCATCCAATAAGTCTGTTGAGTGGACCATTACATGACTTAACATAATATCGTACTAAGCTTCTTATTAACGTTTTCAACTACAGATGGAATTTCAATAAAACTGAGCACTACCTGAATTCAATCTTAGCGATGAGGCATAATTTTACGTATATAGAAACATTATAATATACTGCAATACAATGCTGGTCTTTGGAGGCGTATAAACACGTCTTCTAATATTCTACCAAACTTTAGAATATAAACGGCAACTAAACAAATGCTCTGCATTGGATGTATTTATATTGGTTTATCAAGTCGCGCACACACATAAACACACATACACAAACACACACAAGAAAACGTTAAATATAAGAAACTCCTTACCTGTGACTTTCCTGAATCGACCGGCAGAAAGTTATCGGATCACGTGATTGTACTAAACATTCTGATATGCTTACACATTAAACATGTCACGTATATATATAACAGAAATTTACAACTAGAAGTCTTTTTATAGCACATTGCTGCCATGGGAGTCAACATGTGGAGGGGTGTCATTGCCCCGGGCAACAGACGTTTTTATATATAATTCAAACCGTTTCTTCCTCCTTCTAATACACACACACACACACACACACACACACACACACACACACAAAGTTCAAAAGAGCCGACAGGAAGAAAATTTAGGTTTATCAGGTTCAAGTCTACCAGAATGTGTTTATATTTTGTTGCATCAGATAAGACTCGAGAATCTAGAAAATAAACTGTTTAGTTCGGAATGTCAACAAGAAGAATAGCATTTACTATTATGCCTACGTGAAATACCAATAATGTTTCCTGTCAGCATTCTGAAGGAAGATATTTTGACTGATTTATTCTCAAATCATATCATATGTTCAAAGCCAGAATGTGATACGATCCGGTAGATTAAATCTTTCTAAAGCTAAATTTTCTTCCTGTCAGCCGCATTTTGGGATATTTATTTTTTATTAAGCTACGAAAACAAAGCTCACATACAACAAATCCCAGATTAACCTTCGTAAAACCATATTCAACAACGGTTGAGTTTTACTGGATCCAGAAGGGCCAATGACAAGTACACGAACGAGTTTGGAAACATTGTTCCGTGACCATGCTTGAAAGGTTCAGGTATTACTTGTGTGAAGAAATCGATCACAGATAAAGTCATCTGAGAATTTTATTTTTCCTGATGCCATTGAATAATTTTCTGTCGTTATAATACGATCATGTTTTCATATTGTATGAGAATCGTGCAAAAACACGTACAAAACATCAAACTCGCGTTCAGACGTCTATTGGACGAGAATTCATTACAGGAACTTGTGCTAAACTTTCAGCAAAGAATTTTGTTGGATATAAGTTTAAAATGTCACAGGTGGTGGTGATATCGTTGATGTATTAACAAAGTTTCCAAGGACACCGTGAAGAAAATATCCGGTCGAGAAGCATCTTGATGGCTACAATTACTATGGGCCTGGTAAGCTGTGTAGACAAGCACCATTACGGAAACGTGTGCTCGATTGGCACATTTTGCAAATTATGCTGCAGCCCGCGTGAATATTGGAGAGGTGAAACCAATAAGTAACAGTTTGAAAATGTAGCCAAGGTCACTTATGGGACTACTCAAGCATGATTTCAACAAGCGATGTGTCAAATTTGTTTGCTCTTACGAAGAAAGATTTTGCGAGGTTTTTTTGATGTGCAAACATCTAACAAAGTGCATCAAACTGATTTGTTATTTCTTCCAAAAGGTCATGTCCGCAATCGATGGCAAGTTGCGTGCCTGCAGTTGCGTGTTCTCCATTGTCGATGTGGTCAGTCGATACAAAGAAGAGGAGCCATTGACATAGAAAGATACTGCCAGTGTCGAGGACAGCTCACATGACCATGATTGTTGCAAGTGGATACTAACAAAAATAAATTATCGAATATGTGGTTCTGTTGTTAACCAAGCACCAAGTGATACTACGTGTCGGGCATGTCCGTTTTGATCGTGAGCTGTAACTGTGGTATGATATTTCGGTCATCGGTCACAAAAATTCTTGATAAGACCAGAACGGTTTCTGGAATGGGTAACCCTACATTCATTGTTCATATCAAGCTTGAACAAAAATCACACGCTCGACAAGATTCAAACCAGCCAATGCAATTCATGAAAACATTGGCATTGTTACTCAGAAAGGACTTTTATAGCCTTTATAACCACTTGGAGACAAGCTTGTTTGGCATTTGTATACGCCTATATAGTTGGAAGGTGGACAACAACGTCGCGCTACTGACCAAGTAGGGTCCACAGAGTTGTTCACCTTTGCGGAACGGATTGATACTCCCAGACAACCAATACGTTACCGATTGGGGATATCATCACCTGGTGGAAAAAATCTTCCTAACCGTGCATTTGTGCGAGAGGAGTTGCAAGTCCTTCCAGCAAATTCGGAACTGTCATCAGGAATTGTATTGACACATCACTAACCTGTGTCATTCGCAATGGTTTGATGATTAAATAAGTTTACCTAGAGAGCATTCTTGGCTTGGCATACAGTTGGAACAAACTCGTTTTTGTATATCGATATTCACCCATGCGATTGATCTTGGATCGGATCATATTTGCCGTATGAGCAAACTCATGACGGTCTTGAAGGTATTCCAGGTACAATACGTGTTTTAAGAGCTTTCTACACAGTCTACACAATCACCTTTGGAACATCTTTGACCTTTTTAATGTCCAACATAATCTTTATCTGTTAACACGAGCATTCTTCTTTGAACTTGCCAACCACTTTTTCGTTGGCGTTAATAACAAAAAATGTTCCTTAGGATAGTCCCTGCTATAAATTTTGTTCACCACACTTGGTTGTGCCGTGTCCGCGTACACGTCATCGGTATTGATATGTATCACAAGCAAGTTAATGTTGGTTTACATCTTTTCTCGATTCTGGTAAAATGGTTTGATCTTATCATAGTAAAACTAGTTCATGAGCAGCTTCGACTAGTGAAGCACGGATGATCACACATAGATGAGTATCGTCATTTTGAGTTTTTATTTTTTAACTGTGAACGGTAAGTCCAGAATCAAAGATTTTAACTAGATTCAATGGCCGGGTCCCTAATAAGCCTTCGAAATCTGTTGTGCTCGCTATTTTCACGGACAAAATCGACGAGGATTTGTTTGGGCAGATTTTCCACGTGTTTCTCAAATACGGCATTGTTCATTAGATTGATAAAAAGCCATTTTTAAAGTCATTCTTAGTCTTTGTCCTTTGGTTCGTATTCATCTGACCGTACATGGCCAGGCAAGCTTGCTGGTAAAATTTTAACACTCGCAAGAGCACCTTCGAAGTTCTCATGTGCATGACATAGTTGTTTGTGGCATGGAGACTCGGGAGGAGTTTAATACATTCGGCGTTTCTGAGGCCGGACATATCAACGATCGAGCACTGATACGGGAACAACTTGACATTGATATTCTGCCACGATAAACATATATTGGTCAATGTTAGTGAGCAGTTCCAGTTCGATTTTGATCTTGAACAATAATGCATCACAGCCCATACTCGGTGACGAAAGTAATAGGTGGTAATTAACTTGCATACGTACTTGATGGTGTCAGGAAATTCATCAATCACGTCTACGGGCAATAACACACTTGTGTTTAGAAATAGATTGTGATATTCGCCGAGGGTTTTGCACAAACACAAACCAGACTCTCTTTGCGTGATTGTAGTTTGCGGATATACCTTCATGCAACAACGAGGAATAAAAAGATCCTATCGTCTGTAGATAAGTATCGGCAAATTTACTCAGGTCGTTCATGTCATCGTACGAATACAACCCTTTTTCCTGATCAAGTCTATATTGGTGGGACAGTATCAATCAGTGATTTTGAAGTTCTCCACCGTCCGATAACTTGCTCTCATCTTCAGGGAGGACGAATTTATATACGGGATCGAATCGAGGAACTTCAATTGTTTCAGCCGATACGTCATGTATTTTTTCATGTCGATGGGAATAATGATAATCGGTGGGCTTGATACCTTTGCTTCTGCTGGCATGGAATGCGTTCTGTGACTTGCACTGTCTGGTAGATATCAGGAATATTGTGTCTTTGTCAGCAGATCTGCTTTCCTCTGAAAATTCTAGGTATTTATTTCATATCCGCGTTGATGACATACTGCATTGCAGTAAGTTTACGTGTTTTTAGCAGGCACGGGCATGATTGTACGCTGTGATATCACTGCTGTAGAAGAGGTAATTGTAGAGCAGTTCTTGAGGATTAAATACATGCACGCAACCTTGGAAAGGATGTGTTTTACTCTTATAGTTGTTGTGAATATTAAGCAGCCGACCAAAATCATTGATTCATACGTAATGCGATACCGACTCTGTTTAATTTCACTCATCAAGAACACATCAATCTGAATGAGCATTTGGTCTATGAAGAGATAGTGCCAGAGAATAATAAACCCTTGCCGAAAGCGAATACACTAACATCTATTCCTGGGCACATGTTTCAATTTTTTTTCAGTTTGGTTTTCTTCATTTGCATGGGAAACTCGATATCATCAAGGTTGAGTTTACCAGGTCTTGTATGTATTTTCGAGGCATGTCCTCATTTTTACTGACCGGGTATAGCGCTGACAAAATTACCTGCTCAGAAAAACAATTACCAAATTCTTTACATTGATTATTGGCCTTGGAGGGAAACACTTTGGTTTTGCTATGTAACGGATCCACAAAACGGGTGATATAGCGAGAGATGGACCTCCACTTTGCAACATCTTTCGAGAGTCCATCCCGATCCTGCATTAATGTGTTATTATCAGCAGTTCTAACATATTTTCAATGCCTCTGCCAATTTCATCGCTGATGTCTTTGCGGTTCAGATCACGCGGATACCACTGTGAATCCACGGAATATTTTTTTAATCCATCTTATAAAAGAGTAAAAACAGCAAAAGCCTTCTGCGGTGTAAGGTAAAACATTTTGTTTTTCAACAAACACAAATTAATCATCACTGAGTACAACAGCAATATAAATTTTGTCGGGCGCACGTACCCAATAATGTTTAACCTCTCATCGGGAATTTCAAATACTTTGTCCCTGAAGAGATGATCTAACAATTTCAGCATATATTTGCGCCGTCTCTCCTTTGCAACGAGGTAATGTGCTCTATAAAACAAATTCAGTTTGGATGCAATTCTTATATTTATGTCCCCGAATCATCTAAAGGGCCTACTTTTAAACAAATGCGTTACTTACCTCATCATAAATGTCAGACACAATGGGTGAGTTATCATATTTCTTTTGATGGTGTACTCTTTCATGCAAGATAGGTTTGTTTGCCTCAAAAATCTGTCCAAGTTTGTTTTGCCATATTTATAAGATTCACCAAGTTATCAATGTGCTTTGAGTTTTTCTATGAAAGTTCGTTCAACATTTTTGGGCTTCGTGGTGAACCTCTATCAAATATTCAAACGATCAAACTATCTCGATTTGCCAGTCACTCATTTGAGATACTATTTCTTTGGAAGTACTACACCGTCCTTTGTAACTTCCATAAATTCCTTCAGGATACTTCGCCAATCAATTATTTTCTCGTCACTCATTTGTATCTAAACTTCAATACGAGAATATTTCATAGCCCAACAATAGTTTTTTTTTTCTAACAGCATAAAATGATTAAAATCTATGTACTATAGAGGATATAAAATACACTGTGAAGAAAATCCATATGCAACAGTGCTTCTATAGTACATTGATTAATATAGCAGGCTTGGCTGGATGAATATACTGATCACAACCATAGACTCCCCTGTCCTGAGTATATGATCTCTCTCTCTCTCTCTCTCTCTCTCTCTCTCTCTCTCTCTCTCTCTCTCTCTCTCTCTCTCTCTCTCTCTCTCTCTCTCTCTCTCTCTCTCTCTCCAGAATATCACCGTTTGATAGCGTGGGGTATTACTTTATCACGAGCGTATAGGTGCGGACGAGTGTCTGTGGATACATAAGGAAGAGAATATAGCAAAAACCTTATTTCTTTGGCACCTTATCCTTCCCGAAGGTGAATAGAAAACCTTAAACCTATACAAGAACACTTAATTTTGCTTTAATATATGTAGAGAATACATACCAGTTGTAAAAAATTATCACTTTTATTATGTAAAGTCAAATTGACTTTCGAACGTTTAACTCTTTAGAAAGAAACAAAATTGATCAAATAAAATAATTACACAGAATAATCTTGAATCTTGAATCTTAGCTAAATTGTAACAAAAATTCCAATAGGAAAGACTATACGTAGAGACTTTTAGGATCTAGTTTCAGACAGAACAAATCAACTAATTTCCTATTTTGTAACTTTGGAACTTAATCTTTGTGAAGAAAAATGTTTTTCGTTTTGTCATGCACAGTCATTGTAGTTCGTTTTGTCATGCACAGTCATTGTAGGTGCTCGTGTGCGCTTGAGGGGTAGGAAGCGAGTAAGCTACTTAAACAGTGGACGAATACCTGCTCTCCTCAGACGTCATTCTTCCTGCTCTTTTTTATTTTCCTAAATTTTTCGGGATGTGTGTGTGTGTGTGTGTGGGGTTTGGGTGCATAGGATGAATATGTTAGATCGAAAAGTAGTGGTGCATAATCAGAGCAAAAGTAAATTATCTGCTCATTTAACTATAGCTAGATTTTGCATTAATTTCTTTTTTACTCACTATTTCTGTAATTGAACTGACTACTTATGTTTTTGCTCATATTTATGTCAGAAGCAAGTGTAGTAAAAACCAGCACTGCCATTAACATAAGTTTCCCTAATATGGTCCAAAGCGACCGCCACACTTTATTGTTTCATTTCAGTGATACATTCCGCCTGCGTGTGGCTTGATATTTCCTTATCATATAAAAGTTCTGTTTTAATCTATTCTGTTCTTTTCTATAAAACAAAGATTACATGTAAAAGCTTCAATATTATTGACAGGCTTTACGAAGACAAAAGTATTGCGAAGAATAACGGTTATACCTGAATCGGTTGGAGTAAAATTCATTTGGTAACATTTATACTCTTCCATTGATCACAGCGTAATGAGTAACACTTCCGCCTAAATTGCTAAACTAATTGTGGTTTATATCCCTTGTCTCCATTATCATGATTTCATGGTAATATTATTTCACTGTCTTGATTTTATCTTGTAGCTCTTCCTGTTTCATAACTCGAGATATACTTGTTCACAATAATGTTTGCTGATGCTGCTTTTACATCCCTTAGTTGTTTGTCACCTTTAAAGTTAGTGCACAATAGTGGCAGAATATGTATGTATGTATGTATGTATGTATGTATGTATGTATGTATGTATGTATGTATATATATATATATATATATATATATATATATATATATATATATATATATATATATATGTGTGTGTGTGTGTGTGTGTGTGTGTGTGTTGAAAGCGAACGATTTTCATTGCAAGGTAAGATCGTCCCTATATGAAGTTTGAGTGCTAACTAAAAACAAGCAAAATGTATTGCTTGCTGTGTTGAAGATGAATATATATTTCCCCATACCAAGCACATATATCTTAGGCACGCATGCTTCTGTGAAATGGGGTCATATTATCAAAATTAACAGCTTAAGTATTTTGTTCAAACTTTAGACATCTTTGCATCCAGACATCTTATTTGAGTGAAACATTTTCTATTCTTTTATTTGCTTTATAAAATGATTTTAGTAGACAAACAAAGGACGATTTCCTTACATTTTATCGAGGATGCACGTATTTGGATATGGCAGTTGATTGCCATTGTTCTTACTAAGATGTTATAAAAACTCAGACTTTTACAAATTATCAAATACCGACGACAATGAAATACTATCTTCTGTACAAATAATATATGTTTCACACAATTGTCACTAAAAAGCGATAATACCATTCTAACATGTTTCTCAGTCCTAGATGAAAAAATGGTCCATTACTTACATACCAAGAAATTTTGTGAAATATTCATAAAAAATAAACGTTTGTTTACAAATATCAAATTTATATTTAAATAATCTGCTTTAAAGATAATCTGTTTTAATCAAACTGCGTAAATCAATCTGACAATAACCACGTCAAGCCTGAGTTAACACAATTGCTTTTTGGCGTCCTGTGCATTCTCTGACGTACCCCATCCCCGAAAAAAAGTACATTTCCGTCTAGTATAGCGCCCCTTAAAGTCTGGCGCCCCATGCCACAGTCCAGTTTGTATATATGGTCGTGTCGGCACTGCTTCAATCACATATGCTTGGAAGGTTCATCCTTACGAAGACATAAGAATATTAATCACTGTATTAAACCAGCCATTTTGTGACCAATACCAAGGTCAAACAAAGAGCTTAAACTGATAAAACTTTTAGTCAAATTTTTGGTCATTCTATACAGTACATCTTCAAAGCATTGATTACGTCGTTGTATAACTAACTGTTCATTCAGTATGACTTGACAGCATTGATTATATCGTTGTATAACTGTTCATAAAATACGACTTCAAAGCATTGATTATGTCATTATATAACTGTTCATAAAGTATAACTTGCCAGCATTGATTATGTCGTTGTATAACTGTTCATACTTTTCGCGCAATATTTATCCTAGTTCTCAATCTTAAAAATTCATATATATATATATATATATATATATATATATATATATATATATATATATATATATATATATATATATATATATATATATAGATGCAATAAACTGACGACGAACAGTACGAAACTAGTAACTAACTAGCCTAAGCGCTTTCGACTCCCAATGAGTCTTTTTCAAAGGCAAATACAAAACATAGTTACGACAAACAAATAAAGACAAAAACGTTGCGTTTGTAAACCTCTACATTTCTATCTTCACATGTGCTAAAACTATAAATACAACCAGCTTGTATAGACTAGTTGCGGAAACTGAAAACGTTGTATAATTCCCTAAAAGTCTACAAGCCAAAGCGACATCTATTTTTACTTTGTGTACATATGTAACGCAGATTATATCCCGGATATTTGGTTCTATACCGGTTATTCTTATAGTAAAAATTGAAGGATAAGAAGATTTAGAAAATGTTAAATTCTACTAGTGCATAGTTTTCATTTTCTAGTCTTCTTGGTTTAGACCGCTTGGTTTCAATGTTCTAAGGCGGCGTATCCAGTATGATTCCTTTTCCTTCCTGGTTTCGGAACTCCAGCTGTGGTTGTTGGCAATAGCGATAAGTATTATATCACTGAAAGTGTGGCCAGGGGAGGAGAAGTGTTCTGCGACCGGGCTTCTGTACAGCTTTTTTGTCATCCAATCAGATCTATGAAGGTTTATCCTTATGTGTAGCTTTTCAGTTTCTCCCACGTACTGAAGGCCACAGATCTTACATGTGATGAGATAAATCACATTCTCTGTTTTGCACGTTTTGTGTGGACCATGTATGTTTAGTTTTTCTTTAGTCACTGTGCTAGTGAATGTCTTGGTCTCTATCATATGTTGACAGGTTTTGCATCTTTTATCGCCACAGGGTCCAGATTGACTAGGTTGGTTTTGACTAGCGATTGTTGTTAGCTTGGCCCTGACTAGGATGTCCTTTAGGTTTTTTGGTCTCCGGTAAGCTACTACAGGTTTGTTCGGAAGTATTAGGTTTAGTATGTTTGACGATTGCACGGTTGGCCAGTGGTTTGCGATGATTTTACCTACTTTGGGATTGTCTGGGTGATAGGTCAGAATAAATGGTATCCTATCAACCTTTTCTTTCTGTCCATATCTGAGTAGGTCATCACGGTTTGTTTGTTTGGCCCTTTGGATTGCCTCCGCAATCAGGTCTTTGTCGTAGCCTCGGTAAATTAAATGTTTAGCCAGCTCTTCAGACCTTTCTATGAATCTTTCATCGTCGGAGCAAATTCTGCGTATCCTCAGTGCCTGGCTATATGGAATGTTCTTAATGCAGTGTTTTGGATGACAGCTGGTTGGGAGAAGATACTGGTGTTTGTCGGTTGGTTTCGAGTAGATGTCTGTGTGTAATTTGTTTTCCACCAGTCTGGTTGTTGTGTCCAGGAAAACATGGTTTGAGTTGGAAATTTCTGCCGTGAATTTTATTGAAGGATGGAAGTTGTTTGCCTTTGAAATGAAGTCATCCAGACTTTCTCTTCCATACTGCCACTTCATTTCTATATCATCGATAAAGCGTACCCACTGGTATGGTGTACGCTCAACCGATGCTAAGAGCTTTCCCTCAAGTTTTCCCATGAAAATGTTAGCATACGAAGGGGCCATTTTAGTACCCATTGCAGTTCCATTGATTTGTAGGTAGTTTTCTTCATTAAATTCAAAGTTGTTGAGTTTTAGGACAAGCTCCAGGAGTTGGATTAAGAAGTGTGTGGGTGGATTGTTTACAGTTCTTGTTTCCCATGCTTCGCTGCATGCCTGTAACCCTTCGTTGTGCGGTATGTTGGTGTACAAAGATGTGACGTCTAAGGAAGCAAGTAATGTATCTGGCAGTAATGGTTCACTAGCTTTGCTTTTTATGAGATAATCTGTCGTGTCTTGAAGATATGATGGTAATTTGTGGACATGTGGTCTCATAAAATGATCTAAATATTCTGATATCCTTTCTGTGGGGTGCCCGTTACCTGAGATTATAGGTCTGCCAGGGTTTCCTTGTTTGTGGATTTTGGGTAGAAGATAAAATCTACCTGCTCTTGGGTTTTCTGGGCTTAAGTAGTTTTTGGTTTGCTGGTCTATGTGTCCGCTTTGGTACGCCTCGTCAATAACATTAGTGATGATTTTTGCATATTCCAGCGTTGGATCATGGTCCAGTTTTTGGTAGAACCTAGCGTCACTTAGTTGTCTACTTGCTTCACTAATGTAGTCTTCCCTATTCATAACGACAACAGCGGAACCCTTATCTGCAGGCTTAATTATTATGTCTGTTCTGCTTTTCAGTGAGTGCAGGGCATCTGTTTCTTCTTTTGTCAAATTAGAATATTTGTTAGTATGGTTGATATGTCTGGAAATATCGTTTTCAACCGAGTTGATAAAGGCTTCCAGATTCGGAATTGAACTTTTTGGTGGGGTCCAGTTACTTTTCTTTCTAAATGTGGGTTGGTCGCAGCTTATATTTTCCTTTGATTTGCTTGGTGGTTGCAAGGCAAAATGGGCTTTGAGTCTTAGTCGGCGGATGAATTCTTCGGTGTCATTCTTAAGCTTCCCTCTGTCGTATGTTTTAGGACGGGGACAGAAACTCAAACCTTTCGATAAAAGTTTTATTTCTGCATCAGTAAGTTCTAAATTGGAGATGTTGACTACTGTGTTAGTAACAGTTGCATTAGTGTTTGTTACAGAGTGCTTGCGATTCTTCCTTTTGCGGCGATTTTTCTTCTTACGGTTGTTTTTGGAAGAAATTTCGTCAATTGAAGTTTCTTCACAACAGTCCATTGGTTGTAGATCATGACTTCTAAATTTTCTCTCTCTGACTTTGTATAGTTTCGAAGAGAGTCTTTTTTCATCTTTATTTAATTTGGAGTAAAACGTTTTCAATTGTTCTTCTGTTGAGACGGAATTGAGCTGATGTTTTAATTCTTCAATGGTTGCTGATTTGGCTAGATATTGATGATTTACGTTTTTACTAAGTAGGGCTGTGAGTTTCATGGAAGCGTCGTGAGTTATTTTATTCCATCTTTTGTTGAATCTGTTTGAACTCTTGCCAATAATTTGCGGTTTCACATGAATTTGAAGACCTTTAGTGACTGTATTTGTTTCGAGGAAATGATGCAAGAAAGTGCAATGATGCTTTAGGCGAATTAAAGCATCAGTTTCATTGCATAAAGTTTTGAATGTTTTCTGTATTTGTTGAGACATCGTCTCCATTCTAAGAGATACGGCAACAATTTAAGTATAAGAAGGAAACAATGGAACGGATACAGTAACACTACATAAATACAAGACAGAAAAGGGTGTTAGATCACACCAAAGGTAGATCGAGCCATACGAGGTAGGTAATATAAAGAATACAAATCATATGGCGAATAACAACCCTCTCAAGCGTACTGGATCCACCAAGGGATCACGTTTGTCAGGGATTAATTAAAATAGATGCAATAAACTGACGACGAACAGTACGAAACTAGTAACTAACTAGCCTAAGCGCTTTCGACTCCCAATGAGTCTTTTTCAAAGGCAAATACAAAACATAGTTACGACAAACAAATAAAGACAAAAACGTTGCGTTTGTAAACCTCTACATTTCTATCTTCACATGTGCTAAAACTATAAATACAACCAGCTTGTATAGACTAGTTGCGGAAACTGAAAACGTTGTATAATTCCCTAAAAGTCTACAAGCCAAAGCGACATCTATTTTTACTTTGTGTACATATGTAACGCAGATTATATCCCGGATATTTGGTTCTATACCGGTTATTCTTATAGTAAAAATTGAAGGATAAGAAGATTTAGAAAATGTTAAATTCTACTAGTGCATAGTTTTCATTTTCTAGTCTTCTTGGTTTAGACCGCTTGGTTTCAATGTTCTAAGGCGGCGTATCCAGTATGATTCCTTTTCCTTCCTGGTTTCGGAACTCCAGCTGTGGTTGTTGGCAATAGCGATAAGTATTATATCACTGAAAGTGTGGCCAGGGGAGGAGAAGTGTTCTGCGACCGGGCTTCTGTACAGCTTTTTTGTCATCCAATCAGATCTATGAAGGTTTATCCTTATGTGTAGCTTTTCAGTTTCTCCCACGTACTGAAGGCCACAGATCTTACATGTGATGAGATAAATCACATTCTCTGTTTTGCACGTTTTGTGTGGACCATGTATGTTTAGTTTTTCTTTAGTCACTGTGCTAGTGAATGTCTTGGTCTCTATCATATGTTGACAGGTTTTGCATCTTTTATCGCCACAGGGTCCAGATTGACTAGGTTGGTTTTGACTAGCGATTGTTGTTAGCTTGGCCCTGACTAGGATGTCCTTTAGGTTTTTTGGTCTCCGGTAAGCTACTACAGGTTTGTTCGGAAGTATTAGGTTTAGTATGTTTGACGATTGCACGGTTGGCCAGTGGTTTGCGATGATTTTACCTACTTTGGGATTGTCTGGGTGATAGGTCAGAATAAATGGTATCCTATCAACCTTTTCTTTCTGTCCATATCTGAGTAGGTCATCACGGTTTGTTTGTTTGGCCCTTTGGATTGCCTCCGCAATCAGGTCTTTGTCGTAGCCTCGGTAAATTAAATGTTTAGCCAGCTCTTCAGACCTTTCTATGAATCTTTCATCGTCGGAGCAAATTCTGCGTATCCTCAGTGCCTGGCTATATGGAATGTTCTTAATGCAGTGTTTTGGATGACAGCTGGTTGGGAGAAGATACTGGTGTTTGTCGGTTGGTTTCGAGTAGATGTCTGTGTGTAATTTGTTTTCCACCAGTCTGGTTGTTGTGTCCAGGAAAACATGGTTTGAGTTGGAAATTTCTGCCGTGAATTTTATTGAAGGATGGAAGTTGTTTGCCTTTGAAATGAAGTCATCCAGACTTTCTCTTCCATACTGCCACTTCATTTCTATATCATCGATAAAGCGTACCCACTGGTATGGTGTACGCTCAACCGATGCTAAGAGCTTTCCCTCAAGTTTTCCCATGAAAATGTTAGCATACGAAGGGGCCATTTTAGTACCCATTGCAGTTCCATTGATTTGTAGGTAGTTTTCTTCATTAAATTCAAAGTTGTTGAGTTTTAGGACAAGCTCCAGGAGTTGGATTAAGAAGTGTGTGGGTGGATTGTTTACAGTTCTTGTTTCCCATGCTTCGCTGCATGCCTGTAACCCTTCGTTGTGCGGTATGTTGGTGTACAAAGATGTGACGTCTAAGGAAGCAAGTAATGTATCTGGCAGTAATGGTTCACTAGCTTTGCTTTTTATGAGATAATCTGTCGTGTCTTGAAGATATGATGGTAATTTGTGGACATGTGGTCTCATAAAATGATCTAAATATTCTGATATCCTTTCTGTGGGGTGCCCGTTACCTGAGATTATAGGTCTGCCAGGGTTTCCTTGTTTGTGGATTTTGGGTAGAAGATAAAATCTACCTGCTCTTGGGTTTTCTGGGCTTAAGTAGTTTTTGGTTTGCTGGTCTATGTGTCCGCTTTGGTACGCCTCGTCAATAACATTAGTGATGATTTTTGCATATTCCAGCGTTGGATCATGGTCCAGTTTTTGGTAGAACCTAGCGTCACTTAGTTGTCTACTTGCTTCACTAATGTAGTCTTCCCTATTCATAACGACAACAGCGGAACCCTTATCTGCAGGCTTAATTATTATGTCTGTTCTGCTTTTCAGTGAGTGCAGGGCATCTGTTTCTTCTTTTGTCAAATTAGAATATTTGTTAGTATGGTTGATATGTCTGGAAATATCGTTTTCAACCGAGTTGATAAAGGCTTCCAGATTCGGAATTGAACTTTTTGGTGGGGTCCAGTTACTTTTCTTTCTAAATGTGGGTTGGTCGCAGCTTATATTTTCCTTTGATTTGCTTGGTGGTTGCAAGGCAAAATGGGCTTTGAGTCTTAGTCGGCGGATGAATTCTTCGGTGTCATTCTTAAGCTTCCCTCTGTCGTATGTTTTAGGACGGGGACAGAAACTCAAACCTTTCGATAAAAGTTTTATTTCTGCATCAGTAAGTTCTAAATTGGAGATGTTGACTACTGTGTTAGTAACAGTTGCATTAGTGTTTGTTACAGAGTGCTTGCGATTCTTCCTTTTGCGGCGATTTTTCTTCTTACGGTTGTTTTTGGAAGAAATTTCGTCAATTGAAGTTTCTTCACAACAGTCCATTGGTTGTAGATCATGACTTCTAAATTTTCTCTCTCTGACTTTGTATAGTTTCGAAGAGAGTCTTTTTTCATCTTTATTTAATTTGGAGTAAAACGTTTTCAATTGTTCTTCTGTTGAGACGGAATTGAGCTGATGTTTTAATTCTTCAATGGTTGCTGATTTGGCTAGATATTGATGATTTACGTTTTTACTAAGTAGGGCTGTGAGTTTCATGGAAGCGTCGTGAGTTATTTTATTCCATCTTTTGTTGAATCTGTTTGAACTCTTGCCAATAATTTGCGGTTTCACATGAATTTGAAGACCTTTAGTGACTGTATTTGTTTCGAGGAAATGATGCAAGAAAGTGCAATGATGCTTTAGGCGAATTAAAGCATCAGTTTCATTGCATAAAGTTTTGAATGTTTTCTGTATTTGTTGAGACATCGTCTCCATTCTAAGAGATACGGCAACAATTTAAGTATAAGAAGGAAACAATGGAACGGATACAGTAACACTACATAAATACAAGACAGAAAAGGGTGTTAGATCACACCAAAGGTAGATCGAGCCATACGAGGTAGGTAATATAAAGAATACAAATCATATGGCGAATAACAACCCTCTCAAGCGTACTGGATCCACCAAGGGATCACGTTTGTCAGGGATTAATTAAAATAGATGCAATAAACTGACGACGAACAGTACGAAACTAGTAACTAACTAGCCTAAGCGCTTTCGACTCCCAATGAGTCTTTTTCAAAGGCAAATACAAAACATAGTTACGACAAACAAATAAAGACAAAAACGTTGCGTTTGTAAACCTCTACATTTCTATCTTCACATGTGCTAAAACTATAAATACAACCAGCTTGTATAGACTAGTTGCGGAAACTGAAAACGTTGTATAATTCCCTAAAAGTCTACAAGCCAAAGCGACATCTATTTTTACTTTGTGTACATATGTAACGCAGATTATATCCCGGATATTTGGTTCTATACCGGTTATTCTTATAGTAAAAATTGAAGGATAAGAAGATTTAGAAAATGTTAAATTCTACTAGTGCATAGTTTTCATTTTCTAGTCTTCTTGGTTTAGACCGCTTGGTTTCAATGTTCTAAGGCGGCGTATCCAGTATGATTCCTTTTCCTTCCTGGTTTCGAAACTCCAGCTGTGGTTGTTGGCAATAGCGATAAGTATTATATCACTGAAAGTGTGGCCAGGGGAGGAGAAGTGTTCTGCGACCGGGCTTCTGTACAGCTTTTTTGTCATCCAATCAGATCTATGAAGGTTTATCCTTATGTGTAGCTTTTCAGTTTCTCCCACGTACTGAAGGCCACAGATCTTACATGTGATGAGATAAATCACATTCTCTGTTTTGCACGTTTTGTGTGGACCATGTATGTTTAGTTTTTCTTTAGTCACTGTGCTAGTGAATGTCTTGGTCTCTATCATATGTTGACAGGTTTTGCATCTTTTATCGCCACAGGGTCCAGATTGACTAGGTTGGTTTTGACTAGCGATTGTTGTTAGCTTGGCCCTGACTAGGATGTCCTTTAGGTTTTTTGGTCTCCGGTAAGCTACTACAGGTTTGTTCGGAAGTATTAGGTTTAGTATGTTTGACGATTGCACGGTTGGCCAGTGGTTTGCGATGATTTTACCTACTTTGGGATTGTCTGGGTGATAGGTCAGAATAAATGGTATCCTATCAACCTTTTCTTTCTGTCCATATCTGAGTAGGTCATCACGGTTTGTTTGTTTGGCCCTTTGGATTGCCTCCGCAATCAGGTCTTTGTCGTAGCCTCGGTAAATTAAATGTTTAGCCAGCTCTTCAGACCTTTCTATGAATCTTTCATCGTCGGAGCAAATTCTGCGTATCCTCAGTGCCTGGCTATATGGAATGTTCTTAATGCAGTGTTTTGGATGACAGCTGGTTGGGAGAAGATACTGGTGTTTGTCGGTTGGTTTCGAGTAGATGTCTGTGTGTAATTTGTTTTCCACCAGTCTGGTTGTTGTGTCCAGGAAAACATGGTTTGAGTTGGAAATTTCTGCCGTGAATTTTATTGAAGGATGGAAGTTGTTTGCCTTTGAAATGAAGTCATCCAGACTTTCTCTTCCATACTGCCACTTCATTTCTATATCATCGATAAAGCGTACCCACTGGTATGGTGTACGCTCAACCGATGCTAAGAGCTTTCCCTCAAGTTTTCCCATGAAAATGTTAGCATACGAAGGGGTCATTTTAGTACCCATTGCAGTTCCATTGATTTGTAGGTAGTTTTCTTCATTAAATTCAAAGTTGTTGAGTTTTAAGACAAGCTCCAGGAGTTGGATTAAGAAGTGTGTGGGTGGATTGTTTACAGTTCTTGTTTCCCATGCTTCGCTGCATGCCTGTAACCCTTCGTTGTGCGGTATGTTGGTGTACAAAGATGTGACGTCTAAGGAAGCAATATATATATATATATATATATATATATATATATATATATATATATATATATATATATATATATATATATATATATATATATATATATATCTTAAGTTTGTAGATAGATAAATGACTCGTCTGTCTGTAGATAACACCATCAGCATGATGATATTACCATCACGATTTGGATGATATAACTTGTGTCAGCTTTTCACATAATGAATTGATAATCTCGACTTTAAAAATGCTTGCTTAATGCCTTTTTAAATAAATGCGTTATTTCATTCACTGGAATGTATTCAGCAAGACCACGTATTCGGTAGGGGGTTACCATGTCGCCTTTCTACCTACGATGGGATTCCGTAGAGGTCGACAAATCGCTGGAACCATTCCTTATCAGGTATCTCTGATACGGTATACTATAGGGGATGATACCAACCAAACACTTAATTAAATACTTATTCCTGTTTATATGCATGAGTAATTTTGCGACATGCCTGTGTCATTCTCATGTATGCGCCAGTTTTCTTTTTTCTTATTATTCATCTAAAGGAAGAAATAAAGATGGATTGACTAAACTTATTAATTTATTTGTAAAATCCCGGTTTGTGGAACTAAAAAAGTGTGAGCAATTGCTGTATTACCGATTACAACAACAGCTGCTGCTGCTACTACTACTATTGCTGCAACGCGAAAAGTCATCATCATCATCATTTTTAACAACAGCAGCAGAAACAAAACATTAACAACAGCAATACTATTAATAATAATCAGCATGCATCTTATATATGTGCGAGGATTTATAAATTTTACAAAGTTCAAACAAAAACGAAATTTTTATGAAACCCAGATGACTTTCAAAAATATTTCATCAGTCTTTTGCATATATGTAGCTCTCTAAATGCTAAAGATGGTTTTGAAGGGGTGGGTAGGTGTTGGGTGGTGGGTGGTGAGTGGTGGATGGTGGGAGTTGATCGTTTTGTTGACTTTTGCATCTTTGACATCATGTTGTTGATCGAGGTTTATGTCACTTAAGCCTTTAGTTAACAAAACATAAATCGGTGTAGCATAAAAGACGCACAAGTAGATATTTTTAAAAATTTACCGTGATTCTTTTATTTTATCAACGCACAAATATGGATAAAATGGAAATATAATTCAAGGTAAGCACGTCAAATATGAGAAATGAAGACGTTTTCATAGTTACGGAAATGCACTGAATAGTTTCCACATACATCGTTAAGAATATTCTCGCGAGAAACTTGATTTTATTGTTACCGAAAGGGCCAACGGGTAATCCCTTCACTGGTAGAATTAGATTAGAATTTATGTTGTGCAAGGACCTTTTTCTACATAAACACATCAGTGTTCTAATAATTATGTTTTGTTGTTGATTCAGTCTCTATCCGGGTAGGCATGTTTTAAAATGGTGGGGAAACCATGTCTATATTTTTATTTGATATCGTGGGACAAGATGTTCAAGGTTGTATGTGTCTTTACTGGTGTTAGAATGTACATGGAATAGCAGACTAGTAACTAAATCAGCTATATGATTCAAGTCGTCCAAAATGCATAGATCTTCCGACAATAAATACATTATAGTTTGAACGGATGAAATAAATTACATGCAAAGGTTTTAGTTGACATGTAGCAATAAATATATATGTCTTTAAAAATTAGTTATTTCCAAAAAAAATTCTCGAATTGCATTTTATCATAAGTCGATGTAGTTTAAAAATAATTAATTTCCATTATAGCAAGACAAAATGTTTTTATTTACAATTCAACTTCTTGTTCTTGTTGGTATGTTGCAATCAGTTATTTAATTGATACATAACCAGAATAGAAATTACCACTCTCGCTAATTATTATTTCATTTTCAGGGCATCAAACGTTATTACCTTACTACTTTATAAAAAAAGAAACATGTGCTTGGTACCGAATATATGATATTTAAGTTATGACAATATGATTTTTCAACATGTTGTAGACTGAAAACAACCTTGGTATTTAACCGCCTGTAATCCAAGCTGCTTTAGGATTAAACTCGCTTTAAATTCTCTTTAAGTATAACGAGTCCCGAACGCTCATGTTGGAGATTTGTAATTGTTTCATTTCGAAGTTTTAATAAACAACGTTTGACTAACAAATGGTAGACACAAAACTGGGGGGAGGGGCAATTTTATGTTGTTCGAGCTCTTCCACGTGAATTAGATATAATTCATCAGCCAGGGAAAAAAAAATAACTTCGCATTTTTAGTTAACAAACTTTTCGTAGAAATCCAGTTTCTCTCGGAAAGCTCACGAACATGTCATTACACGAGGAAAATAAACCTGAAGATATTCCAGTTCTTTGGATGAGATGTGCGTAAATAAAAAGCTATTTTGATTTATTTGTTGATGAAAACATATTTAAACATGCATATATATATATATATATATATATATATATATATATATATATATATATATATATATATAAATATATATATATATATATATATATATATATATATATATATATATATATATTGTTTTACCTTTTCTAAATAAGAGATAGGAATGTACAGTACAGTAAACTACTCGTAGTTATCTCCCATTTGCTTTAAATAAACCTAGTTCTCGACAGCAGTAGTACACTAATGTACTATCGTATCAGGATATCACTTATCATTACAGTTTAAGAGGTTATAAATATACAAAACTAGTCAACCATAAGAGCGAATCTGACATCAGGCTGAGACGTATTCATAGGTCATATCAAATAAGTTCTGTTACCCGATTACAAGCAGAATACAGAATGACTGCGACTCGCAAATCAAATTTCATTTTCATCGGATTATAGTGAATTCAGCTGTAAGTTTTGGCTTTGCTTTTTAGCTCAAAACCTGTATATATATTTTCGCCAATATAGATTACTAGAAGTTTGTCGTCGTAAAGGTATGGTACGTGAAACCTACTGCTTTATCCATTTTCATTGTATCAATAAGTACACTCGCAGGGTAGACCATGAAGTCAAATTAAATAGGGATCGGAAATCACAAGTGCTCCCTCCCTCCCTCCTCCTCCTCCTCTCTCTCTCTCTCTCTCTCTCTCTCTCTCTCTCTCTCTCTCTCTCTCTCTCTCTCTCTCTCTCTCTCTCTCTCTCTCAAGAAAACGCACATACATATGTTTATCTCATGCTTTAGTCATTAAGAATTGCTTGGTTTCATTAAAATACGGTGTTCCCCTCATCCATTAACTCATTTATGAGATCTGCATCACCATAATCATCAACATATTATTATTATCCTCACCGTCTTCCTCCTCCTCTTCCTCATCTTAATAACAACAACAACAACAATAATAATAATAATAATAATAATAATAATAATAATAATAATAATAATAATAATAATAAGAAGAAGAAGAAGAAGAAGAAGAAGAAGAAGAAGAAGAAGAAGAAGAAGAAGAAGAAGAAGAAGAAGAAGAATCCCAAGTTTCAAATTCACATTGCTATAAATATATACTGATCTCAAGAACTCAGGACACCACTATATATTTTATCGTGGGGGCAGAACATACAGCTGTAATTTATAAGAAACAGCCGATTTTATATATCGCCAAGACTTGAAATTATTTGACTCCTTTCACAATTTTTTTGAAGTGAGTACAGATGCAAGAAAGTATTAGTCTGATTACGAAAACTCATTTGACTAAACAGCAGGATTTTAAGAACATATTCAGATTCCTCGGTCTTTGCGCTATTTTTGACGTCATGTAGTATTACTTTACGTGTTACAATCATAAAATGTTATTTATAAGATTAAAGTGTGTGTACTGTTGGATATTTTTAAGCTAGATCAAAGTACAACGCGGCCAAATGGAAAATCCATTGTACTTTGAACATATGGTAAATAATAAATAAATTATATTTGTTGTACAGTTGGATATTGTCTTCTGGCCCTCAGTATCCAACAGTACATATAATATTATGTATAACTGTATGGGTATATTAAACTAAAATAGCACAGTATCCAACAGTGTACACTTTATAATCTATAAATGTAGGAATAAGTTAAACTAAAATAACACAGTATTTATGTCATAAAACATGATGTTTACATATAAATGTACTGAATATAAATGTACTGATGATACCTGTGAAATATCTGAAAGGTGACACACAAATATTATGCTTGTACTTTAAGTTATTCTGCGTGGGATTGCGTATCGTTTTGTGACAACATAAACTAATCAGCAAGCAGTACATACCTTAATGTAAGGAAAATTTATTGATTCAGAATGCAAGAAATATTTTGATGTCTACTTTTCAGGTGTCGCTGATTGGTATAATCAGATTACCTGTGGAGGGTGTGTTGTGAATAATTGCATTTGATTTAAATCATTAAAAAAAATTAAAGTCAGTATATATAATTGGGCGCTGCTGTTACTGATGCTGATAATAATGATAGTGATGTTTGTGCTAGTGGAGGCAACGGAGATGATAATGACGACGACAATGATGATAACGACTACGATGACGAGGGCGATGTGCAAAAAATATTATGGTGACTGATAGACACTGACAACGGTGTTAATGTTGGTATCAGAGAGGGTGACTTTATGAATAATTTGAACATTTGTTCCTCGTTTATCACTAATTCAGAAATAAATTGTAGATATAATCTCAGTTTTGATACCGGAGTATTAACTACCTAGAAAGTATATATAGCATAAAAAGTAAAGCATCGAGTCTATAAAGGCTTGATACAGTCCATGCATATAATGCATTGAGGGCAGTACTCACAGCTTTGTCTATCATTAGATGTGAACAGAAACTAACGAACTTAGGAGACGAATAAAACTAGTCTGGGATGTGCACAACATTGCTCGGGACGCGCTTGCATCATTGAACATTATCTATAGACACAAATTCGCTACGCATTTTGTGACTGCTAATTCAGATTTCTGCTGGCAGTTATTACTTTAAGCGAGCAGAATAAACCTGGTGTGAGTGCGCCTTATCCGAGGGTAGATCACCATGTGTGCTGCTCGTTGCGACTGAAAGCGAACATCGTAAAACCTGATTTGACTAAGCATTATGTCACATGAGATTTGACTGATCATTATGTTGCGTGAGATTTGACTGAGCATTGTTACATGAGATTTGACTGAGCATTATGTTACACGAGGTTTTGTGTGCTGCTGTGACATTAAACTAATATCATGAACATTGTAGCCGTGTTCGTTGCGACTTGAAACAAATTTATAATACAGATGTGAGGGCACATTATGTCACTGCAGATTTGGACCTGTAACGGCAGATTTGGACTTGTGACTGCAAATTTGGACTTGTCATGCTTCTTGTTCCTTTATGAGAAAATCATAAATACTAACATGACGGTGCATTATCTGACTGTACGTCTGTACTTGTGTTGTTCATTATGACTTTAAGCAATCATAGTCAGTCATGATGTAAGGTCGTTTCATGCGACGGCAGACCAGGATCGGTGCTGTTTGCAGTTAGCCGTGCGTTATGTAATGATTCACTTTATTTAGTTAATCTTAGAAAAGAATAACAGGTGAATGGATACTTTTACACGGGAAACTTATTTAAGAAATCGTAAAATCACGTCACTGGTTTATATTATATTATTAATTCTGAAACACGTGTATTATGCATTCAGGTACGAAAAAATAACGAAAACGAAACTCAGCTTGAACTATTTTTTTGAGAGTCTACAGTTTCATCTTTGACCCGAACTGCGATAAAGATGATTAGATTGGTGGGTGGGGAAATTAACCTTTAAAGGTTTTCATTCTAGTTATTAGACAAAATAGAGTCCGTGAAAACGGTCACTTATCAAAGCTCTGTACCTTTGACATGACTAGGGATAAAAGTAAAAGTCACGGATGGTATGTTTATATTTATACATGAGATTTATTGCTTGAAAACTTATTTCCTGAACAACAGGTAGTCCGTTGGCTCCTCATACCTGAATCAGCCTTATGATCTTTATTTCGATATTAGTCATTATTCAAGTATTATAATCGGTCGGGTTTTCAACCTGGAAATAGACCTTTTACCTATAAACCGATGTATCGATGACTTCAATCAAACACATTTAGTTATTCAGAGTCAACAAATTTTGCAAGCAAAATGAGATAACCTTGCAGTCTATTCCCGAGGAAAGGCTAATGGATATATATATATATATATATATATATATATATATATATATATATATATATATATATATATATATATATATATATATATATGTTACTTTTAGATCTATTTTTATATTTGTTGTGTTTATTTTATATTCATTATTATGTTTAATTTTTGTTAAATTGATATATTTTTATGCCTGGAAAGTTATTATCTCAAGCTCTATCACACTGAGTTAAGTGAATACTATACAAAAGTATGAGTTTCGAATTTAAAAGTGGAATATATTTATACTTATATTAAAATAAAATACTATTTTTATTTACATAGTTGCTATAGTGGTTTTTCTTTCCTATCAGGCGAGCATGTTGCAAGTAGGGGAAGAGCATTGTTGATTAATGTACATGAATCTATACTCCACTTTTATAAACACTTCAGTTTAGCATGACATTCATGTTACATTCATGTTACATTCATGTTAATGCAAGTAGTTGACAAATGTTATTATAAGGACAATGCATTTATTTGGTCATATACATTGTATTAAATCATCACAAAGGAAATTCTCGCTCCTGTCACTGTCCACGTAACGTGTACTTGTTAAAGTTAAGTATGATGAATATGTCTTTCAAAGAATGTAGTAATCACAATATTAAAATATCACCCACGTCATATAAATAAGTATGCTTTTCACCCACGTTTATTGTTTTTAGGCATATTTCATGTCCGGCTACAAAGTTTGCTCTTACTGTCAATGACTGACGTCCAGTCTCTAGACGGTCAGTAATATGTCTTTTGTATAGCAAATGCATTGTCTATTATCCACTTTCAATCTAAGTCCAATTTTGTTTTTGTTTGTTTTTTTTTTTTTTTGTTGTTGTTGGGTTTTTTTTTTTGTTCAAATAATTTGAATAAATCAAACAACAAAACATATACTATACCAATAAACCAGGATGTCTCATAATAATTTTTCTATTTTTCTCTAAGTCAATAAACATTTTAATTTGTAGAGCGTTGCGTGTCAATGTCAATTAGTGCAATCTCAATGCACTAAAATTATAGGGCGAAAACTTTCCCCTTCCTAATCCACATAGTCAACAACAATATCATCATTTCAACACACGCAAATATAGGTTGCAGCCCGTTAATTATAAGATCTGGTCATATTTAGTGTCCCAGGTTTACCTAAAAATATACTTCATCCTTGTTTTATTCCTCTCAATAATTTTCATTCTTTTTGCTTGTATTTCCTAGATGGCATTTCTTTTGTTTTATTCTATGGATTCTCTTATTCATTCTCTCTTCCCTTCCCTGTTTCATTCTTCGTTTTTCTCTGAACCTACCGTTGCAATGAGAGAACTTATCAAAATATTTGACACGTTAATATAATGTACTAAATCATTTGAAATATTTAAAATATTCCACACACACACACACTAGTTTCAATCGGAAACGCCTGACGCTAGATTTATTGCCACAAATAATGTCGAATCTGTCAAGCCAAGCATAGTAATTTAATCCATAAAGAATGTTATAGAAGATGATAAACAGTAGAATACTAACCGCAGTGATTGGTGAAAAGGGAAGAATTTGAAATATGCTTATAAAGCTCCAGTGTGTTTGAATATCACAGGTATTTTGAATAATGTCTTGCCTAAACTTGAGTGTAGGTTTCAAAAGAAGAAAACTGCTATGGGCGTAACAGTGAGCATAAGAAAGGGCTATGCATGTAGACAGGTAATAGTCTAGGAGGATACTAAAAAGAAAAAGAAAAGCAGTCATCTAAACCATGCCTCACAAAGACGTGTCGAGATATGGGCATGATCCAGTGAGAGCTATTTCGCAATCTCCTCAAACCACAAACCAAGTGGCGCGTGCGTTTTTCTAACCTATATTACGAGATTTATTCAGACAGGTTACGTATTTTAACATTGATTACCCGATTGATAGCACAGATACCAAGATAGAGAGGGGAAGAGAACTCCCATATTTAATTATTACAACCAGTCGATAAGCGTAAATTTACTTCGGTCCAACAATTTATCGTGCAAATAAAAAATGTACTCCATGATTTAGTGCCAAACAAATCACACCCAACCTCAACATTTTCAAAGTCACTCACTACTGCAACTGGGATGCTGCAATATTATCACTGCGTGGGCCTGCTTCCGAAAATATTTGAAATGTTTGATGCAGATAAAATGTAAATCAACCCAAAGAGGAATATACTAAAGCTTAATTCATAACTTTATTTCTCATTTGAATTATTTCATTCTGATTTATGTTTTACAAAAAAATGCAATTTTGTTCAAGAAAAAACAATCTTAAGTAAACAATATTGAACCTCTAATCACTTTAACTGATGGAAATTGAAAAGAAATTAAGAAATATGTACGGAAATTAGCTTTTATAACTAACAAAAGATCTATTTTTAATAGCTGCACATTTCGAAAAATTAATTACAAATGTTTTGTAAATAAAGATGGTTAAAACTTGCTATGCATTCTCTCACAAATATTATTTTTCTTTTATTTTGGTTTTTTAATTATATTTATAAAACCGTGATTTTTGTAAAAAAGAATCGATTAAAAATGGACCTTTGACCCTTATTAAGAACATGGACGCATGTTATTGCGATTGATCAGAGACACTATGGAAGTGGTAGATTTTAAACGTTTAATCATCCAAATTAACATTGGCAGAAGACTGGCTACCCCTGTTGTTTATTTTAAAATTTGATTGTTCAAAATTTTACAGCATTGTATAATTTTGCAGTTCCAAACAACTGATTTGAATGTGTGATAATATTTGCCAGAATTTAAAGTAGAGGTCGACCGAAACTAAATTTCTTGTTTCGGCCGAAAAGGAAACCAGACCGAAAGTTATAAATTGACTTTCGGCCGAAACCGAAACTGAACCAAATCCGAAAGATAAGCGGAAGTTTCCGAACACAAGATTTATTAAATATGCTTGGATCATGATGTCATGCTACACTAATTAAAAACAAATCAAGAAGTAATCATTCAGAGCCTGCAGTAAGAGGACTTTGCTAAATGTCATCTTTAAGTGTTACGTAGTAATTATATCCAAACGAACGAATGTTGTAGTTCAGAAACAGCAGTTTATCCTCATTCTCGCAGCACTGCTTTCATTTGCTTGAGAACATGTCTGCTGATGTAGTGTTAAGCATGTTCTTCAAAATCTGAGACAAGCGGTATCACAACAGAAATGCGTGGATCGTCAGCACAAATCTCCTGCGTTGCAGTGTAAAATGGTTTAAGAAGTTTAACAACTCTTTCAGCATGTTTCCACTCTGCGATTGAAACACTGTCGATTCCTACACGATGCACGCTGTACAGAATAATTACCTTGCGCTGTTCGACCAGACGCTTCAGCATAAGATATGTACTTCTCCATCTAGTTTCAACGTCTTGCAATAGGGATTGTTCTGGGGATTAAACTGTTTGCTGGTGTTCCACGAGATGACGGCACGCCTATTCACGATCAAGTCCATGATGCACTCATTAATTCGCTGAATTGCAACGTGGTCATCAGGCCAGACCATTCTGCTCTCGACCATTGATGTCAAGGTCGTCTTCACAAATTTCGGTAGTGCATATGTAGTCGCTTTCTCTTCCATCATCAACTTTTTCGAGGCACGCTCTGTTCCGTCGTTGAGATAATGTACCATGGATGGAGCTCCTTGTGGCAGCTGGCCAGATGACTTTTCAAGTCTGAAACTGTTTGAAGTCTTTGTTTATCGCTGCGAAGTGATGACAGTTTGTTGCATTTTTTGCACTACGCCTTGCTCGCAACAGATTCGATTTTTGTGAAGTAATCACACACTGCATTTTTTTTTTGACATTCTTTGCCGTGATTAACTAGTCCGTTTATTATTCATTTCAATTTTCTAATTCACACAGATTAATTCGCTACAGTTTAACTGACTGAAATTATCAATATTGTCATATTTCGGGATCTCTGTAATCAACACGCGAGTAGACTGAAATGCAACACATAAGCGAAGGCGAGCAGGCCGGACGAGAATAGAGACATTGCACAAGTTGTTACCTTCCTGCCAAAGAGAGTTCATCAAAGACGGAGACACAGGCTGCCGGCTGTTGACCGGTTACTAGCCGACAATGGTTGCGTTTGTAACCTCGCTACCAAGCTGCAGTTGCTGGCGCACGCTTGTGTTTATTTGTATCTTAGTGCCTAGAATTGCTTAGCGCCGACTGACCGACCAACAAGCAGAGTAATAGACGCAGTACTAGCGTTGCATTCTGAAAATTAAAATAGATCTTCGGCTGATGATCGAATGTCAAGATCAATTTCGGCCAAACCCGAAACAGAAACTATGCCAAAAGTGGCCATTTACTAACTTTCGGCGCCGAAACCGAAACCAAAGCCGAATTTCGGTCGGCCTCTAATCCAAAGTCATAATTACTTCTTCTGTACACATAATATTTATTACTTTCATTGACTGAGTCCTTTCCTTTATAACAATCAGTCTGTTGAATTCTTGCCTTTATAACAGTAGTTCTATTGACTAGTCCTTGCTTTTACAACAATAAGTTCTGTTGTGTAATAGCCTTGAAAATAATCAGTTCTATTGACCCAGTCCTTCTGTTTATAACAATCAGTTCTATTAACCGCGTCCTTGCCTTTATAACAATCAGTTCTATTAACCGAGTCCTTGCCTTTATAACAATCAGTTCTATTAACCGAGTCCTTGCCTTTAAAACAATCAGTTCTATTAACCGAGTCCTTGCCTTTAAAACAATCAGTTTTACCGACCGAGTCCTTGCCTTTATAACTATCAGTTCGACTGACCAAGTACGTGTCTTTAAAACAATCAGTTATATTGACTGAGTCCTTCCCTTTGTAAAATTAGTTCTATTGACAGATTCCTTGCCTTTAAAACGATCAGTTCTATTGAGTAATTGCCTTTAAAAGAACCAGTTCTATTGGGTACTTGTCTTTAAAACAATTAGTTCTATTGGGTACTTGTATTTTAGTACAATCAGTTTTATTGAGTCTTTATCTTTATAATAGTCAGTTATATTGAGTCTTAGCCTTTATAACAATCAGTTATATTGAAACAATTACTTCTGTTGATTGAGTTGTTGCCGTTATAACAATCAGTTCTATTGATTAAGCTATTTCCTTTATAGCAATAAATTCTATTGATGGAGTCTTTTCCATTATAAGAATCACTTCTGTTGGTTTGGTCCTTGCCTTTATAACAATCAATTCTGTTGACGGAGCCGTTTCATTTAATGCAATCTCTTCTACTGACTGGGTCCTTGCCTTTACAACAAGCAGTTCTGGGACCCCGAGATGATGAGTGGTCTAAAGCACTCTTCGTTGCGGATCACTGTCATCTCATCTCTGTATGCGTGGGTTCGAGTCTCGGATTCAACCAATGTGCGTATGTGAGAAAGCTTGCCAGTAACTTCTCGTCGGTCGGTGGTTCTTTCCGGGGCTTTCTCGGGTTTTTCCGCCACCATTAATACTGGTCGCATTGTATAGCCTATCGTGTGCTGAAAAATGGCGTTAACCCCTACAACAACAACAACAACAACAGCAACAACAACAATAACAATAAGTTCTATTGATTTGGTCCTTGCCTTTATATCAATCAGTAGAATATAATAAATGAATCTTTAATTTGTTTCTACAACTAACTCGAATTCGTCATCTAAATTTTCAATAACATCGTCCAACCTGATAACAGTCTATTTACATACAAAAGACTAAAAATTTAAAAATTTGTTTTTATATATTTATCTTATCTAAATCTAGAAGAAATTTGAGAGGCACTGAAATATTGTAAATGTGGGAACTGTTTTAATTGTAAATATACAACATATTTTAAGATTAAAAAAAGTAGAAGAAAGTGTGATATACTATAATTATTCATCAATGACTGCTGAAGTTCGACAGGACACCGGTATACGTGTGAGGTCAAGATGTATCTTTCTTCTCAAACTCTCCCTTATCGGTGTGAAGTCAAGTATCTTTTCCTATTCATCATATAAAATGTAACATTACTCAACTTAACCTATGCTTTCACAAAAAGGAATGTACATTTTGAAGGGTCAAAGGACGAACGCCTGCCATATATGGATGCAATACTAACAGCTAAGAATACATTTTTTATTGTGATACTCATTTGTGGTGTCGTGAAGTATTTGCGAGTTTTGCTTTGTGCACGTCAATGCCGGTAGCATAAAGGAAATCACCAAGATCATCACGAACAGTCTGGATTAGTCATCGTTACGAGCCAGTATAAAAAGACATAACTGATATGAAGTCCAAAACTGAACCAAATCACAGTCACGACAAAAGAACATAAGAGATCTGAGAATTGACGATACCATTAGTAATGGATATTCGTCAAGTAATATTGTTTGTTTTGGCCGTAAGTAAATTCTTATTTATACTAAATAACCATGCCACCCTTTTGATTTAAAACGCTATAAAAGTTGTATTATCTCGGACAAATATTTCTGCAGATGACTGGTCTTTCTTTTTAATGAAGCCTATATAAATGTTTTTAGTTTTTAAAACAAAATAATGCAGTTCAATAAAAATTAATCATATGACGAAAATGTTCAGTCATCGAAAGACAAAACAAATTTGATATCGCACCAATTATTAGTTTGTAAAAATATATTTTGTACAAAAATTTAAAAAATGCAAGAGTTCATTATGTAATCGCAAATATTTTCCCGTTTGCAGGTTGTTGCTGGCGTTCAAAGCAGACCTGGTAAGTTATTGTTTGCTTTTGTTTTTAATTTTAATTAGATTTTTGTCAGTGACTTTCATTTCTAAGTTTGCTATTCAACATCAACATCAGAAATTCATTCGAAAAAGTAGATATCTCATGAGCATATATATAATTTATTATGTTTCAGGTGTAAGTGAGGTATGTAGTCAAGCTGCCGACATTGTCTTCGTCCTAGACTCCTCTACTAGTATTTGGATAGAGGATTTCAAGCGTCAGCTGACGTTTGTACAGGACGTAGTGAAGATGTTTGACGTCGGTCAGGGTCCTACGCAGGCTCGTGTGGGAATTTTAACCTTTGGCAACAAAGTCTGGATCGACTACACACTTGATAAGTTTTCGGACGTGGAATCCCTTATAAATGCGGTGGAGAAGATTCCGCACAAAGCCGGCACTACGACAAATACCTGGGAAGCGCTGGACACCTTGAGGACCCAGATGTTCACACCGGAAATGGGGAGCCGTGTTAATGTCAGTCACATTGCCATAGTGATCACAGACGGTAGATCCCAGAAGACAATGCGCACAAAGGTCTCCGCTGAAGCAGTGCACGATGCAGGTATCAACATGTTCGCAATTGGTGTAGGACATAATATTGACTTCGTTGAACTGGGGTACATTGCCACTGACCCTGATGAGGGATTTCTTTTTAATGTGGACAACTACACTGCACTGGAGTCCATCAAGGGAATTATTGCTGATAAAACGTGTCAAGGTAAATGAAGTCAAATTGTCAATCCTTATCATTTGGATGAAAAATTATATCAAATATAAAAAATGTATTATTTTCTTAAATTTTATTTTTTAATTTAAGTTCAGGCAATAAACAATATGACTAACAAAATCCTTTCCTCTCTGAACAGTTGGAAGATGAGACACAAAACACATTCCATGCATCATTTTTTTTTACTTCTATTGTTGCTTTACTGTCTCTAGATTTCGTTTTCCTTTCCTTTTTCATCAGTTCTCATTTCATATGAACAAGTTTGATAATTTTAATAGGACTTTGGACTTTTGTCCTTGCACTCCATTGAAAATGGAACATTCTACTCCATTCAAACTGAAACACTCCACTCTATTCAAACGGAAATACTCCATTTTATACGAACTGAAATATAACAGTACACTACTGGATGCAGTGTGTACAAAGTGGTATAGTATTCGTTGGCAGGAGCAAACTACCAGTTCAAATTCAAATTAGCGCATTATTATATTATTATATTCTTTTGAATGTTTCAGTCACACAAAAGCCCGTGATTCCACCGAGTATCACACCAACGACAAAGTCTCAAAGTAATCGAAACGATGTAGTAACAGGTAAGAGCGATTGTCAAAATAAGCTCGAATGAGTTATCTCTCTTGCTCAGCAGTTGTATCTGGTTTTTAAAAAATTAAGTCAAGCAAAATAACTTACATACGAAATCATATTCTTTCTAGACAATTAACAAAAAGGAACAAAAATTAGTTCAACCGTCATTTCTTTTCTTTTTTGGATAATTTCATATTTTCACGCATTCTTTTTTTACTCTATTCCATCCGTTATCTTGCTGCATTTCCGTGTAATGAATGATTTTTATAATTTCAGATAGGACTTGGATTTAATATCCTCCGTGTTAGGCGAACTTAGATACAAAAGTTCACCCCTCCCCTAAATAATTTCGTATAAACTGCTTACTGCTCCGTAAAAGGAAATTAGTACCCCTCTCTAATTCACAAAATTATATTTTTATATCTATATACCTTTTTAATATTTTCAGTCACACAAATAGAAGCGATTTTACAGAATACCACATCACTGCCAAAGCCTCAAGGTGATCAAGACCCAGAAGTAACCAGTAAGTACGATTGTGAGAATAAGTTTAAATTAACTATCTCTATAATAGAATGTTGCACAGCAAACAGATTTTTAACTTTCTGCAATATTGAAATGTTAACTTCTCGCAAGTATATGGATATTCTCGTTTCATATTACATAACACATTTATGACATTTTATGAGCATATTTGTCAACTGAAACTTTTATTTTGCAAAGACTGCGGAAGCAAACCGGCCGATATCTACTTTGTCATCGATTCCTCTGCAAGCATTGGTGTCAACAACTTCAAGCAGGTATTACACTTTGTGAAGGACATCGCCAGCATCTTCGATATTGGGAAGGAAAAGACCCGTGTGGGCCTTCTGACCTTCAGCCACGACGTGCAAAACGAGATCCTGCTCAACAACAGGTTCACTAAGGAAGAACTTCTTAAAATTATAGTTGATATAAAATACACTGTTGGAGGTACTAACACTGGCAAGGCGCTTGAGTTTGTACGTACCGTTGGCTTCTCCAATGAAACTGCCAGACCTGGTGTTGCACATGTAGCTATTGTGGTGACGGATGGTATGTCAAAAAACCCCATCGATACAGCTCGTCAAGCTGAGTTGGCGCACAAAGCCGGGATAAACACTTTTGCCATTGGGGTTGGAGATTATGTAGACATCCAGGAGTTAAGAGACATTGCGAGTAATCCAGATAACGACTACGTGTTCCAGGTCAATGACTTCCACTCCCTGGACTCTATCAAAAAGCTTCTGGCCATGAGAACCTGTGATATCAAACCAAACGACCCACCAGTTGACATTAGAGGTGATAATATGTATGGTGAGTGTTGTAAACAAATTTTGTTTAAGAGAATTAGTGTGTCTTAAAGCTTATTTGTAACCAACCTGTCCCCACTATTATTAAATTTGACGTATATGTCAGTTTTGAAGACCTAAAATTAATCATATTAAGAGAACAGAAGTACGCGATAGTCTTGGCAAAATCTAAACTTTGAAAATGGGTTAATATTTTCAATACAAACTAATCTATATCAATGCTCTTACCAGCCAGTATTGTGATCATTATAATGATCCTAATATAAGACATGGGCAATTTTTATTGTTAATGGTGGAGGAAGACTGCTATGAAAAAAGTTTAAGCTGTCCAATTTAATGACAAATTATTTTCTTTTTCTTATATTAAAAACAACTGTTGTTAGATAATTCCGTCCGACTCAATGTCATGAAATATGTATTTTTGTTTGTAGTATGTACACCAGCAGTGGAGACTGATCTTCTTTTTACATACGACTCTGTTGCCATTGGAAGTTGGAAATCTCAGACAATCTCACAATTCATAGGAGCTCTGGTTAATGGGTTCGAGAGGAACGGTCTGGTGCGCGTTGGGAGGTTGACAAGCGACTGCCAGAGAAGTGGAAACATCGCCTTGACACAGGAGCTCTCAAATGTGGCTTTCTCCAAACTTGAGTTCACCACTTTTACCCATCTCATTAGAAAGGTTCGAAGGCATGGGTTCAGTGTGGAACAAGGTGGACGCACCGACGCGAGACGTATTGTCGTGATGGTAGTGGACGAAGAATTGGAAGACGTTAACAGTGAGATGATTGGCGAAGCACAAAATCTGAACAAAGAAGCAGAGGTTTACGTCATTGTTATCGGTAAAGGTAACAATCTGCCACTGGTACACGAACTGACAATGGTCAAGGGCGAAGTTGATCAGGGTCATATAATTAATGTGGATTCATACCAAAAGATCTTCTCAGTGAAAGAAGAATTGTTGGGACGGCTGTGCCGATCTAAGTCATCCATTGAAATCACTCGTGATCTACCTGAAGTGGATAACGATGAAGATTATTATGAGTCTATACCAAAGCCCGTTTAATTTTTTTTTATAAACGGTTCCAGTGCAATTTTATATTCTGAATAGTTTTAGCTGTCAAGAAAACAGCTGTTCATTTATATTTTATATTAAAATAAAACTCTTGTCGCTTGTGGAATCCAAATTTTAATATCATTACACTTTCCTATTAGAGAGTATTTGACAACAATATGGAAGTTTCGCATTAACTTTTGGGTTCATTTACATATTTAATTAAAGCCACGTTTAAAAATAGAACTTAATTTTGTACTAATAATGTTTTTTCTCGACTGGTGAAATCCAGAATCAGTATTACTTATACATGCTTAAATATGCCATGCATTGATTCAATCATAACATTACAGTTACAGGAGAGTAGCAGATGAAAATTTCCAGTTGTTTTCATCCTCATGTTTCATTATGTCTCGCGCTATGAAAATGACATATCTAATACATAGATGAAATATTCATTTTTATCAATATTTAATGCAAACGTAGGCCGGATATGTATTGATTCACATTGATTAATGCAATTTGCACTGACTTGCTCCTTCGACGCAAGTTCTTCCAGGAGTCAATACATCTGGTGCTAGCTGTGTGTGGAGTAATGCTCGTGTGTGTGTGTGTGTGTGTGTGTGTGTGTTTGTGTGTGCGTACATGCGATTTCTGTTATTTATGATACAGTATTAGTAGTTTACATGCATATGAGCATGGTAACAAAATCATGACAACATATGAAAATTGATATATAAAACATAATTAGTAAATAATATAAATACTATCGTTATTCAGAACTCGCTAATTAGATTTTAATTCTAATGGCATGAGTATAAATTATATTTATTTCTTCTATTTATTTTCTACATCCATACATACAGTAGACATAGTAAATACATATTTATATTTTATAGTTTTTGTTATCCATACTTGATCTGCAATTTAGCATTTTCTACAAGGAAATTATTTTTACAAAATTATTGTTATTAGGATTTTAATATTTTTTATACGTTTACAGTGTTGTTTTATACCTCTAAAGCATTACTAAATTAATGTCTTCATTATTTGTTTTCTATTAAAAATGTGAATATTCAACATTGTTGTTTTCTTGTATATTGTAGTGATCTCTCTCTCTCTCTCTCTCTCTCTCTCTCTCTCTCTCTCTCTCTCTCTCTCTCTCTCTCTCTCTCTCTCTCTCTCTCTCTCTCTCTCTCTCTCTCTCTCTCTCTCTCTCTCTCTCTCTCTCTCTCTAAAAGAAACGTTGAACTACACCCATTCTAATCATCCGGATAGAAATAAACTCTTATGCTAAAATCTCTTGCTTAACAATATAAATAATTTTGACAAAAGACCTTTTGAATGACGATAGGAAAAAAGTGACCGTATATAAACGCAATGGTCCCAAATTGCCAAGCTGCAATAAATCATATTAGGGATGGGGAGACTCGTTAAATGTGCGTGGTATTTGCAGGAATATTTCCACTCTGAAACGGGTTTTAAAAGGATATACACAAAAACTACAGAATTCATTCTCGCGTTTTAGACTGAATATACCTGTGAATTCAGTGCACTGTTAGGAAAGGAGATAGATCATGGAAGTCTGGCCCGTAATAATATCACATAAAAGGTAGCGAATTGATGTGTCGTATATATATATATATATATATATATATATATATATATATATATATATATATATATATATATATATATATATATATATATATATATATATATATATATATATACATATATACTGTAACGAGGAAATCCCATGTACTTTAAATTTTCGTTTTGTTGTATAATATTTAATATTTCGTTTCGATAAAGTTTATATTGTAATTTTGAATGCTTGGCGGGCTTTGTAGTGCCATCTATCGTCTTAGTTTTGTCTCACGTGATTCTGTCTGGGTATATATACGGACCAACTGTGGCTGCTATGGTGGTGTGTTAGGAAGCGGCGTAGAGTGAAGACGTTCCCTGCAGTGTAGAAGTAAAACCACCCAGACAAAGCAAGCACACATGGTCGTATTTCTTCGGTAAGAGAGAACCAGGCCAGTAATCTTAAGAGGTTAGTTAAAGGTCTTTCTTCGACCAGCAGCCCGGCGCTACAAGACTCTTCCAAGAAACATAGAGGTCTAGCGACAGTACACGTTTTGGACTGAGGATAGCTCATCTTTCGTCATTTCACACTGTCCTCTCTCGATCGATCGATCAATCGAGCGAGCGGATAATGTCGCGACTCTGCGACTGAGACAGCGACCCAGCCAGCGACCAGAAGAAGACACAGTCTGAGACCGTGTGACCAGTCCGCGACTGCGACACAGTCGGCGACCAGAGAGAGAGAGAGAGAGAGAGAGAGAGAGAGAGAGAGAGAGAGAGAGAGAGAGAGAGAGAGAGAGAGAGAGAGAGAGAGAGAGAGAGAGAGAGAGAGAGAGAGAGAGAGAGAGAGAGAGAGAGAGAGAGAGAGAGAGAGAGAGACAGAGAGAGAGAGAGAGCAGTCGGTGACTCTGCGACCAAGTCGGCGACCCTGCGACCGAGACAGCGACACAGTTGGCGACTTCGAAAAGTTGGTGACCCAGTCTAGGACCCAGCGACACGGTGACTGCGACTAGACAGCAACAAGTCTGCGACCCAGTCGGCGACTCTGCGACACGTCAGCGACTTCGACCAGTCGGCGACCTTGCGACTAGTATGTGACCAGGCCAGGAATTAGACGGTATCCAATTGAGGTAGAACCTGTTACATTCTGGAGTGCCAGTCATTAGACAGATTCAACGAGGTATCACTCCAACTATAGACCTATCATAAAGAACTCGAGATAGCGAAACACAGGGCAGTGTAGCCGAGGGAGTGTTCCTCAAATATATATATATATATATATATATATATATATATATATATATATATATATATATATATATATATATATATATATATATATATATATATATATATATATATATATATATATATAACTAAAATCCAGTACTGGCCTTCACGAGTGACTTAGCTTATAAGTTCGGCTGACCATGTTTTCACTAATGGAAGGGGTGAAGGCGGTTCACTGGCGCCTTAAAACCAGTCGCTTCGGGTAGATGGGGCTCGTAAACCTTGGATGGATGCTCATCCAGAAGGAAAATTCTGATTCCAAACATCCGCTGACTTGCGGATATACCTAATCATGAGAAAGGCTAATGGAGTAAACCCCGACAGAAAATCCGGTGACCGAGTCCATAAGGCGGTCTGACATTGACTCCAATGTCATTTTGGCAACTCCTGCGATGCTGTTGGTACAAAGTTGTATCGGCATCTACCGGTCCCTTTGGAACACCAGCTGATTCTCCATACTACCTTGCCCTGGCTTTGTAGCTTCACTGGAGAGGACACTTCAGCGTCGCCGTAAGATGTCGACGCAACACGGGAAATAGCAATAGCTCGATTGGCGTAGAGATTAGCGCCAGGGCTCCATCCGCCATCCGACGGTGGGGGAGACTGTCATGTTTCATTAGACAGCTACCGCCTGTCCGTCTAAAGCTGGACACACACACCCAAACAGTAAGGTGTTGTCCCGCCATGGCCTGCCTGCTTCACTGATTGCATGGGGTTTAGGGAACGTTCTCGACAAGTAGGCCAAAAACTTATCACCAGGCAAGACTCAAAGAAGAGTAAAAAAGACCCCAGTTCTCTGTTTTGCAAGCTGGAAAGTCAGGACCACGTGTACTGGACTTACTGAGGACCTTCAGCAGATTAACGATGCACGGAAGACTGCTATAATGGAAAGAGTTCTCTACCGACTGAACGACAACATTGCCTGCCTTCAGGAGACCAGACTAGCTGACATCAGCACCTTCAGGGAAACCAACTACACCTTCTTTTGGCATGGAAAGTCCTCCGATGAATCTAGTGTCGGCTTCGAAGTAAAGAACTTAATCATCTCCTTCATTGAGCCTCCATCATCAGGCACTGAGAGGATCCCTGCCCTTCAGCTGTCACCATCCTCAAGCCCATTCAACATCCAGAGGAGAAAGACCAGTTCTATGAGGCTCTGGATCAAGCAATATACAGTATCCCCAACACTGAAGACCTCTACATACTAGGAGACTTCAATGCTAGAGTGGGAGCTGACCACGAGGCCTGGTCCACTTTTATCTGCACTCAAGGAAGGGGAAAGATCAATGAGAGCGGTCAGCGACGACTGAAGTTGTGTTGTTCACACAGCCTATGCGTGACCAACACCTACTTCAAATGCAAGGAAATCCACCAGGTGTCATGGAGACACACACGTTCACGCCACTGGCACCAACTAAACCTCATCACAAGGCGTGTGGAACTGGACAGCATCCCCTGCATCCGCAGATACCATAGTGCCGACTGCGACAGAGACCACTCCTTGGTGCCCAGAAAGATGCAAATAATACCCAAGAATACACCACGCCAAGCAGAAGGGTCGCTCACGCATAAATACATGATGTGCAAGCAAACCAGAGAAGACGAAGCAGTTCATCAGCAAACTGCAGGAGGTTTTTACCAAAAAGACACCTGATCATACCGTCGACTCCATGTGGTCCCACCTCTGAGACGCTGTGTACAACTCAGATGCTGTACAACTCAGACGTTGTGTACAAATCAGCCATTACTGCCTAGGGGAAGAAAAGGAGCAAAAATATCGACTGGTATCAGGCTAGCTGTATGGCTATGGAGCCCGTGACTGAGGCGAAGAGAACGCCTCTCTGGCTTACAAGGCTTTGTCTATCCCTAGTGCACTCAATCCCTCTGGATTGCCAGGAAAAATGCTCAGAGGACCACCCGCCACTGCGTCAAAACCTATTGGCTGAAACTCTGCACCAGCATACAAACAGCTGCTGACACTGGGGATGCAAGTGGCATGTACGATGGCATCGATAATGCGACATGTCCCCCATCCTTCAAGTCCGATACCTCAAGTCCGAGGCGGAAGTAGTCATCACAGACCAAGAGAAACAGCGCTGGGCTTGGCGACCCAAACCGTCGTCCCGATACTGCCCTGAATGCCATCTCAGACCTGCCAATCATGGAGGAACTAGACAATCCACCATCCCTTGAAGAGCTAAGCAAAGCCATTGACTGTCTTGCTTGTGGGAAGGTCCCTGGGAGCGAGGGCATCCCACCTGAAATCCTCAAGAACGGGAAACCAGCAAGAACTCCTCTGCCTCTGCTGGTAACAGAGACACATTCCCCAGGAAATGCGGGATGCCAACATCGTCACTTTGTACAAGAACAAAGGAGACCACAGCGACTGTAACAACTACCAAGGCATCTCCCTATCATCGGAAAGGCTTTCGCTCGTGTCACACTTGTGCGCCTGTTGACCATTGCCTTCCGCATCTACCCAGAATCCCAGTGTGGCTTCCGAGCTAACCTGTCAACTGTAGATATGATTTTCTCCCAACGTCAACTGCAGGATAAGTGTCATGAGTAGCAGATGCCCCTCTACATTGCCTTCATAGACCTGACAAATGAGTGTGACCAGGTCAGCCAGAACGGACTCCTCAAGCTCCTGGAGAAGGTCGGTTGTCTCCCTCTACTGATAGCTGTCATCACATCACTTCACCAGAACACGCAAAGAGCAGTGTAGTGAAGCATGGTTGTGTTCATGTACCAACCCTCTTTTCCATCTTCTTTTCCATGCTCTTCCAGTTAGCCTTCAATGACTGCAGCAAAAGAGTGTACATCCACATCAGGGCTAACGACAAATTGTTCAACATCAAACGTGTCCTAGCAGAGGTTCTCATCCTTGAATTGCTCTTCGCCGACGATGCAGCCTTGACATCACATACGGAAGATGAACTTCAACAACTGGTATGTCGCCTCTCCCACGCCTGTAAAGAGTTCGGATTTACCATCAGTTTGAAGAAGACGAATGTCATGGTACAGCATGCAGACTCCTCTACAACGATCACCATTGATGGGTACAACCTTGAAAATGTTGAGAACTACACATACCTTGGGTCCACCATCTCCCGCTCGCTCTCCATAGATGCTGAGGTGAACGGCATCAACAGTTATGCTAAGGCATCAACAGTTATGGCAGGACTGAACCACAGGGACTGGAACAATCTCAACCTCACTGAGAAGACCAAACTGCGCGTCTGCCAGGCATGCGTGCTCAGCACACTACTCTACAGTAGCGAGGCTTGGACCACCTACACGAGCCACGAAAGAAAACTCAACAGCTTGCATCTGAGATGCTTGTGGCGCATTCTGCCCATCCAGTGGCGGAACAAAGTATCCAACACGGAGGTTCTGGCACTTTCCAGCATGAACAGCATGTTCACCATCCTCAGCAAGAGGCACCTTTGCTGGCTAGGCCACGTCAAGAGAATGGATACAGGCCGCATCCCCAAGGACCGGCTACACGGCGAGCTAGCAGAGGGCACAAAACTGACTGGACGGCCAAGATGCGATGCAAAGACGTCTGTAAAAAGGACATGAAAACGGCCAACATCAGCGTCAACAACTGGGAAAGCTGTGCTAACAACCGCTACGAGTGGTAACTTACTGTCAGACAAGGCACTCAGAAAGCAGAGGAAAGGATAAAAGCGAACCTCGCTACAAAGAGAGCCAGGAGGAAGGCAAAACAAAAACAGCCTCAACAAGAATCAACCTTCACCTGCAGCAACTGCAACAAAGACTGTCATGCAAGGGTAATACTTTCGAACCACTAGCGACGGTGCAGATAAGACATCCAAACCGGAAGGTACACCATCGACTCTCGAAGATGGATGCCAAACATATATATATATATATATATATATATATATATATATATATATATATATATATATATATATTTATATATATATATATATATATAAATTATTACTAGAACTAGTACAAGCAAGTCACTCAAGCAAGCACAAGCAAGAACTATCCATATATTCATGGCGAGTTAGATCAAGTTTAAGATAATTTTCTGTCAAGTCTACAAAGTGTTTGAGTGTCTCTGACAATTTTCCTTTTTTGTAGTTTCTAAATCCATTGGCTAACTAAACTGTCTACAAGTGTAATTATCCTAATTGTCTCTCTGAAAATTAACACTGCGTGAAAGCAAATTGAGAGATGAAGAAGTTCAATCTTTGCCCATTGAACAAATTTAACGCTGTATTGCAATTGCTTATTTTAAAAGTGATTTATGACCCAAAGTATATGTTATATTTGTCTGGTAAAATTGAAAATTCCTTGCAAAGTGACAATGTTCCATGCAACTTGACAGTGTTTCATGCAAAAATGTGAAAGTATTCCATGTAAATTGATAGTGTTCCATGCAAATTGACAATGTTCCATGCAAATTGACAGTGTTCCATGGAAAGAAAAGTGTTCCATGAAAACTGATAGTGTTCCATGCAAATTGACAGTGTTACACATAAATTGACAGTGTTCCGTGCAAATTGACAGTGTTCCATGGAAAATGACAGTGTTCCATGGAAATTGATAGTGTTCCATGCAAATCGACAGTATTACATATAAATTGACAGTGTTCCATGCAAATTAACAGTGTTTAATCTCATAAATCTTATATAACAGAGCAAATTCAATTAAAAATTGCATTGAAAAACTGGTTACTTGGATAGGAAATATTATCAATGCATAGCATATGTGGCTCACATTAACGTTTTTTCAGAATTCAGAATTTACTACGTTTGAATTTGATTGTGCTGGTTTATAAAACGGACATATAGCAGCCCCTCCCCCTCTGTCTGTCTGACTCTCTCTCTCTCTCTCTCTCTCTCTCTCTCTCTCTCTCTCTCTCTCTCTCTCTCTCTCTCTCTCTCTCTCTCTCTCTCTCTCTCTCTCTCTCTCTCTCTCTCTCTCTCTCTCTCTCTCTCTCTCTCTCCATGTGATTGTACATAAGGTATTTTACTCTTTGTTCCCAACTTTTATGCGGTTATAGCCAGTCTCCTATTTTAAAATTCTTGTCACTTATTTGTAATGATATCATGAACTTTTTTCAGTGCTTCTAATTCAATGAACACGACTTTTAGATTAGTTTGGTTATTACAGTACAGGCGTTTGTTTTGATTTAATAAGGTTGAATCCGACAAAAGGCTAAAAGGCAAAGTTATATTTTTATACGCGGTTCCTGCTGATAAACGCAATAATCCCTATTACCTTGGTCAGACCATATTATGAGTATTATCTTGATACGTGGGGAACTGAGAATATTTTATTCATGTGTGAAGTTTGATGGCGCTACGAAACTCTACTCTCTAAAACTTAAGCTTGAAATTTCGCTCACGCTTTGTTTGAACATAGTTATGCTGTACATTGCGTCAACATTAAAATTCCTGAAGAGGTATACGGTATATCCGACTTTATTTCCTTGATACGTTTTCCTCCAATTAGAAGCCATTTAATTATTACAGAGGTCAGGCTTAGGTTAAGTACCAAATATTCATGAATAATCCATATATAGTTCAAGACACTCTACGCTAAATCGATAATATATGAGGTCATTAAGATTGATTTTGAAGTTGCAATAACATCTCTGTGTCAATACCTTTTAGAAAAGAAAAATAATGTTAGGACTGAATAAAAAGGCATCAAATGCTTTAATGCCATCTGTACTTTAACAATTCATATTTGTATTATAACTTTTCTTTTGTGTTCTATGCTTGCAAATTCTATAATTAGAAATAGTGTACGTGTCTGGACAGGACGAGCTGTGCATTATCAGCAAATTCTCTTTTTTACTGGCGTTTGTCAGTCCGTCATGGAAAGTGCTCCTAAAAACAATTTTCCGTGATGACGTGTGTAAATATAGATAAACTGCTATTGGAAAGGTTGTGAATTTCAAACTCAAAAAAGGCGATAGTTCTCGCGCAGGCGACAGATATAATATGGTTCGTAAAGTTTCGTAAAACTCCGGAAAATTGATATTGTAATTTTTCTTAACAATGAAACATAGGTAAATTGATCACTCAAGATCGTGCCCTTTTTGTAATCGAGTTAGTATTGTTTATTTTCAACTGAATATTTCGAGTTTTCTTTACAAATGAAAACAGAACTACATACTATATTTTAAAAATTTTCTTTAGGCTAACAAGGAAAAGTTTTAAATTAGATCCAAGTCTCTTTCAAAGCATTGAAATATTGTTTTTATTTTTCATAATTTTTAACACGAATATTTAAATATAGGATAAGAGGATTGATTTAACTTTAACAAGAATTTATTTCTTTGTAATCATATAATTGACTAGTGTAAAGACAAGTTCGCTATAAACTTCATGCTGAGTAAAAATTAATTTAGAAATAAAATATTATTAATTTAATAACGTGAATATTTTGGTGTTTTAGGTTTAGGTCAAGCATTCAGTAAAATACTTTTCTACAAAATGAATTTGTATTAGTCTGAAATATTGAATTTTTAAGCATTTTTCTACGGTTATTTTTTCGATATTTAATATTAGATTTATATTTTTAAAAACTAGAAATTCCAGAACTGTTTGACGTTGGTAAGGTTGAAGGACTATTATGACTTTATATGTATTTTTATATATAAAATGAAACACTTATGTACCCGTCCTTCTATATCCAAAATGTGATTTTTTTATATCTAGTATTTTATAATTTCAGTACAACAGTTTTCCGTTAAACTATGTGATGAATAGTCTACCTTTTTATTTATAGATTGAACTCAGTTCCTCACGATATAAAATAACATCATCATTGCCAGCAGTGACATCTATGTAGTGGATGCTAGAACTATATGTATTCTCTATCGGTCTGAATGTGCTCGTCAATAAAATGAGCATGATGAAGAGAACTCTAAAATTATCAGCCATCATCACATCATATTGTTGCAAAATTATCGTCCAAAATTACTTTCATAACATTATGAGAAAGGTCTTCTCGTGACACACTTAAAAGCTACTATTAAAAATTGGTATTTATTTGATTTGGTAAATACCAAACAATGATCATTTAATCCTATAATGATATCAAAACTATCTTTAACTTCAAAAGGCAATGATCTCATCATTGGTTGTAAAATATGACCAATATATTGCGATATTAAATTTGTAATTGAGCTTCAGGTAGAAATAATGGGTCTACCTGGATATCCTAAAGGTAGTGACTTATCAACCGTTTTCTGTATTTTGGGTAAAATATAAAACTGAGGTGTGCGTATTTTATTTTGGTAAAACATCTAATTCATTACACATGTAACAATTCTGTATAGAGATTTCATCAATACATTTGCTTATGTTTGCTTTAATTTCTTCAGGAGGATCATAGGAAAGTTTTGCATAATATATTTCATCATTTTTTGTCTTTCTACTTCTTTAATATAATCCTCCTTATTCATTATCACTATGGTACTAGACTTATCAATTTTCTTAATAATAATACTTTCGTCTCGTGCTAAATAACGCAATGAATTGAATTCTTCTTTAGCTATATTTGTAAAATATTTCCTTTTAGGAATGTAATTTTAAATTTTTGTTGAGTTGCTTCAATATAAAATTCTAGATATCTCATCCACCAGAAAGTGTGAATGATGAATCTTTTTTTATTGACTTAGAGCTTATTATGAAGATGAAAATTACTTTCATTTTGTGAATATGTGCCTGATTGTGAGAAAAATTCTTTTAATTTTAATGATCTTGTGTATTCAAAAATGCTTCTGATAATTTAATATTATTGTGTACTTTGGTTCTCGGACAGAATGATAATCCCTTACCTAAACAAATATAATCACTATTGGTTAGAAATCTCTTAGAAATGTTCAATATAGTTTTTAGAAATGTTTAATATAGTTTATTTTCCTCTTTTAGATCATGCAGTGAATGAGTAAACTGGCAGGATGACCATCTACATATACATGTATTAAGAAATGGGTACGGAAATTAGCTTTCTATAACTAATTAAACTAATTTTATAACTAACTTACTATATGTCCAAGAAGCCCATCGAAGCCGCTCCTCAAGCTGAGTTGGCCGGGATACACACTTTCGCTATTGAGGTTGGAGATTATACAGAACTACAGGAGTAAAGAGACATTGAGAGTAATCCAGACGATAATTTCGTGTACAAGCCAATAACTTCCGCTCTCTGGACTCTAACAAAAAGCTTCTGGCCACTTCACTAGTTCATGCTGTTTAATTATCTATCTATCTATCTATCTATCTATCTATCTATCTATCTATCTATCTATCTATCTATCTATCTATCTATCTATCTATCTATCTATCTATCTATCTATCTATCTATCTATCTATCTATCTATCTATCTATCTATCTATCTATCTATCTATCTATCTTTCTACATTTATTTATTATATTTCAGGTATAAGTGACGTATGTAGTCAAGCTGCCGACATTCGTCCTAGACTCCTCCACTAGCATTTGGATAGAGGATTTCAAGCGTCAGCTGACGTTTGTACAGGACGTAGTGAAGATGTTTGACGTCGGTCAGGGTCCTACGCAGGCATTTGTAGGAATTTTGACCTTTGATAACAAAGTCATGATCGACTACACACTTGATAATTTTTCGGACATGGAATCTCTTATAGACGCTTTGGAGAAGATTCAGCACAAAGAAGGCACTACGAGAAATACCTGTGAAGAGTTGGACACTTTGACGATCCAGATGTTAGTACCGGAAATGGGGAGCCATCTTAATGTCAGTCATATTGCCAGACGATAGAATCTAGAAGACACTGCGCAATATTGACTTCGTTGAACTGAGGTATATTTCCAGTGACCCAGATGAAGAATTTCTTTGTAAGGTGGGTAACTCAACTGCACTGGAGTCCATCAAGAGAATTATTACTGATAGAACGTGTCAAGGTAAATGCAATCAAAATATAATCTTTATCCTTGTATGAAAAATTAAATCAAATATTAAAATCTATCATTTTTATAAATTTGAATTTCTTAAATTAAGTACAAGCATCACTTAATATGACGAACACAAAATCCTACTACTAGCAACCAGTATTGTATTATTTATGTCTCTATCCAATATAATGACAAATTATTTTCTTTTCCTTATATTAAAAACAACTGTTGTTAAATAACTCCGTCCGACTCTCTGTCATAAAATATTTATTTTTGTTTGTAATATTTACACCAGCTCTGGAGACCGATCTTCTTCTTACTGCTACCTGCTACCTGTATACGCTCGTTCAAAAGTAACAAAGAAAAGAGAATATCCAACAAGCTTTGTAAAATTTAACAAAAAAATAATTTATTGCCAAAGAAAACAACGTAAACAATGGAAAAAGACTTACGGATTGTGAATCTAATCCAAAAATTAATTATGGGATCTAAAAATATAATTACTATCACTAAAAAGTTCAAAATTAATCACTGTTCGAATCCCGATGAAGTACCAATATGGAAGGCGATGACATTTTCTATAACCTATTTTGTGTTGTCGTGTCAACAGTTCTTTTGTGAATCACCACGAATAATATTCCGGCTTTAAAATTTCGAATAATTTCCAGTAAATGTCTTTGTCCAAGAATTCTGATGAGCACTAGATGTTTCCAGGGTAAGTAAATTATTTTAAATAAATAATTAAACTCAGACTGGATTTTCCGGAAAAATGTCAAATCCAGTGAATAAAGCTATCATTATAATAGCATGTAATGAAATAAAAATATAAAAAAACCAAAAATTAAAAATAAAACACACGCAATTAAATTTCAAATACGTAACATTAAATACGACTCAGTTGCCGTTGGAAGTTGAAAATCTCAGACAATCTCACAATTCATAGGAGCGCTGGTTAATGGGTTAGAGAGGAACGGTCTGGTACGCGTTGGGAGGTTGACAAGCAACTGCCAGAGAAGTGGAAACATCGCCTTAACACAGGAGCACTCAAATGTGGCTTTCTCCAGACTTGAGTTCACCACTTATACCCATCTCTTTAGAAAGGTTTGAAGTCGTGGGTTCAGTGTGGAACAAGGCGGACGCCCAGACACGAGTGGTAGTGGACGAAGAATTGGAAGACATTAACAGTGAGATGCTCAGCGAGGCATATAAACTGAACAAAGAAGCAGAGGTTTACGTCATTGTTGTCGGTAAAACTAAAAGTCTGCCATTGATACATGAGCTGGCAATAGTCAAGAGCGTAGTTTATGAGGGTCATATTAACAGTGTGGATTCATACCAAAAGATCTTTCCTTCGAAATGAGAATTATTGAGACGGTTGAGCCGATCTATTTCATCTATTGAAATCGCTCGTGATCAGATTGAAGTGGATAAGGTTAATGATTAAAATGACAAATCTATACCAAAGCCCGTTTAATTTTTTCATAGATGATTCCAGTCTAATGATATATTATGATTGGTTTTAGATGTCAAGGAAAGAAAGATTGATTATTATTTTACATGAAAATAAAATTCATGTTGCTCTTGGAGTCCAAATTTTAATATCATTGCACATTGACAGTAGAGAGCATTTGCTAACAATACGTAAGTTTCGGATAGATTTTTCGGGCTCATTTACATATTTAATTCAAGCCACATTTAAAAATGAAACTTCATTTTGTACTATGAAAGTTTTTTTTTTCAACTTGTGAAATCCAGTATCAGTATTATTTATACATAATAAAATATGCTATGTATTGATTCAGTCATAACATTACAGTTACAGGAGAGAAGCAGCTGAAAATTTCCTGCTGCTTTCATCCTACATGTTTTGTTATCTCCCGCGCTATGAAAATGACCTAGATAATAGCTAGATGAAATATTCATTCCTATCAATATTTAATGCAAACGTAGGCCGGGTATGTACTGATTGACAATGCAATTTACACTGACTCGTTCCTTTGACGCCAGTTAACCGAGGAGTCAGCACATCTGGTGCTATCTGTGTGCGAAGTAATCCTGATGGATGTGAGTGGGGATGTGTGTGTGTGTATGTGTGCGTGAGAGAGAGAGAGAGAGAGAGAGAGAGAGAGAGAGAGAGAGAGAGAGAGAGAGAGAGAGAGAGAGAGAAAGAAAGAGAGAGAGCGTGCATGTGTGTTTGTGTGACCGTGCGTGCGATTTGTATCACTTATGATATATAGTTTTAGTAGTTTATTTGTGCATGTATAAGCGCATGGTGGTACAATTATATTACATCACGTGAATGTGGATCAATGAAACATACTTAGATAATAATATAAATGATATCGTTATGCAAAACAGGCTAATTAGATTTTAGTTCTAATAGGATGAGTAAAAATTATATTATTATATTTTTTGCATCTATTTATTTTCTACATTCATATATACCGTAGACATAATAAATACATATTTCTATTTTGTAGACAATTTTTATTATGAATATTTGATCTGCCATTCAGCATATTCAACAAGGTAATTTTTTTCACACAAATAAAATTCTTAGTATTTTATATTGCTAAACGTTTAAAATGTTATATTATACCTCTAAAGTATTTACCAAATTGACGTCTTCATTATGTGTTTTCTACTAAATACGTGAACATTCAACATTGTTGTTTTCTTGTATATTGTAGTTCTCTCTCTCTCTCTCTCTCTCTCTCTCTCTCTCTCTCTCTCTCTCTCTCTCTCTCTCTCTCTCTCTCTCTCTCTCTCTCTCTCTCTCTCTCTCTCTCTCGTTAAAAGAAACGTTCAAACACACTATAATTCACCCATTCTAACCAACCAGCCGGATAGAAATAAATTCTGGTGCTAGAGACTCCTGCTAAAGAAACTGCGTCACGAATTTAGATAATTTTGATAACAGACATTTTGAATGACAAAAAGAATAAAACTGACCGTATATAAACTCAACGGTCTGTAATCGTCTTGTCAAGCGGCAATAATTCAGATTTGGGATGGTGGAGACTCGCTAAATGTGTGGATGGTGGAGACTCGCTAAATGTGTGTGGTATTTTCTGTCCTATTTGCCACTCCGAAACCGGTTTTAAATGGATATACACAAAAACTACAAAATGCATTCACGCGTCTTAGATAGAAAAAAAACCCTGAATTAAGTGCACTGTTGAGAAAAGCGATCGATCATGACCTTTTACTCTCGTGATATTATATATTTCTAGCTAGAACTAGAACACGGACGAAAAGCAAGTTATACTGTCTAAGAACTACCTATATATTCACGGCGAAAGGATCTTTCTTTCAATATTTTTGTGTCAAGTCTACAAAGTGTTTGAGTTTCTTTGACAATTATTCCTCTTTGGTTTTAGTTTCTACATATATTGGCTGACTAATTCCACTTGTCTAAAACTAGATACAAACGCAACTGTCCTAATGGGCTCTCTGAAAATTTAACACTGCGTGAAGGCAATTTGACAGATCAAGAAACCCAGTGTTTGTCCATTGAATAAAACGAACGCTATATTGCAATTGCCATGTAGATTACTTATTTCCAAAGTGATCTGCGACCAAAAGTATCTGTCATATTAGTCATATTTGTCATATTTGTCAAGCAAAGGGAGAATTCCTTGCAAATTGAGAGTGTTCCATGCAAAAAGTGAGTCTTCCATGTAAACTGACAGCTATCCATGAAAATTACATTGACAGTGTTCTATCCAGATTGGCAGTGTTCCATCCAAATTGGCAGTGTTCCATCCAAATTGACAGTGTTCCATCCAGATTGGCAGTGTTCCATACAAATTGGCAGTGTTCCATCCCAGAAATCTCATGTAACAGAGCACATTTAATGTAGAGAACACTTCGAATTCGAGTAAATAAGTTCATTGAATAAATGGTTACTTGGATAGGTGATATTATCAATGCATGACATGGTCATCCACTTAATCGCGTTGACATAGTTCAAATTTACAATGTCTGTATTCGATTGTGCTGACATGTACCACCACCATCCATCTCTCTCTCTCTCTCTCTCTCTCTCTCTCTCTCTCTCTCTCTCTCTCTCTCTCTCTCTCTCTCTCTCTCTCTCTCTCTCTCTCTCTCTCTCTCTCTCTCTCTCTCTCTCTCTCCCCTCCATATGAGTCTTTGATTGTTTGTTCCCAGCTTTTAAGCGGTAATAACCAGACTCCTATTTAAAACACTTGTCACTTTTTTTTAATGATATAATGAACTTTTTTAGTGTTGTTAATTCAATGAACATGACTTTTAGATTAGTTTGGTCATTACAGTACAGGTGTTTGTGTTGTTAAAATGAGGTTGAATCCGACGATGGGCTGAAAGACAAAGTTATATTTCGAATCGCGGTTCCTATCGATAAACAGAATGAATTCAGATTACCTTGGTCAGACATTATTATTATTATTATTATTATTATTATTATTATTATTATTATTATTATTATTATTATTATTATTATTATTATTATTATTATTATTATTATTATTATTATCTGTAGGTGATCTGAGAATATTTTATTCATGTGTGAAATTTGATGGAGCTACGATGCTCTCTTAAACCTTAAACTTTAAATTTCGCTTATGTTTGAACATAATTATGCCAGTACATTGTGTCAACACTCAAATTCCTGAAGAGGTATACGGCATAGCTGACTTTGTTTACTTCATAATTTTTCCTCCAATCCGAAGCTATTAAATTACTACAAAGGTCAGACTCATGATGAGTCCCAAATATTAATATTTATGAATAATGTGTATAGTTAGAGACACTTTACGTTAAGCGATTAATTTCTATTTGAGATCATTACGATTGATTTAGAAGTTACAATACATACATCATGTGATATTGTTTTTTATAAAAGAAAAACAACACCCTTGTTAAGATTGAATAATTAGGCACTAAATTTTTCAATGCCATTTTTACTCTAAAATTTCAAATTTTTATTTTTATTTTTATTTTTATGTTTGTGTTCTATGTTTGCGAAATCAGCAATCAGAAATATTGACCGTGTCTAGACAGGACGAGCTGTGCATTATCAGCATGTTCCCTTTGGCTGGCGTTCTTCAGTCCGTCATGGAAGTGCTACTACAGACAATTTTCTCTGATAACGTATGTAATCTAAATAATTGCTGTTGGAAAGATTGTGAACTTGAAATTCAACAGAAGCTTAAAGTTCACACAGAGGCGACCATATTTGGAAAGCATAGATATTATACTACGGTACGTAAAGGTTCGTCAAACTCTGGAAAATTGACGTTGTAATTTTTCACTCAGGATCATACCCTTTTTATAATCGAGTTATGATTGTACTTTTTCCCGTGCCGTAACAGTTTTCCATTCAACTTCATAATGAATATTTAACATATTATATACAAGTAAGGACATAATTAAGTACAATATTTCAAACATTTTCTTCAGGCTAGAATGATAGATTTAAATTAGATTCAAGTCTTTTTCGAAGTACTGAAACACTTTTTTGTATTTTTCTTAATTATTTACTATGCATCTATAAATATAGCATGTAAGGATTTTTTTCATTTTTAGTAAGTATTTATGTCTTTGTACTCATATAATTGACTATTGTAAAGACGAATTTGCTACCAATTTCATGCTGAGTAATAATTAATTTAAAAATAAAATATTTTTAATTTTAGAGAAATTAATAGTTTGGTGTTTCAGGTCAAGCATTCGGTAAAATACTTTTCTACAAAATGATTTTTGTGTTAGTCTGAAACATTGAAGTTTTAAACATTTTGTCTATCGTTAATTTATTCGATACTTATTATTTGCTTTATATTCAAAAAGACAGAAATTCCAGAAATGTATGGTATTTATAAAGATGAAGAAATATTATGACTTTATATGTATTCATATATAAAAAATGTAACATTTATGTATACATCTTTATCTATCCAGCATGTTATTTTCTATACGTAGTATTAAATAATTTCCAGTTTTCCGTTGAACTTTGTGATGAATAGTCCGCTTTTTCTTTACTATTCGAACGCAGTAACTCTCGCACCCCAACGATATAAAATAACATCATCGCCAGTAATGACATCTTTGTAAAGGAGGCTGGAACTATTTGTCGTCTCTATATCGATCTGAGTGTGCTCGTCAATAAAATGAGCATGATGAAGAGAACTTTATCAGCCATCGTCACAACATAATGTTATGAAATGTTAGTCCAAAACAATTTTCATAACATTATGAGAAAGATATTCTCATGACACACTTAAAGTCCACTATTAAAAACAAGCATACAATTAAAAAGGATGAAGGGTTACCCGATGTTGTCCTGAAATTTTGTTTTATAATACGCGCGATAATAATATGCTAGTCTATGACTCTTTTAATCTTAGTTTGGTTGTTATTTATGTGGGGCATTTTCGCCATTTTTCAGCACACGATAGGCTATATATGGAGGCCAGTAAAAAAATAAAAATGGTGGAGGAAGAAACCGGGAAATCCGCGGAAAGAACCACCGACACACGAGAACCTACTGGCAAGCTTTCTCATACATCCACATTTGCTGAATCTTAGATTTGAACAAACGCAGACCGGTGAGGAGATGGCAGTGATCCGTAACAGAGAGCGTGTTTTAGATCACTTGGCCACTCGGGGCCCCTAATCTTAGTTTGGTACTGTATATATATATATATATATATATATATATATATATATATATATATATATATATATATATATATATATATATATATATATATATATATATATATATAAAGAATTCATATTCATCGAAAACGTCAATGATAATCACGCATTGCTGATCTAACTTCCTAAACTATGTTGTTTTGGGTGCCTAATTTCCTAGTTCTGTCGCTAAAAGGTAGTTTCGATTAACCGATGGAGACAGCAGTTGAGGAGTTTATTATTTCGTGCACGGTCTTTATTAATAAACGATCAAGGAGAACAAGACAAATAATCTTTCTAACCAGCCAAAATACACTTAATTGAAGCACACAAGTACTTAAGAAATGCAGTTGATATAAAAACAATAGTAAAATTAATTTTGTTGCAATGTTTGCTATGAAAGGCAAATATTAAAAACGGAAAAATGGTTTGCGATAATAGACAAATACTTTAAAGCTGAGAGAGTATTTTAAATCATTCTTCATCAATCTAGACTACTCCAAACTTCCTTCCAATCCAGTTCATCTTCTCTACAAATTCTTCCTGCATTAGCGCAAAACACATTGAAATCAGAGCGAGTCCGAATATGATGTAGATAGATCCAAATATTAACTCAGTGTGCGCAGATGGCAAGGTGAAGTCAGTTCCCGGAACCAGGTCTCCGAATCCAATCGTGCTGAGACTAATGAAACAAAAGTAGCTTCCCTGTAGTATATCCCAGTTTCTCCAAATACCAAATATTACTGCACCTATGACAATGTAGGAAATCATTATAATAATAGCTACTGTGAGGGGGACGCTTTGCCTAGGTTCTTCTTCTATGTCATTCTTATCGCCATTACTCTCGTTGTCATCAGCAATTAGAGACTGTTGCTGTTGTACGATCGTATTTGTCTGCTGCGTGTCCTGTATCATACGTTTTATGTTCTGTGGATCGAAGTGGGCTTTTACCTGAGTTTGTTTGCTTTCATATAGGTTTGAGACTGAATCGATGTTTCTAGACTCTCTGACATCAACTGATGTTTGGATTGTGCTAATGTATAACTTTTCGTCTACCATATCACGTTCTCTTGTACGTATTCTGTAACGTATGATCTCGGTTGGCTTGGCAATCTGGATGTTTGGAACCAGACCAGTCTGGGATGTACTTTCAGGCACTACACGGTTTGATTGAATATGTATTAGTTTATTTTTGCTTGATTTCTTCATTATCCATTTGCAACAGCCACAGTGTATGAGCTGACCATACATAAATCTGACCATGGTGGCCAGTGTGTTCCCGATGGATGCCAGGAATATCATAGTGAGAGGAATACCAATCATGGCGTATGCGATGCAAATAATTCGGCCCCATACAGTTTTAGGTGCGATGTGCCCATATCCTGAAAGAAAGGAAATAAGTTAGCGTGGACACCTCTATATTTGTCTTCCAAATCATTTTGACTAAACCTATATAAATTCTGTTCTTTTTGGAGATATAGGTTGAACTATCTGATGCAAGGAGCTGTAAAGTTAATTATAAAGCCAGTCTTTATGGAAACAGTAACTCTATGTTCTTATATCACTTTTCTATCGTGGCATGTTGGTCAAATTATGTCCCACTCTTCCCACAAGAATAAGAGTTGCATATTTTTCCTGTTTTCCACCCAACAGTCAATCGGTCACATTTATTGTATGCGACATCGTTAAATAAACTATTGAGACTAAATTGACTTTTTAAAATACATTGATTGGGTTCAAAGTCTTGATTAAGTTCTGATGACTGGTTGCCTTTAAACACATCTTTGAACTAATGGTCTACCTAAGGTGCAACCTAGTTACCCAACTCATTTTTGTCACTCAAACGAAGTACATATTTTCTCCAGAACTCATAGGCTACCTTACCCACGAAACTGTAAACCAATAGGTCACCTTCAGAACTATTTATTTTCAAATATTAGATTGCCGCACAAATATAATTTTTTTTTAAATTAATTTTGGAGGGAGGAGGCATTTTTAAGAGAGTGAAATTCTATGCCACTATTCAATATTTTCTATTCCATCCTAAGATAATTTCTTTAATGAGATAGCGATGATTTCATTAACAACTGTATTATGGCTTTGTTTGACAGTGCTATATACATTATCGACGGAAGAAATATTGAATAGATTCAGAAAGATGTTGACGTCGCTACGACGATACTTGACCTTGCAAGGAACAGCGATTATTATTCAAGATCAGCTGGTCAATTAATGATGTTTTTCAAGGATACTTCCGATCATCCTAAATACAACCAGTATGAAATAGGACGATCAAGAAACTTTGCTAGAAACGCCGACGCGAACGTACAAAGAATGATTATCAACGTCAACTTCGACTTCAACCTCAGATTTAGATCGCATCGAACAATGTTGCAAGGTGGAAACAAAACATTTTCTTGCACGGTTCCATTATCGCACATCTTTGGATTCTAAAGACACGTACCAAAAGGTCATTTTTGGAGCCAATCACACATTTGTGTTAGTATAAAAAGGAAACGACACTGATGCAGTATGGCGACTCGCCTGTGATGTTTTGTAAAACTTTCATTGTGGATACTAGTAATGACCCTACCGATATCTGAAGCAGATCGGTTACTCGCTTTCATGGGTAGCGGCGGTAAATCGAAGTTGTCATGGTTAACAACAACCACAGAAACTGTTCAAAGTACAATTAATGGGGCAATAGGATCACAGCAATGCATTTCTGCACCGCGACATATATTCAGAAGTTTCAATGACAATAAATAGACATCAAGAACCATCGGATGATATTTTGTTAAATTTTAAAATCATGTAGCACGCGCGTATCATCGTCTGATATTGTTTATGGGACGTGATCAAAATATTGATACTGGTTTACAAATATCACAATTGGATTTTATAGCGCTGTATCCGATTTATTATTTTTCCCTGTATCATTTGGATTTGTTTAGACAGTCTGTCGTTGACATACACTTTCGAGCTCGTGTGACGATGAGTACAGAGCAATCGCCGATATTATCCGATTAAACAATGCTCATTGAAGATGTTGGTAGCCGTGTGAGAGTTATTGATTCTCCCGTAGAGAATATGCAAGCGCTGATTTAAATCAGTATCTAGAAGTCAGAATTATATCATTAATGTCATATCATCATGTCCGTGTCAGTCTGACCCCGGGTCAGATTAAATATTACAATCACAGCTAGCATCACGATGCAGAACAAAAATGTCATTAATACACGATGAAATGTCCTGTGCAAATAAATTATTGTTGACCTGGAATCAGCTTAAGAAATTCAACGAAGATAAATACGCCAATAAAGGAATACGATTAAATCTTTCCGTGGGTGCGATCAAAGATACTATTAAAACCGGAGGAATAGTTCCGCTTGTCGCAGCTATCTCATTAGGTGCAGTTGGGACAGCTGCTGGAATGGCTTTAAAGAAAGCAACAGGAAAAGGATATTTAAAAAGACGACGAGGTCATGGTCTGGGACTTCCAGGGTCTCGACCGCCCACCATGGAATCCGGATAAGGAATTCCAAGGACTCGTTAACATTTCTACTGATAATTCCGTTATCTAATTTTGATTAGGTTGTCATATGATATTCTAGAAGGTCCAGAGATTACATATAAAGATAGCACAACCCCATTGGGAACTCATAGGTTACCAAAAGACATCCTAGCAGGCACAGATTGGTAATTTGAACAGACACAACAAAAATGTGAATCCATAGATTGTCAAACAACATTCTAAAAGGCTCAGAGGAAAATCTGGTCAACAGACAATGGATAGCACAGTTACAACCCTATGTGTACCCCTAACTTGCGACATTTAATAAGGCTCAGAGGTTACATATAAGTACAGCACGTACACATAAACTTATCTCTAGGGACAACAAAAACATAATTGGATGATTGATGAACATGAATATATACACAGATTATGTACACACTCTTTCTCAAATCAACCACGGGAGTACAAAAGTACACCCACCACGTGGTGGCAAGGTAAGAGAGTGCTTTGTCTGCTGAATTTCGAAGGCTGGCGGAGCCACAATTATAATAGCATATGTCGCCGATAATAAACCTTTAGCATTATTTTAGACTCAAACACGCAGAGTTTGCACTAGTGGCTTTGCAACAGAACGTCTTACCATCACGGCTATGGAATCTCTTACGAGTATACAGTTAAAATTTAAGTATATAACTATTAGCAAGGCATAACCATCTAGCAATGACGAAAGGATCGATATATTCCAGTTCTTACCGCGTGCTGAAGTCTGAACAAAATAAAACCGAAAATAACACGTGGTTTATGTGAAATACCTATATCATAGTTCTTTGTGATTTTATGGTAAGTTGACTAATCACAGATGTTGTCAAAGTGATTCACACGTTTGTGTTTGATCATATAAAATAAGTAGGATTTCTCAGATTTCAGTATTTAAAAGATTAGACACCATCTTACACCTGTGTGGTCGTGTAAGCAATAACAAAAGGAGACAACTGCTTAATTGCTCTATCAGCGATGACGGAGCTACATCGCTTCGTCAATTACAGTTATTTTCTTGTTTTATTAAGAAGTGGTAGCATCCTAAAAAATTATCCACTGATTTTATTTTTTTCTGCCACAAATTGTACCGCAAGCGTGGTAATACCAAACTATTTAACAGCTTCGTTTATAGAATTATAAATTCTCTTCTTCAGCTGTCTCTGTATTTACAGATTTATCAGTTCTCCTTCCAAACATTTTACATCTCCCAGTATTTCCACATGCACATCTCCCAGTATTTCCACATGCACAATTTTCTAACGAATCATTTATTTCGTTACCATCAATATGATTTATTACAAGTCCGTCTTCGATGATCTCATAAAAACACTCGAACGCAAATCTATGAGATAAAAATCTTTTCCCCCGGCAGTAAATCTGAAATAACCAGAATTGTCAATATTTCTGACTGATCTTTTCAATTTACAAATTCTGGTGACACCATCACCAGCAGTTTCATAATTTTTATTGACTGTATCCTTTGGTTCCATTTATATATAATATTCTTTGTCTAAATGATTAATTTGAAATCTGGCCATATAATCTTTAACTGTTTTTAACAGCGAGTCACCTGACGATTTCTTATCGTAATATCGTCACAGCTCTCTGTATCTTTTATCATCACACGCCACACATAACCGTGTTTCTCCTCTGACTCCAAAACTACATCGTAAACACGGTTTTGGCCCTAGAGTCCCTCCACGATAGCTTTTAGCTTTGCATGTGTTGGCCACAGAATTCAGTCATGCATGATTTATTAAAAGGAACTGAAAATCCAATTATTAGCCAATGGTATCGGCTGTTTGTTTGAATCATTATATATATATATATATATATATATATATATATATATATATATATATATATATATATAGATAGATAGATAGATAGATATAGATAATGTTTACTTGAATATATATTTTGCCTTAAATATGTTATAGACGAATGTGAGAGATTATCCACAATTAAACCTTCCACTGCAAGATTTGATCTTGACAAATTACCAAAATCTAAATTTAAATTTTAGATGCAAGATCTGATTGTGATAGAGTTATAATCGATCGCATTCGTGCAGGACATACTTGATCAACGTTCAGAATGTTGTAGATGTTAGATTGAGTGACGAACGAGGTAAATATATTATTAACTAACTTGATGGGCAGAGATATATTAGTCTAATAAAATGTATTGTGCAGATAGATGATGATACTTGACAAACGAGACAAACGAGAACCGATGCGCGCTACTGGAAATAATACAGTTACATTAAATAGCAAATCCAAGCAAGGTATCCTGACCGGTATTGATAAACCATATTATAAGCGGTTATATATGCAATATATCCGCTAAATGATAAGCCTAGCTTTGGGAATCTCAAGCCAATGAAATTGTCAAGAAGACTAAACCGTGTAGGTCAACGAGTTATGGAATATTTTTCAAAAGAAATACGCGGAACGGTTTAACTGATCTAAGATATAAAAATAGCCGAGTGGACAGAAACAGTTAAACCAGAGCATCTATTAGTGTCGTTGCTAAGCTAGGAAAGAAATTAAAATTTTCAATAACAGTAAAAGCACATGACCGGAGAGATTTTATCTAAGTCAAAATACCCATCAAGAAGAGATCAAAAAACAATTAGTGATCATAATGCACATGCATGGACTGATGCTGTAACAATATTTCCACAAGATAGGACGGTTAAATTTTATAGCGATTACACATTTGACCCTATTAATGATATCAGTAAAACTGATCCTGTGTCTGTTTGGTTATTTCAGAGTTCAGAATCAGCATATTACGATCCATTTATAAAGCCTAAAGAAGAGATATTTCGTAGAGAATCTTTCCACGAAGAAATGAAGAATCTTACACAACTCCTTTGGCGTCAATATAATTCTGATCGCGCTGAAGTCGGTAACGAAGTTACTGAACAATTGCTAAATAATTGTTTTATAGTTCCATCAGTTGCGGATCACTATCTTCAGAAGAACAATTCATGGTCCCCGACACGATCAGAATTCCTTGAAGCTGTTCAACGAAGTTGTGTCGTATATGGACATGGCGGATTATGGAATACCCGACACGATCATCGTAGCGTTGTATCAGTTAATATGGTTGCATGTTTTCCTGGGTGTTTTCTTGGATACAGAGACTTTCTATACTTTGAGCGATTTGGTCGCCACACACACGAAACGACAAGCGTTGAGATAAACGGACCAATACCTGATTTTGATTGAACCGGATTCGCTTGCGTAACAACATTTAAGTTTTGTAGCTATCTTCATTCGCTCGTTTACGCGTGATTTGGTAGACATTTCTCAGAAAAATAGTGGGTTCCAACGGTGCTATAACGATACATTGTTCGTGCTGAAATCTTAACGTCGCGGAGTATAAGTGAAGTTGTTAAATCATATCATTCGCAGAAACTAGTTTGGTTATCATAACAAAAGAAACATTCACCCCTGACAGAGTCAGGCGACGAAGATTGGAAAGGTTGGGATAAAAAAAAAGATTAACTAGAGAACGTCGCAAACGATCTCTGTAGAAAATTAATTAGTAAAGTTAATAAAGGTGGTTCGTATGATTATAAACTACATTGTACAAGATTAATCATAGATGATGCTGAACTGGATTTTATACTCACTAATACAACGAACAAAGGAACATATATATATATATATATATATATATATATATATATATATATATATATATATATATATATATATATATATATATATATATATATATATATATATATATATATTATAAGGAGAAATAATACTTATTTGTTATATGGAACAAAACTTGGTACAATTGCGAGTTATATTGACGGTGAGTCACCACAATTTACTCATTTAAGATCTTCTGTGCTCGCTTACGTTTCCAGAAATTTATTATCGATGATAAATAGATTTCCTTGGTACGCTGTCATGGTTGCTACGGATTCTGTTTATATAAATAAACAATATTTTGATTTTTTTGATTTGGTAAAACCGTTACTCGGTAGCGACGAATGGGCATCATGGGGAATAAAACAAGAAAGTATGCTCAATTGTTCTGAAACGGCCGACTGTGATATCAAAGAAATACATTACGGTGATGACAATCAAATACCAATACCAACATCGCCATCTGTATTTGATCATGTAGCCAGACATAAAACCATTTATCTCAATGGACCTAGATGGTCTAGCAAAAACAACGCGCGATATTGAATTATTTCAACGGAGTTCTTCAGCCTCTGTATGACATAATTGTGTTGACACTCACGCATAGACGAGCAAAAGAAATAAACAACGTGAAGTAAAATGTCACACTTATAATTTCTTCAGACGATGCGGAGATGCATGGACACCTGAACAAATGGGTGAGAAATATATCCACAAAATCATCATCTGGGATGAGATTTGTACTTTATTGTTGGAAACACTGAAAACATTTCTCGATTGGTTATTAATGATAAATACTGCGATAATTATGTGCGGCGATCGTGGTTAACCATCCACCTTTCGTTGGGCTGTCTCAACACGAGTGATTAAAAACGTTTGTGGATTATTATGAGGAGATAACCGATGATCATAGCGCTATTGATGTACCCCTGAACGAATTTAAAAGATTGATTAGACTACAGCCAGATTAAATTCAATGTGAGATAATGCGTGAAATAAATCTAGAAACTCTTGTAAATGATTTTTGGGAATTATGGACACCAAATGATTTAATAGTTGCAATTAGAAAGATAGTTCGTGATGAATTGCAAGAAATTTTTATGTTACATAAAGAAAGATATCCAACGTTACATGTACCATTATGTTATCGACCAGCATATACTCGACGACAAAATATTGAAGTTGAGATTCGAGACGAGACACTTAAATTTTTCAGAAGAAAAAAAATGGTATTAAATGATTTTGTTTTGGATAATGCTGATGTTGTTGAGAGCGCGTTGAACACGAAACACCCACCGTGGAAATTCGGATATGCCATAACAATCCACTCATCACAAGGACTAACCATTACTGATTCAAATATTTGGATTGTCGATGACAAAATCGAGTGATCAGATTTATTCTTTCTAGCAATATCTAGAGTTATAAGAATATCTCAACTACACAGAGTAGTCATAGACTCCACAGAAAATAATAATAAAACTGTTAGTGACACCGTTGGCGAAATAAGAAAATAAAATTTGGTTATAAACCATTTGATAAACAAATAATCGTATTTTTATATCAATATTGAATTTATTATGACGCTAAAACAACGACAGAATAATCGTTGTGTAATTTGTAACTGTTACATGCTATGGTAATATTCGAGCAATAATCCAAGACAGTTAACAGTAGAGAGAACTAATAGTGATCTTGGCCATGCACGTGATAATGTGATGCTGACCTGTCTTGATCGACGTCGAGGCGCTGGTCACCCTAGCGCTAGTTTACAAAAGTGATCGCTGTGGTAATTGAGTGTCTTCAGGAATTACTTTAAGTGTTCACGTACAAATTCACGTTAAGGAGCAGAATCTAGTCTGTAGATGGTGGGTCTGCCAGTGTATCTAATCACGCCTGAAATTTTATGTGTGGTCACACTTCAGATAGGATCAGTTGCTCTTTCTTTGCACCCTTCATGTTCACCAGGTTCATATAATTACCTTACATTACCTAATACTGGTTTAGGGGAAGATTCACGGCGTTTTATTGGTATATAACTTTTTGATTGCATTAGAATGTTTCATGAGTTGCACGAGTAATTTCATTATTTAACACAACTATCACACTTGGTAATCTTTCAACCCATTCGCGAGATCTTATATGTGTATAAATTATTTTCTTTGCATACTGGTATCCAAATAACCGCTCAGCAAGTGTTCAATTAAATCGTTCAACGATTGCCTGATCACGATGAATGGCAATGTGTCCTCGTCTGGTTGTGACATCATGCTTTTTCTTCAGCGATAATACGTCACCAAGAAATTCCTTACCAGGATCAACCTATAGTAGTTGTGACCATCGCAGATCCCCTTGTGGTCCGGATCCTAGTTGATATTTCGTTCAAACGCTGATATAACTTCAGATGCTGTTTTTATTGACAGTGGTTCTGCTTGTTTATATCTACTTGCAACATAAACAAAAGTTAGCGCATATTGGTATGTGCGTGATTTACATCCACGTGTTTTAAAAGTATCATGAGGTAAAAACAAAATATTTGCTTGATGAACTTCATTGGGAACAATAACATCAAAATATGCATACTGAATTTTTTTAGGAGGCGGCAGGTAGATTTGTCATATTGCCTGTCTTGCTAATCAGTTCGCATCAACATCACGTGAGACTTTTGCAGCTTAATGAAGTTTACTAATAACTGATTTACCCTTCCAATATCCTCTCGGGGAATAATACAAGAAACTCCATTATAATAGTTATGTAATCTATTATCCAGCTCTTAGTATTATTTTACTTTTCATACCAGTTTTTACCAGAAAAGCAGCTATTTTTTCTTGAAGTGATTTATCTTTTATATTATTTATTGCATGAATTAATTTTATATCTGCTAGATGTCGCTGTTGCAAATCTTTATTTTGATACGCAATATCATGAGTGTAACAAGCATGATCGATTCCATTTACAGGATATTCATCGTGCCGAGGTAGATCTTGATTGTCAGGACGAATATCTAAACGAGTTCCAGGCCCACAATAATTGTATCCTGGTAAATGTTTTCTCCAGAAATATTTCGTCAATGGAAGTACTGGTAATTTTCCTAACGAAGCAGCAATATCCCATCCTGTCTTTATATTTGAAATAAATTTATATTTTTGAGCACACTTTTCACACTTACCTGTCAGTGCACGCTTTTTATTTTTTATTATTGTTGTTAACAAACAACAAAAAGTCATATTATTTAATATATGGATATAATTGATTTTTCTGCCACATGAAAACAAGAGCTAATCAAGCATCACCCAGCACTACCAAATTTCATTACAATGATAATTATAGATCCGTCCGGAAGTGGGAAGACACAATTATTGCTTAATCTGATAATGAGGTGTCTCAAGTGGGATACATTATATTTAGTAGCACCATCCGTGGACGATCAGCAATGTTATGAAGTACTTAAAGATTTTAATGAAAATGCAAAAGTGTAAAATAAAGACAGTGACATCATCGACGTTATTATTGATATTGATGAAGTGCCATCTGTAGAAGATCTGGATAGAATTATTAATAATTTAGAAATATAAGATGACGTCATGCTGTACAAACAATCAAATAAGATATTTTCCAGAGGCAGTCATAAAATCACAGACGTGATTTATGTTGCACAGCGTTATACACAAAATCCAAAAGTGATCAGAGATAACTGTAATATTTTAGATGTGTTCAACGGAGTTGATAATCATACGCTGCAAAATATTTATTTTACCTGGTGTTCTTGCGAAATGGATATGATTAAGTTCAAACACTTTTTTCAAAAGCACAAGCTATTCCGTTTGGTTTTATAATAATCAATTTGCATGATCCTAGGTCGAGGTAGGCATTGATAGAATATTTGGTCCTTGATTGTCAAGGCGAATAACCCTGTCACATAATAATGAAGCAGTTATTTCCCCGGCGACATAGCGTAACTGCGCAAAAAATTGCAACATGTAGAATCAGTATTGCAAGTACTTACATCTGTAGTAAAGTGTGAATAAACAGCAATTCAAAATATGTTTATCACAGAATATGTGCTTTATATTTATTTCTGAAACGTATATTTGCTAAGTGGAACCATGGCGTGTCTGGACCTCTTTCTCGAAGCAGTGGTTCAATTCCCTATATCGGATATATATTGGGGGTGGCGATCGATGCTAATTTTTCTTCATAAGTGGGGGGTCCATGACCCATTAGCTTGAACTTCAACAGAAGAACACACTTTCCCACCTTGTCAGCACGTGGTGTGTTCTATTTTTGCTCTCACCCGGGGTTGATTATGGGGTGTGCGAAATTTGTTGAACGTAGAGAAGGCCCCCATATAATTTGTTTTGTTTGAAACTGACAAAATGTATAATTGCAATGGTTTGATCACAGTAGCAGAGACTAACGATAGTGACCGGCACGTAAACAGAAAAAAAAACACATAGCGGTGTAATACAAAATGACTTCGTCGAGATAACCAATCCAAGCCAACCCCGCTGTCACCCACCCACGTGACAAAGAGGTGTTTTGGCTTAACGTTGTTGACGTTAGATTTCACCGTCGTACTAGACTTTAGTTTTCATAAACAATGTCTCAGGCAATATTGTCTGTTCACCTATCTGCTGCTGGAGTGAGTGCGAGTTTTCTGTAAGCAGTGTGCTTTAAAAAAAATTGTCACCGGATGTTCCAAAGATTATTTTCTATTTGAAATGTAAGCAACAATCCACTTGCCTGTGATTGCAATTTAGATACATTCATATGTCGGATACACAATGTTTAAAATCGTTGAAGTTGAAGAGTAAATCAGTATATCAGTATTATAGACTGGTTGATGACAACTGAACAGGCATAGCCATGGTTATGTACGTCGTAAGAGGATTTTCATTGGGTTGTACAACATCTTTCACAAAACACAAAATGTATTCCTACGCCGTATCATTCTCATTTTTATGTACTTTTGGCTATATATCGTAGATTGATCTTATGTTATCACTTATGTAGCTGCCTTTAATAAATATATTTTAAAAATTCTTTTACCCTTTTTGGTTAACCATATTAATGCTAGTCTAATGACTGGCCATGTTGTGCCCTTTAGCTTTTGTTTATTTCTTTTCATCTTTCTCTAACATTTTGTAAACCCTTCCAATACTACATTTCAGTCAGCACACAAATTAATGCTGAAACGTTATTAATTTTTTAGGGTCAGTTGAAATGGTGGCCTTACATTACATATTCAAGTCTATTAAAAATTAAATGTCTCATGGCTATTTTTGTTCCCTAAATAATTTAAAGTTATCAGTAGTATTAAACATCATAATTGCCCTCTTTAAATGGACTTAAGCAACTAAAGTAATATAAAATATATTTATTCTCACCAATAGAAGTGACGATTGTGACAACGAACAAGAAAGATCCCAGCCAGGACCACTTGTACTGGGGTCCTTCGGGTCTTCCATACATCGCACAGTCTCTTCCATCGTATTTAATATAGAATATATTGTCCCGGAACGTTTCCAGAATACCCACAACCTGTGGCATCAATCCCTCACTCTCCGGTTTAGAGGAGTAAATGACCGTCTTCAGACTCTCTAGTGTCATGTTTTCCATCTTATGGTAATCTTTGAAGGTATCGAAACACTCCTGGGAACGACGATAATTATATACATGTTTGAATTTGAAACAAAACAAAATCTTTATAATGCGGCTTTATCATGACGACAAGGTTTTGTTCAATATATCAGACGGTTAGCATACTTTGCATTATATAGAAAAAAAATCGAGCAAATCCAGGTTTAATAATGGCTTCTGTCTTGAAGTCCTCATTTATTATTTACAGAATTACAAAATATAAATTGTTGCATAAAAGGCGGATTTTTAAACGTCTGATAAGTATGAAATCTTCAAACAAGCGGAGGTAGGAATACGCTGTTTAGTAAATAATAAAGATTTTGCATCAAAGAAGTCATTATTCGCATGTGTTATTAATGTTATCTATGAGACAAAACTTTCCTACAGGAATATAATTCTGGGGATCGAGTGCAATAAAAAAGAACATTTTACTGGTCATTTTACCTGTACTTCGTTGTCCTTTTCTAAGAATTCAAAAATGGAGGCACCAGCTGACATGCAAAGGATTACTGTTATCATCAGCCCAAAGTAGGAGAAGAAGAGAGTAAAAAATTTCTTCAATAGTAAACTGAACTTTACACATAATGTTTTCACATTTAAGCACATTTTCCTGTTTTCGTCTTGTCTGCGTGCTGAGTTGAAAGTTTCTGACATTTCCGCCTTGAATATGAAATGTATATGCTGACTTTTCTACTCTGTGTTGGAGATGGTGTCATTTACATTTTATGGCAACACCTTTTCTTTGTCCCTAACAAAAAGAAAAAAAAATGAAATTTATCTATGTTGTTTTGAAATTCTTCAAAAACAAAAGTATTCTCTGCATTCCAATATTTTAGTACAAAATAAGTTTAGACGTCTTCCCTTCCGTCTATGTAGGTCATTCCGTCATACAATCTTGACACTTGACGATTGTCAATTTTGATTTCACATTTCCATGATGCCTCTTCTATTTTGAAAAGAGTTCGGTTGACTACTAGTGAATGAACATAGGAAGGGGCTGGTATGATGGCATAAGCTTCTGGTGAGGCCAGAATATAGTCTTGTAAAGAAAAGCACAAGCATTGTAGATACATTTAGTCTTAAGTCTGATAAGAGTTACGTCTCTTTGCATAAGGTCAGAAAGATTTGCTCAACTATGTTGTTGTTCAGATAGTCTTTAGAAGCTTTATTTAAACGCGAGAAATGAAAGAATTCGATATCAGTGTGGTGTATATACAAACTTTCATGGTCCACACACTGCATTATGTCAGGGAGTAATTATAGACAATCTTTCTAAACGGAGATCATTTCATTCCAAATGGCTCAGACCTTTGCAAGTCTTTAACCCATGGAAAGAAACGCTTGTGATGACGGACAAGGCGTATATTTACTGTTGTGCTTTGTTATACGATCTGCGCAAGTGGCAAAGCTATCTGTATAAATTTGCAAGTCTAATATTTAGATTCTTACAGCCCGGTTATTGTTTTTACAACAACAGAAGCTACATTACGTTGAAATATACAATTAAACTATCCTTGTAAATAAACAACAATTACCTTTTCATTTGATTTGTTTGTTGTTTCACTAATAGGTTTTATTGGAAGACAGCGTTGTAAATTTCCAAATCTTAAAATGTTGGCATGGAAATGAAATTACTCATATTTTAAACTCGATGTAGTGTCTATACTCGCTAATAAGTCGGGTTGAACTAAAACCTGCACAGACCCAAATCTACCGTCACATAGTGTGTCAGCTGATTGGGGTTTCTGCAGTTTGTGAAAATTTACACCTAGCGTAGGATTAGCTGGCGCATTATTCGACGAGAGATTAAGGCTTATCAGTTTTGCAGTTAGATTCGACTTATATGCGTTGAAGACGGCATGTGGAGTTTACACTCCCCTGTTTTATATTTAGTAATTTCCTTTCGATAATAAATGTGAAAGTCAACAATCTTGGAATTGCAAGAAAGCGCCGTCCGATTTGTAAAGTGTGTTTCGGATGTTTGCCTTGCCATAGTAAATACCTGTAGCTAAGATACAACTTGCTCTATTAAATTAATCAATACTTTACATTATATTTTAGTAACAACAAGTAAATTTTGCAATATGTTCATCTATTTGTAGGTTTCTTTTACGTATGCAAAATACTTTTTTGGTATCAGTAAATTGTTGTATAGATTTCACGTATATAAAAATAAAACTTATTTTGAACTGAATATATGCAGCATTTGTGTTTCCTAGGCTTGAATTTATTAAAATATAAATAAAAAGAATACCGTTGTACAACATTGTAAGAAAAGACCGCCGATCTTCCAATTTTGTATTTGTATTAGTAAAGCGATGAAAGAAGTGATTCGTATTATTAAGTGATATTGAACCTATCAATGACTTTTCTCTTTTTATTAAATTTGTATTTCCTTTTCATTAATGGTAAAATGAACTGTTTGATTTGCTGTAAGATGTTAAAATTTACTTATTTACTTTAGTTAGACACATTCATATGTGACAGTCTTTGCATGTAAATAAAAATTACTCGCATTTTAACCTGAATCTATGTCCCACGTTATTTCCTACTTAGATTAACTTATGCTAGATTAGAAAAACGAGATGCGCGATTTGTAAATTGGAACCATATCAAATTAAAATGTCGATTGAAAGTTGAAAATTGATTTATCACAATTTCAAATGCAAAGTTGTTTATTGTGCAGATTAGTGTCGTCCTGCTGAGGCTGTTCTGCAGATTTTTGCATAAATTAGTCTTTGTCTCATTCAACCAGACTGTCATATTGCCTCGTGAGATATCCTCCATACAAAGGCAACCTGATCTCAGGTGACGTAAGTAAAAATGAATTTCCCGTTGCCTGCATATATCATCGGACCATGGAATCAGCCTCGTTTGGGAGTGTTTATTTGATCATTATTGAGTTGAATTGGGTCGCCAAAAGTGTTAACAATAATATTGCTAGAAGTTTTATCTAAATGTCTTTTTAACTCCGATATATTTTCAGCTACTGATTACAATTCCTTGAAAAGTTACGAAATAAGAAGAGCGGGCATATCTGTAAGAAACTGACTAATTTAATGTATGGTGACAGTGGCATTTCTTAGGAATCAAGAGCACCACCTGTGAAGTAGATTGCTTGTTTGGTCCATAGTTTGGCAGAAACCTCATACGGCAGTGCAAGACGTCTGAATTAAAAAGACAATTGGTGTATGATTTACAAAACAGATACACACTACTATATCTTTGTTTAAAAATATGTTGATTTTTTTATATTTTACAAAACCCGTGAATCTTAAAAATCGATGAAACACTGCATAAACGACTGCAAAACATAATTTGTATATTCCTGTTCTGATTTTATTGAAAACGTAGAAGTACATCTACCAAGCTCGACGTAACATACTTTTTTAAAACTTAGATGAAGTAATTTAACATCAAAATGATTAGTGCAAATACACGTAGATAAGATTGATAATATAAGATAACATTATGTTGAACTTACAGGGGTCATTTATTTATGGTTCAAATGGGAAGGAGAAGAATGGGAGAAATGATAGAGAAGAAGATAATGACAGTTATAATGCAAACATTGGATTAGTCACAGATACGAACTAGTATAAAAGACACACAGCTGATGTTTAGACCACACTTAAACCGAATATCAATCAGGACAAGACAAAATAGAGACGAAAAGAGATGACAAAATTAGAAATGGATATTCGACAGTAATATTGCTCATTGTGGCCGTTAATTTTTTTATACAGAAATATTCATGAATGCAAACGCATTGATATGGCCTCATACAAATATTTAATACATTACTGATCAATTCTTCTTATGAAATTTAAAGATATGTTTCAGTTTTAAAACAAAATCGAGCAATACATTGTTCCAGTTCTTATTTTATTAAAAAGGTAAAAAAACATCTACTAAGTTCGACGTAATTTTTTTTATAAAAATATATATTTGTAATTTTAAAATCAAAATGATTAGGACAAACACACGTATATGAGACTAAGTTAGCTTACCGATACATAAATCTTCAGTAGATCCTCCATGTATGTGTATATTATAAGTAGTGTCATACGTACATTTTAAATGTCCACCTATGTCCGGCGTTTCTTTAATCGGCTCATAAGCCAGGTGATACGATTTATAAAGTAATGTAAGAAAAATATCGTCCGTTACCTGATGACCGTCCCTGATTGCCTCTTTCTAAAATCGATAAGCTACCTTGTGACCACTCCAATTAACCGAGAAAATTATATCGATAAATCTAACATATGAATAATTTACATCTTTTCGGGTGATGGAAGTCGTGGGTTCAAGCCCCGGCCACGGCAAAGCAAAGACTTATCAAAATGGTACATGCAGCTGCTTCACTTAACGCTCAGCATTAATACGTTAGTATTATGACTAATCAGACTGTTATCATGATAATGTGACTGGATCTTAAATCACGCAACATGTCTGCGGCATTATGTTCCATTGCTAGACATCATCATAAAATGCCACACTTGCAGATATCGAAGTGATATGACCAAAATATTGTTCAGGTTAACTTAACAATACGCATCACACACACAAACAAACACACACACACACACACATACATACATACATACATACATACATACATACATACATACATACATACATACATACATACATACATACATACATACATACATACATACATACATACATACATACATACATACATACATACATACATACAAAAATCCTATATACCTTGATTTCTTTCATAGGAATCTGGAACGACTGTGTATATATATATATATATATATATATATATATATATATATATATATATATATATATATCTATATATATATATATATATATATATATATATATATATATATATATATATATGAGAATTAATTACTAGGTCGTCATGCGAGTGTGTCTGCTACGCACGAGCTTATATAACACCGATTCAGTGCCATCATTTTTTGGTGATGCGTGCTTAGTCGTGACGGTATATGGGTTGGTGCGTGAAGGCAAGCCAATGGGTGCCATTTACTCACGGATCTGGGTTCAAAACTCGGTAGAGTACGAATTTAATTTCTCTAACCTCTATGATAGTATTGTTTGTATTAAAACTATTATTTCTGCCCACTATTATCAAGATTCTACTACAGAATCCAGGGATAACACAGTCTCTTCTGTCTGGTATACATTTATAATTAAATATGGTAGGAAACCGGTAAATTACATAATGGGATAAATGAGAAAGGACTCGGAAGATAGCATTTATGTTGCCATAGTGGCAAATGTGATGTAGGTTTACTGGTGTGATGTGCCTTGAAACCGTAGTTCGAATGGCCTCAGGTGAGCCCTATTAGGGATAGTTGTACAGTTTCTACGGTGTGAATTACTAGCGGAACGGAAAGTTAATGTAGAGAAACTGTGAGATGTGCGGTTGATGGCTAATTGGCAAGTTGTAAATAATGTGGTCTTGTATTGATTATTGTAAATTTATGTATAGAATGGACACGTCGGGCTTTTTAACTTACAACTGAAGTTGTATAGAAGTCTTTGGAAATATGGGGTAAACGTATGACTTCTAGCGGGATTTGAGCCAGGGTTTTGACACCGCTCGGTCAAGCAAAAGACCCCTGGCTTGTAACAATATATATATATATATATATATATATATATATATATATATATATATATATATATATATATATATATATATATATATATATATATATATATATAATATTGATGTTGCACTTACAGGGGTCATTTATTTACAGTTCAAATGTGAAAGAGAAGAAAGAGAAGAACGGGAGAAATGATAGAGAAGAAGATAATGAAAGTGATAATGCAAACATTGGCTTAGTCAGGCACCAACTAGCATAAAAGACACACAGCTGATGTTTAGACCACAATGAAACCGAATATCACTCAATACAAGACAAAATAGAGAGGAAAAGAGATGACAAAATTAGAAATGGATATTCGACAGTAATATTGCTCATTGTGGCCGTTAATTTTTTTATACAGAAATATTCATGAATGCATTCCCATTTAGCGTCATATGGCCTCATACAAATATTTAATACATTACTGATCAATTCTTCTTATGAAATTTAAAGATATGTTTCATTTTTAAAACAAAATCGATCAATACATTGTCAACGAATCATATAAAGATAATGTTCAATGATCGAAATAGTAGAAAAATTCAATCTCACCAATAGGTACTTTTTCAAGACATGTTGTACAAATATTTTTGTTATAACTATGAAATATTTTATTTAGTTCATTATTTACCTTCACATTGTATTTCTTTATGATTAATTTTATGTTCGAAGCAGACTTAGTAAGTTATTGTTTTGCTTTTGTTTTTGATTCTAATTTTTAAGTGCTGTTTTATCCTTAGTGCAATGGCTAAAATCCCCTTTACTGTTTATTTATTTATTTATTTATTTATTTATTTATTTATTTATTTATTTATGTTCTTGGCGCACAATACAATATGTAGTCAAGCGTTCGATGATATTGTCGTTGTCTTCAGTTCTAACAGCATCTGTACAGTGGACTTCAGGCGTCAGTTGAAATTTCTTCAGGACGAAATTAATAGGTTTAATAGGTTTGACGTTGGCCAAGGTTCTACACTGACCCGTGCCGAAATTTCTACCTTTGGCTGTAAAGTCTGGAACGACTAAACACTGACCCGTGCCGAAATTTCGACCTTTGGCTGTAAAGTCTGGAACGACTAAACACTGAAAGGTTTTCGGATGAGGATTTCCTGACAAGTGCCGAGAATAGCATTACGCAAAAGGCCGGCAATACGACAAATACCCAAGTGCCGAGAATAGCATTACGCAAAAGGTCGGCAATACGACAAATACCCAAGTGCCGAGAATAGCATTACGCAAAAGGTCGGCAATACGACAATTACCCAAGTGCCGAGAATAGTATTACGCAAAGGGTCGGCAATACGACAAATACCCCAGAAACGATGGACACTTTCATGACCCAGAAGTTCACACCCAAGTTGGAAGCCGTCATAACGTTAACTACATTACCATGTTTACAGACGGTAGACCCCATAAGCGACAGAGTACAAATGTGCTGAAACAGTTCGTGATCCCAGTATCAAAATGTTCACAGCTGGTATAGGGTATCATATTTACTTCATTGAACTTGGAAACATTGCCAGTGACCCGTGCTGTCAACTTCTTTTCAGGGGGATGGGGTAATGCTGACAAAACGTGTAAAGATAAATGAGTGAAACTATCATGTTCCTCATTTGGATGAAACATGAAATCAAATATGAAAATGCATTTTTCCCGCCTTCATTTTCAATGACATGCAAGCATAAATATAGGATAAACGAAATCCTTTCCTTTTCGGACAGATAGCAAAATATTGGTAGTGCTTCGATTTGATGTAATCGCACTCCTCTCTGTACAAACTGGAACGGGTGATAATGATGGAATAGTGGTGTCCAATCTTTCCAGCTCCAAATTCAACCAGAGTACATTGCTGTACCGTTATATTTTTTAAAGTTTTAAGTCACAAATACTGTGAATCTGCTGAATATCACACAATTGCAAATACCACAATGTGACCGATACGCTGAAGTAACCAGCAAGTACGTTTGTGAATCGAAACTCTCACGAGTTATCGCTCTTACACATCGGTTGTTTTCATTTGTTAAATTATGTTCAAGCACCAAACTATGAGAAACGAAACCTTTCTTTCTGGATATAAATATAATAGGTACAAAAAGTTAGTGTAAAAGTGTCATTTCTTTCTTTTTACCAATATATCACTGTATCCAGACTTATTTTGCTTGTCTCTTCCAATGCAGACGGAGACCTGAAGTTACCTCTACGTCCGATTGTGTAAATAGTCCCTCGTGAGTTATCGTTTCTTATGTAAGAGGTTCAAAAACAAAATATGAAAAAATGTTTAACTTTTGTATTTTAAAAATGTCACCTAACTTAACATCTAACAAATGTAAGCAAATTCTCGTGTCATATTTATGTTGGATATTGGCATGCAAATATGGAGAGCACAAACAGAGAGACAATATTAAATAACATATATATTATATCATTTATGATAACAAATAATTGAAGCATCTATCTACTTCAACGTTTAGTTTGCAAAGCGTAGTATAATAATAAAATAGTTGGAATTTCATTATTCATCTGGTTCACGACCTTCCACCTACCCCCAAATGACTTTATCCTCGTATCACTGCATGTGCTCAAGAGTGAACCATATCCAAAAGGTGCTTCTAGAAGGGAAATGTCAAAGATGGTGGGGTTGTAGAAGGCTGGGAATAATTAATCAACAAAACTTATATTATCATACCTACACGTTCGTCAAAATCACAACTACATAGGCGGGTCCGGTGCGAGTCTATACATTATCCTGGCTTGTACACAATCTTTGGACAAGAGTGCGGAAATATGTCACAGGCACTAACATGATTGTACAGTACTCAATATGTGTGCCTTACTTGTACACCTATCAATATTTCTGCATTGCTGTAGACTGATCAATATTTGAATAGGCTAGTTCGATCTATATGTTATATATTGATACAGAAATTAGCTCTTTTGTATAGATGTTTTAAAATCTGTTCTTATCGTGACATTAATTCTCAAAGGTAAAAATGGATATAATCAATCAATAAGTAATTTGGGGTGTATGCATGAGCCAGCCAATCCCAGCCAGACGTTACGTTCATGTATTGAGTATTCAACATCTTTTTGATTAGCTTAATGCAGTAAAATTAGTGAAAATCCACAGGGTACTAAGATGGATGCCATAACATGGTAACAACGTTTTGAAATTTACAGCAAGGCAACGAAAAATTTAAAGTGTCAAATATCATCTATGGAAACGTCGAATGCTGGAACATTCCAGTGAGAACTGAAGGTTCCAAAGATGCAATGCAAATGATTTAGCAAGTGCTATGCGGGTTTTGATATACTGTAATTATTGTACGAGACGTGCAAATTGAGTCACCATTGTTGTATTATGACCAGGACTCACTTGGGATATTTCTTAGATTGCATTGAAATAAATACGTATCTGACCACAAGGCCGTGACGAAAGTAATTCAGCACAATTGCAACATGTTAAAATTATTTCGTGCCAGTGACTCGCATGGTAACACATATATTTATTTGCCTTGGTATTTAGTTGATTACTCATTGATTGGTATTCGTAATATATTAGCAGATACCACTACAGTTTCCTCACGACTGAGTTGACTGGTGGACCGTGCAAATATAGAGTCCGTTTGGACATGGGTATTTGTACAATCATGATAAATATAATTTCATGTCTAGATGACAATTTCTGGGCATTTGCAGTTTATTAATATAATTTCTTATTCAAAAACCTCTGAAGAGCACTTCACTAATTTGGAGATAGTCCTACTAAGGTTGAGGAATTCTAACTTAAAACTGAATCTTAAGAAATGTAACAGGCTTCAAAAAGAGGTTACATTTCTAGGTCCTACTATGAGAGACCTTGGTGTAGGCACAAGTACAAATAAGATCATACCAGTGAGAGATTGGCCATGTCAAATTCCTTGATAAGTTGCTTGGATTCACAGGAGAACCCACTTTGGAACCTCAGGATTGTGTGCTCGTAGGTCCGGAAGTGAAGCACATCAATGCGATCTATCATCGTAGGTATTATGGTGCAACCGTAAACAGGCAAACTCGATTAAAAGAAATATAATTTTGTACTCCTATTACAATACTAAATCACACTTTGGTAAGTCAATGATCGAAAATCTTTCATGTCTAGATACAAACCTAAAGGAAACAATCACAAATACACACACACACACACACACACACACACACACACACACACACACACATACACACATGCAGCGACTTTAATGGGACCCTTATGTACCAAGTCAATATAGTATAAGCGAGTATATACGGTCTATATTACTGATGCTACTTTCATCGTTATGTTGTTTATACTAATGCCATCTTTTTCTTTTTCTTGCCCCCACTCTCCTCTCTTATACTTTTACCGTACCACCTTCATCATCATCATCATCATCATCATCATCATCATCATCATCATCATCATCATCATCATCATCTCTCTGTCTGTCTGTCTGTCTGTCTGTCTGTCTGTCTGTCTGTCTCTCTCTCTCTCTCTCTCTCTCTCTCTCTCTCTCTCTCTCTCTCTCTCTCTCTCTCTCTCTCTCTCTCTCTCTCTCTCTCTCTCTCTCTCTCTCTCTCTCTCTCTCTCCATTCTTATTCACTTTATCTGTTCTCCTCGTTTCTCATTTCCAGTAACAAACGTTATACGTTCAACATCAATGTTGAAAATCTCTATTATTAATACATATTTACAGACATATACTTGTAGAGCATGAAGTATCACTCGGCTAATTAGCAATTATAGAGATGTAAAAGGATTAACAGGTAGTCACCGGGAAGCAAATCACATTAATCATGTATTGCTGGTTCACTCAGTATTATCGCATGACTTATCAACAATTTAAAAATCATTGAGCACAGGTAGATATTTCATTTTATACGTTTGACAACGGTTTTAGCATATACAAATGTGAGGGATGGACTAAAGTTTTAGATATCCGTAAGTTTGCTTAGTTGTCGTCTATGTGTGGTGGTGACAATTAATTTGATAATAATATTACTATAACTAAGTTACGAAGCAAGAGACAATGAGTTATTTTCTCGAACTTCATTGGGTAATGTTAGTATTTTCATTAAATCAGAATTGTAAAATATAAATGGATACTTCGGTCGTTCAATCAATATATAATTGAATTTCAAGCTTCAAGACTTGTTGGATAGGGTCAGCTAATAAATATCAAATTCATTATATTAATTCTTTACCTTAGACGTTGCAAACACCGCTGTTTATGTTTATCTTCCTTTATCCTAATCCACATTATTACGTCATTGTCTTGACGATGTCACCATTTCAAAACAACATGAGAGTAATATGTATCCACACGCATCTTTAAATAGCTAGTTTCTTATAGTTTTACACAAAAAAAATCATTTTTCAAAGATTTATGAAACTTAGCTGAAAATGAATGGAAATAGTTAATTTTAGCATTGTTATGGATGCCTTTTATTTTCTTAATCTGGTGTCAAAATTCCAAGCCAAAACGACTAACATATCATCTCAAAAAGAGACTAACCCGCGGTCCAACCGTCTGTGAAAAAAGCGATGGAGATATTTGTACCTATTACACTTTAATTCAGCTTGTCCTTGGATATCTCAGGGGAGAAGAATCTGTTGATGTAAATTCTGATGAATGATAATGATATAATTCATTATATATTTATGTAATTTTTAATTTCACCCACTCGCTTATTGTTTCTTAATATTGAATGGTTGTCATTTGGGCCAGTGATATACACCGCCTCAATAAGGACAATCCTTCGTATCTCAAGAATTCACGTGACAAATTAGGAGTACTTTTAAAGTTTCACAAATATTTCTCACCTTTGGTTAAAATCTTCTATGGGATATAGTTGCTCTTAAATTTCAGTAAAATGATTTGCATGCAGATACTGGCTATGGGATTGATTATAACTAAAATCAATAAGTGAATCATGCAGTTTGTTTTTTCAATAATGAAAGGCTGTTCAAAAAGATTATAACACGAGGACAATCTGGGTTAGGTTAAAGATTATTTAATAAATATCAGTAAGAGTTTCAATTATTTATTAAAATACATAAATCAATTTTAATTCATCATTTAACACACTAAAAGGTAGAGCAAGCAAGATGTAGATTAGCGTTTTGCTACGTTCCTAATGGTACATTGTTGTCTAATAAAAGTATTTTTATAAGGCAATTAACAAATTTAAGATAAGAGTACACAAGTTCTGCATATATTCAGTTTGAAATAAGAGTAAGTTCTAATTTTTGCAATTGCCAGTGCTTTATGCCTGGGTCGGGCTAGTTCCAGCTTGGAAGACCTTGGCCTCAGCCAAGTCCCCAAAATTGAGAGAGAGAGAGAGAGAGAGAGAGAGAGAGAGAGAGAGAGAGAGAGAGAGAGAGAGAGAGAGAGAGAGAGAGAGAGAGAGAGAGAGAGAGAGAGAGAGAGAGAGAGAGAGAGAGAGAGATCTTATGTTTTACTTTCTGCACGTCTTACATTCTGCAACATCGCCACATTACATGTATTATCAGCTTTATTTTCCATTTATATTTTTCAATTACCTTTATCTTTGTTTCTCTCTACATCATGCCAAAATATGTGGTTTCCATCTTGTAATCAATATTGTGGTCTGTTTCGCATGTTCGTTTGCTGTATAACATTAATAGACTATTTTAACGAATGTTTTTGGCAAAAATTAACAAGAGTCATGTACGTACAATCGTCACATTTGCATGAATTCTATATTAGCCAAATTTCATGTCATGGTCTAGTAACCGACAAGTCCGACAGTTTGACGTTTTATCGGATTTTTTTATGCATGTCGCCGATTTCAAGGTTACTAGCTGGCAATGGTCAATTAAAATAAATCTCGTAAAATTTCTCTCAAAGGTAAATTATAAAATGACTGTAATGACTTGCCACCAGGAACTCTAGCGTCCACTAATGGTTTTATGGTCTATTATTGACAAGAGTATCACAAGAGACCAATACATGCCATATTTGTAAATAATTAAATGCATCAAAATAATTTTTCTCAAATTATTCTTAAAATATCAGCTTGTCAAAGATTTACAAGAAAAAAATGGTTAATGTGGAAGCCCATGAAGACTGCGAGTGCACCGATATAACCCTGTGGTTTTTTAGATGTATTTCAGAACGTCGAATTTGACTCCAATATTTTTGTTTCTTTTTGTTAGAAAACTGTTTAGGTGCAAACGAGTGATGATGACGTAGAAACTAAATGAGAGCACGTAAACCAAAGGAAAGCAGGAAATGGGCTTCAATCTAACGAAACAATATGAAGTAAAGTATGTTATCCAATGTAAGATAGTGTTTACTTTCTTTGTACTTTGGACTATGTATAATGGTGATTATTTATCTGATGGCTGGTGCCTCCATTTTTCAATACCTGGAACAGGAGAACGAAGTGAAGGTAAAGCAACCAAACTCAAATTCCGTTGTCTATTTTTGTAGTTCCCTGTCATAAGAATTATATTTTCAAGAAAAACTTTTGTTTTAAAGAGACTAACAATATGACTGTTCATATCTAGGAACCAGAAATATTTAATGCAAAATTTGTACTAAGCAACATACACATGCTTCTGTTTGCCTGAAGATTTAATACTTTTTAGACGTCTCCAAATCCTATATTAATACTAAAATCGATAATTTGCAATTTTATAAAAAGGGACCTTATGATATGATAATGGAAACAGAATCATAATAACGCCGAAACATAATGTGTGTTCTTTTAAATGTTGTTGATGGTTTGTTCGTACTTTCAATAGAGTAAACTAGTCTTTTCCTTCTCAGGGTTGTTACGATGATTTCAAAGATTATCATAAAATGGAAATATCGACACTGGAAAGTTTGAGGAATGTCATTTACTCCCTTAATCTGGAGAGTGACGCTTCGGCAAAACGGGTTCTGGGTGTCCTGGAAACGTTCGGGAGGAATGTAATGACTATTAATTATGATGGGAGAGACTGTTCAATATACGGACAACCCGATGGACCTCAGTATAAGTGGACATGGCATGGAGCTCTCTTGTTCGTTGTCACAGTTGTCTCTACTATTGGTGAGAATCAAAATATTTTCTACACCTTTAGTCGTATTAGTCACATTTAACTTATTTAATAATATCTTGAATTTAAATTAGTAAAATGAGATATAGCATATTTAATAGGAATGGACATGAATAATAAAAACAGCAGAATAAAGTAATAAACTTGCATTGCTCCGGTTCAGATGATCCGATTTATTTCAAACGAGTAGAATAAATATCAATAATATTTAATGTGGTGACCTCGACTTAAGATAGGCTCCGACTTTAGATTTTAAATGGTATAGCTATTTTAATAAACTTAAAGATAGAGAAAAATCGAATAAACTAATAAAATCTAAAAACATGAATAATATAAGCAATCGTAAGCAGATGTATAGTCCAAAAAGGTAAAAAAAAAGTTTTTGAGAAAAGAAAACTAAACACAGAATTCCACACTAATTTTATAAAAAGGCAAATACATAAATGAAAACATTAGATTAATATACGATTAAGTACACTTTTCAGAAGAAAAGAAACAATATTCTTATTAATTAGCTCGTATTAGCTTTGAGAACTATTATATAATGTCATGAATGTTTAGAAAAATGTTATTAAGTATTTTATGTTTTGGGGAAAGTCTTTAAAAATGGATTAGATAGTTATAAGAAATATATGTTCAATAATTTAACATAAGGCTTCCATATCGGATTTACTTGCAACGATGGACGAATTGCTGGCAAGAATACTATATCGTCTACATCTGGCATTGATTTGACCAGACATAGTCTTTAGATATGGCGTAATATAGATTTTAAGAGTATAGCAGTGAATAACAAAGAATATAAAACTACGTAACTACATAGATACAGCACATAAAATGAACATCTCTCAGGAATTATCATTCTGCTTTTAAATCTATTAGAAAGGTTTTCCTTCAATAGCAGGACTGAGAGTTAATCCTAATGAAACTAAACTAATATAGATTGAAGCAAAATATAAGGTAAATTTTATATTATTATATTCGTTAGAAATTAATTTAACTTAAACCTATATTTATTCTTTTGACAAACGAAATAATTTGTGATTATTGGTCGAAATTCTATGCTATTATTCTTACAATTTAGATATTCGATTGAAAGTACCCTTCAACGTGCTTATAATTATTTCATCTGCTAGTAACTTCGATATTTTACCCGATCTCGCTTTAACAACATTTTTGCAAGTATTATTGCCTTCTTTTATATCCAGCTTCTTGTAATGTAAATATTTACCAGTAATTTCTCTACATGTTCCATTTGCTATGCTAATGTTTAATTCCAGTTCCTATTCTTTTCCATTCCTTCTTTCTTGTTTTCTCTTTTTCTCTGTTTATGCGATTATTATGTTCTTCAACAAACCAAAACACACATATTTTCAAGTTGTTTTCGATCCACTTAAATCGTTTGAAATAGCAAACATCATTGTAATGGAATGTGATCAAGACTTTCAAAAGCATGCTCAAATTTACGAAAATTTTATTAGCTTCTATCAAAATAGAATAAAGCACAAACATTTGACTCATGATTTATATATCAAAAGATTTTGAATCAATTCAAAAACTGCATTACAATTTACTATTAAACTATTTAATAGAAATAACGGATTTATCAAACCTTTGTTAGTGATAAAATAAAGACATTATAAAGTAATTAAGCTTAAATTCAATTTATAAAGATAAAGCGGAACTGATTTCTGCCTAAGGTCTTTATGTTTGTTAAAGGATGGAAAATAAAAAATATAAAAACTGCTGCATCATAGCAACGTACCGACCAACCAAATGAAGTTACCGAGTAAATGTAAAGATGTTTACAGTGACAATCATAAAACAAATCCACATTTATCAGATATTTGATAATTTGATGACGGTGTATGGGTTGGTGCGTGCAGGCAAGGCGATGGGTGCCATTTACTCGCGGACCTGGGTTCGAAACTCCGTAGAGTACGAATTTAATTTCTCTAACCTGTATGATAGTATTGCTTATATATATATATATATATATATATATATATATATATATATATATATATATATATATATATATATATATAAGAAAGAACTTACTTGCTGATTTAAATAGTGTGAATTGAAAATTTTTAAAATAATTATAGAGTGGCTCTAGTGAAAGGGAAAATCAAATTGACTTTATATCAAAAGGAAAACTCCCTGTTGATGAAGTAATAAATCACATTTCGAAATATATGACAAATATATAGAGCAAACCAAATTTAATCAAGGTAAATGATGCAGATACCAGGGCTATATCAAAATAGGTAATGCAAACTTATAAAAAGCAAAGGTCTCAAATGACTGGTCATTTAACGAGATATTTTCTTCAGTTCCCTATAAACGCATCGGTATTTCCTGCTTTTATTGGCAGTGCTAAATCTGGCTTTTTATGTGAGCTGAAAATGTTATTTCTAAAATTATTGTGCCATAGATCTAATAATTGCTTTAAATCTTCTTTTGTTTGCAATGTTTCAAAACAAATTGTGATCAAACAAATAAAAACAGGTTTCTAGAAAAGCAGAAAAATAACTAATAATCTCTTTCAAAATAGTCACTTGTAGCAGCTCATAATTTTAAATCTTTCTTGATTTCTTTATCTACCTATATCTTTTAAGTAATGACCTGTAGGCAGATTGCAAGAATTGCCATTTTCAGTTTTTGTGTCTCGATAATTTTTAAGCTAGAAACTTTTCGCCTCTCCCACATCTTTTACTGCAGTATTTGTTCCGTATCCCACTTTCTATATATTTTCTAGCTGTTAGATATTCTTTCAGCTGGTGGTGTTTTATTCGCTTGTTACAGCAGTGTGTATTTCCAATATAGTAGCTTTTTAAAATTATTCTTGTACCCAGTAATGCTGCATGCGTTCGTCACCATATCACCTGGTAAGGGAAAGAGACCACGGTCAGATAGTTCCGGTGGTCTATTGTAGAGCGTCCAACTCGGATACTGGAGGTCGAGGGTTTGAACCCCGGCCGAGTCATCCCAATGTCTTATTTAAATAATACCAACAGTTACCTCGCAAGGCGAATAGCATTAAGTGTTTAATGTTAGGACTGGTCGGCTTGGTGTTAGAATAATATGACCGGGTGCAACAAGTCTGCGGCACGATGCCCCAGTGGTAGATCGCTATATACTGTCACACTCCAGACATCGTAACAATATGACCGAAAATGTTTTAAAACTGCTTTAAACATCACACACAGACAGACACGCATACATACATACATACATACATACATACATACATACATACATACATACATACATACATACATACATACATACATACATACATACATACATACATACATACATACATACATACATACATACATACATACATACATACATACATACATACATACATACATACATACATACATACATACATACATACACAAACATCATTCCAGGATTAACTCAGTTTAGTCTAGCTTTGGAATCTTAAATATATTGCAGAAATTCAATTACAATGTTTGTATCTCAGTCATAACATTAGTAACCTAAAATTAATTTATTTAACAATTTCGTTTAGTGCCTTTCATATTTGAAATAGAAGAAGTAGAGGAAAACAAGGTTTTCAGCCCAAGCCTTGTTTTTACCTCTCCAAACAAGTATAAACTATAGTCCTCAATTATCCCCCACCCTTTTTTCAAAAGTATTAGTATGGTTTCTAACCCACACCCCTTTTCTGTTATTACAGTGTTAATGAATCCAGGTAGAGAGTTATGTACATGATCGGTATTCAGGAAAACTTCCTTATACTATCCAGAAGCTCTGTCATTATATCACAAAAGCTGGTATCAGGTATTTTACAAAACAACAGGTGTAGACAGGTATTTTGTATTGTTACAAGACAACAGGTGCAGGAGATGTCATGTAAATTGATGATTCATCCATTAAGCTGAAGTTGACGAATTTGTTAGAACAGGCGCAATTGTGGAATGTTCAAGAACTACTCTAAGGACGGCAAGACGGGTTTTATTATCAGTCTACCGCTAGATTTTCATCAAATAATATATGCTGTGCAGGGTGGAAATTAAACTGCGCATTAGAACGTGGCGATTTCAGTTAACATGGGCAGGCGGAAATTAAACTACACATTAGAATGAACGTGAGAAAGGTAAGTTATATTATTTTATATCTCATGTTTTATTAGATTTTACTACTGTTAAATTTTTCAAGCATTATTTCTTTAGTTTAGATAAAATTTCAGTCGGAAAAGATAAGATCTATCAGTTGAGCCTCTTTCTATATTTTACAGGTGACTGTTAGTCATCAGTTTACCTGGATTTTATACTGCAGTTTACTGGTAGGGAAACAACTTTACACGATCACCTGTGTGTAGATTCTTAGTACGCATTAAAGCGTGGCGATTTCAGTTAACATGTGCAAGTCGGAAATTAAACTACGGATTAGGGAAGGTAAGTTATATCTTAAGTTTAGATAAAATTATACGTTACTCATATTTTTTGATATTTTTTTTCATATTTGCTAACCTTCATTGGTAGAATGATTGTTAACATATTGTCAATAATACGAAATTCAAGTAATAAATCATCCATATTATGTGGAGCAAAACCTTTTGGTGGTGGGTGGAGTTTTAGAAGGAAATTTTTTACTTTTGATAAAAATCGTGTAGAAAAATATAGAGAAGTAAGAACAGGAACTGGTGTAAAAATATTTACTTCAACTACTGAAATGTTAGGTAGATTAATGTTATTAATATCATCAAAAGAAGCTGGGAATGACAGTGTTGATCTTGATAATGAAATCATTGACATACTTGATCATCTAAGATCGAGAGAATTGTTAACATCTGACGAATATGAAACTTTACACCGCGACTTAATCGCGGCGACTTAATTTTGTAAAATGATTTAATACAAAAGGAATGCAAACAACATTATTGCTAAACTCTAGTGAGTCTGCGAAAGATAGCGCAAATTTTTCAGTAAATTATAATCCGCCTATCCAACTAGATCCTGCAAAACAATATGAGATTGGATTAATTTCTTGTACTTGCTGGAATGCTATGCCTAACGTGAAAACTGATGTTAACGATGAAATGTGGTTTACTACGTTTACAAGTTCTTCAATATCTACAAGAAAAAAAATTCCACAAGGAGCTTATAATATTACTGATCTAAACAAGACAATCAAAGATCTCATAACAAAAACTGACGGTGTGGCTGATAATTTTGAGTTTACAGCGAATTAGAACACATTACGGGCTAGGATAACTTTGAAAGATATGTTAATTGATCTTGAACCAAGAGAAAGAAGTATTGCTCAACTATTAGGATTTACTAAAAAAAATGTTACAATGCACTTGATCAGACTATTACGTATGACAGTGAACTGCCAGTAAATATAACAGAAGTAAATACAATATTAGTAAATTGCTCTATTGCTTCTGGCTCTTATACATCAAAAGGTAGCAAGGGTCAAACGATTTACAGTTTTTTACCAGAAGTTCCGCCAGGTTCTCTCATGCAAATAACTCCACGACATATTATCTGTTATCCTTTAAATCTTGAAAACCAAATATCAAGTATGATAATGCAGTTGACATCAATCTGGAGAACAGTTGCATTTAAATAATGAAGTTGTAACTTATTATGTACATCTACGCGAGCAAAAGTAAAAATTATGCAACATCAAATATAATGAAACAAAAAGAATTATCGAAGAAAAATAATAGGAGGATTTTTTGGAAATATATTTACTAAAGTTATTGAAAATATCCCGGATATAGCGCGTAAAGTTGCACCAATTGCTATTAACGCGGGTAAAGCTTTTGCAACTGGAGCTGCATCTGCCGCTTGGACTGCGGTTGGACAAAAAAATAGCTGATAAAATAAAAGGTGATCCACTGACTACATCTGAAATAAAACAAGCTATCTCAGAAATCGCTCCAACAAAAGAAACTCAACGAGCTATGATAACAACAACCAAAAAACTATTATCACCAAAGGGCGAGCAGATCATACAAAAATTGATATCTAAAGTAACAGTGCCGCAATAAAATTTTATATAATCTAATAAAATAAAATGTCTGTTAAAAATTATCTAGCGTTAACAAAACCTTATGACATCGACAACGATGTGACAGAATTCGAGTATGTTGAGTATCTTGATGATAATTCTAACGAACCAAATAAAGCTGGTATCAGAAAATTTAACACCAGACACGAAGATGTATTTCTACTGACACATAAGGCTATGCTAGAAGTTCGTGGTCAGATTATGACAGTAGCCAATCCACCTGCTGTAATTGCAGTTGGAGCAGAAGTAGCTCTTATAAATAACGGCTGGAGTTTATTCAAAAGTACTAGATATCAACTGGCCAATCAAACTATAGAAGATATTTCAGGTCATCTACAAGTTGCAAGTACAATTTTAAATATTATTTCGTTTTCCGACGATTACTCGAGATCAACAGCAACCAACATGATGTGGTTTAAAGATACTGGAAGGGGTATAGCTGAATCAACTGAATTTTGATAGAGAGGCGCTATAGTAAATGGAGCTGATGCTGATGCAAATGCTGTAATTGTGAGAAATTTTCTCATTGCTAATGCTGCTGCTCTAGATATTTCCGCACCTGCTGAAGATGCTAATGCAAACGTTACAAGAGTTTCTCTTATAGCAGCTCTTAATAATCTAAATATAACACCACCAGCTGCAGATGCAAACGGTACTACGATGTTAAGTTTACTTCTTAGCACACTAGACGTGAGAAATCCACGCTATAACGAAGGTTTTGATAAGCGAAGAAAACTTACAGCAGGATCACGTCAAATTACAATGATGCTTCCGCTAAGCATGATTTTCGGCTTTTGTCGCGATCATAATAAAATATTTCACGGAGTAAAACATACGCTTGTTTTAGATCGAGCAGAACAAAACTATTGCTTGTTTAGATCTGGAGGGGCTTATGTACAGTTTATCATAAACAAACTTGCTCTGTGGATGCTACGTATAACACCATCAATCACTAAAATGTCAGAACTAAATAACACGCTTGATAAGCATACAAACAGAATTTATTTTAAGCAGCATAAAATATATCAGACAGCGGTTCCAAATACAATTGACTTCACGTGGAGTGTCACAACAACATCAAGCGAACAACTGCCGAGACAAATATTTGTCGTATTTCAACAGCACGCCCGACGAGGCAACCAACAACAAAATAATGCAATATTTGACAACGCTGATGTCAGACAAATATACGCTAGATTAAATTCAAAGCAAGATCCAGAACGAGCTATCGAGTGCAATTTTGCTGATGACGCTAATAAAACTATTTCTCGACCTTATATGTATCTGCTTGACGCAATGCAAAAATATCAAGATGTTGAAGATGGAACTCAGATATCAGCAGAGGAATTTCGTACACTTTATCCTATCTTTCATTTTGATGTTAGTAAACATAACGAGTGAATTGTAGACTGCACAGCGGATATTGAAATTACCTGGACACTTGGAGCAGTTCCAGTAGCACCGTTGTACGTATATGCATTAGTTATTAGTGATAGATTTATCACGGTAGGTTCTATTGGAGGTAAAATGACAGTTCAAGTTTAATCTACAGTTGTTATAAAAAAATGACAAAATATATTGTAAAAGAAGTATATTTGACCAATGGCCAAGTTAAAAAATTAGTAGCTGCTATTGCAATGCGAGAACAGGTATCATTAAAAACCAATCCTAATATTTCTGATGGTGTTTTAACAAAATTAATGGTAACAAAAAATCAAGTAAACAAGTTTGATCGTAAAAAAACTTTTATTTTAAATTTGAGTGCTGCACAAATGACAGCGATGGCAAACGACATTGTTGTCAAAGGTGGTTTTCTTGGTCCGGCATTATCTGAATTAGCTAGTACAATAATACCTAAAGTTTTGCCGGTGTTGGGAACATTAGGACTAGCAGCAATATCAGGAGCAGTCTCTGGCGCAACAAAGAAAGCTGTTGAGGGTAATGGTATCATTCGTGGAAGTGGAATAAAAAAATTGTAAATTTTATGTAAATGATATATTATAATGCCACAACGGAAAAGAAAATTGCCAACAACAAAATCGCAAAAAAAAACCAAAAACAAGAAAACAACAAAATCGTCAACACCAAAATGCAACTGCAAATGCAATTAAACAAAACAAGGAGGAATTATACCCTTCGCTCCACTTTTGGCGGGACTAGCGGGAAGTCTACTGCCAAATCTTTTAGGAAACGGACGTGGCCTAACATTACCAGGAACACAACCACGCCGCTGAGTAATTTTGATATAATCGATAAGTTAAAAGCGGTTCCTGAATTTCACGGAGTTTATTCTAAAGATGAACTCGCAGCAATAAAATCGCCGTCAGCTGTAACTTCGTGTGTTATTAATATACAAGATTTTAATGACGGATCCGGTACACATTGGGGAGCAGTTTATAATAATAATTATTTTGACTCGTTTGGACTTCCTTCAAGCGATGTCATAAAAAGGTATATGAACAAAAAATTTAAAAAGGTATATTATTCATCAAATCAACTCCAACCTGTTGGAACGTCTGCTTGCGCATATTATTGTATAATGTTTATCCGACAGATGAGCAGAAATCTCAATTTTTTAAAATTTATTTTACAGTTTGACAAGCAACCTTCTCACGCTAATGAAAAGATCGCAATTAATTTTTTCTAAACTGTCTCAAGTGTAGAACTAAAACAGAAAATATTAATGAAACAACAGAAAAAAACAAAAAATAACAGGATAATATTAAAAAGTATTTGTGCAATCTGCGGAAAAAGAAAAAAATATGTTTTTAAAGAAAACATCCCCAGCGACCGTGTCGTCAGCGACGTCGCTAGGATCTGGTTATCCTGATATTATTTTAGTAGACGACTAAAAATATATTATGATATGCAACTGTGATTCTGACAGAGATTTGTGTCTTGAGCAAAATAAAATTGTCGCATACTGTCAATGTTGTAACAACAGAGAAATAATAGGGTCAGGTATAATAGGTTCAGGTATAGATATACACAAAATTATTGGAAAATTACCAAAACCAAAAGGCGGTTGGACTTTGCCAGGTCATCGGTATACATAACCTTACAATCCGCTAGATCAACAACTAGATGAAAACGATAATCCATTGCCAGGACAAGATCCTTACAATCAAGCGGATGCAATAGCAATGCGTCATGATATCTGTTATCGTGATCATGAAAACTCGACATCAGATTGTGATAAAGTAATGTTAGACGAATTACGTTATATGGAGCCAACAAATCTACGAGAACGTTTTGATAGAAGATTTGTTCAGGGAATAATTGGAGCAAAATATAAACTCGGACTCGAGGAGTCTCGACTTGGAAAAAAAGTATATGATGATCTTGCAGTCGAACTACACAGACCTAAAAAAAAGTTCCCACGACGTAAAGTTGTTGCTAATGCCGTAGATGACATCTGGGCAATGGATTTGGTAGATGTATCCAATCTAGCTCAGTTTAACGTTGGCGCTGATGGTGCTCCAAAAAAGTATTTGTTTAACGTTATAGACGTATTTAGTAATTACGCTTTCAGTATACCTGTTTCAGATAAGACAGGGACTTCAATGACTGATGCGCTAAAACAAATAATAACGAGTACAGAAAGAAAACCAAATAAAATCTGGACTGATCACGGATCCGATTTTTTTAACAAAAAGTTTGAGCAGTTTCTAGAACAAAATAATATAAAAAATATGTTACAGGAAACGAAGGTAAAAGCGTTGTTGTTGAGAGATTTAATCGCACGCTAAACGAGAAAATACACAAACATATGACAGCTAAAAACACCAGCAGATACATCAATGACCTTTCTCAAATCGTAGGCGAATATAATAACACGAAACACCGAACTATCAAAATGTCACCTAATAATGCTATTAAAAATCCGATATTAGCAAATGAAAACATGTACCGCAGACATAAATTTAAGGTTGGTGATAAAGTTAGAATTTCTTTGATAAAAAGGGTATTTGCAAAAGGATTTACTCCGAACTGGAGCGAAGAAGTATTTGTTGTTTATTGGGTACTTTTCACAATACCTATAACGTACACGTTAAAAGATCTGGCAGGGGAACCTATTGTAGGTAGTTTTTACGAACAAGAACTACAGAAAACTGAGCAGGATGTTTTCGTTATTGAAAAAGTGATTAGAAAAAAAGGAGATAAAAGTTTAGTCAAATGGCGTGGGTATAGCGATAAATGTAACAGTTGGATTCCAACCAAACAAATTATGATATAATGCTATTATAAATTTCCTCATACTTTTGTTTGACAGATTTACATTTTGCTGGTTTACATAACGATATTAGATATTGTCTGCGATCGTCAGAGATCGTCATTAGATTAAATATTTTGACAAATATGAAATCGAATTTGATATTTTTCTGTCAGCCTGGAATTCTGATGTTTAAGAAAGGTTTGATTAGCTGCCAAAATATTTGTTGTTCGGCAACGGTAAAATTAAATTTTATTATTGTTGTTGCAATGTGATACTTGGCATTATATCGTTCAGTTGTTGGTCTGCTGTAATTAGATCTGTCAGCAACAGTGGCTATTTTACCATCATCATCAGATTCGTTGTTATACAAAATATCATCTTCACTATAACCAACAGATTTGTCTACGAAATCTTTGGAAAATGTAATACTATTCGTGGCCTTATCGCTGGCGACCTTATCCATAGTATCTTCTTCATATAATTCAGCGAGTTGTTTCATGAAATTCATTATTATAATATATTTTTATCTAATTTGTTATTATAAAATGATTGGTGAGATAAAATATCACCAAAAAGTTAATATAGTAAATTAAAAAGAGCTAGCCGAAGCGGTAAGAAAATGTTTGTTGGGTTATAGTGTATATTCTATTGACGTTATTGTAATGCAAGGTGATTCTCATAAAAAATTGCTAACAATAGCAGAAAAAAAATAATGAAAGTACAGTAACGACGCTACAATTTGATCATAATGATGTTATAGCATTTGCTCATCATTGTTTGACTAAAACTGAATTACAAAATATTAGTGATCATCATATTTAAAAACAATCCTGGTATCGTATTCGCTTGAAAAAAAACTGATTTTATTACTCCATAAGCTACAAATTTTATGATTGCGGGATTTACATTATAATATTTCATCGCAGCTGAAATGGATCTCTCCATTGATATTTCATTGCATGGAGGTAAGTTTGTAAAGTCCTCTTCTCATACGTGTATATGACGAAATAACGGTTTAATTGATTATGTTTAATAGTACAGTTCTACAGATGATAATATATGAGCTTAAAGGCAACATTTTCCATACCATCATGTCTTCTTCATACGTTTAAAGGATGAAATATTAGTTTAATGATTAACTGGTGATTGGATATATCTACCAAGTTATAAATCACATGTCATTCTCCTTAACACATTTATTTTTTTCACTCAAGTTTTTCAAGGTTCTTGGCGAACGTTCAGCAGGAATTCCACAGATAGAAATGTAATTTCTGGCATTCGGGTGATACCATGTATAAACGATAAAGATTAATCCAGTTTGTAAATATTTTAATTACACGCCGAAGAAGAAATAAAAAAGTAATAATGATGTAGGGTCTCACGTGGTTTAGAGTTTAATGAGAAAACAATCGGAGGGTAAATGTATGGTTGTCTATGTCTGCTTTTTACATGGGATGAAGTTGGTAATATTCGTATTCATATACCAGTGTGTTTAACTTTAATTTTGATTCCTCAAGAGTACACGATACATATTTTAAACGTTTTTTTCATAAATAGTTTGGAGTGGCATGTATTAGCCTAAGATATAGAGTTTATATCAACTAATTTTATATCTATGTGTAACATTTGTCTCTGTGCTTCTATGCAAGTTATTTCCAATCCGAACGTTTTTCTTATAAAAGTGAAAAGACAGGCTGTTTTATGACCTAAAACGTTGAAATTGGAGCACTTTTGATTATTATGCGTTCCGAGCTAGTCTGCATTTGGAATCCATTTATTCCATTACATTTGTCTAATAAGAATATTATGCATGTCAAAAACGGGTCAATATCCTCTTTTATCTACTTTGAACAAAAACCCTTACTTTCAGTAAGTAGGGAGTATCATTTCAACAGTATTATTAGTATCTTTATCACATATGTAACTCCTCTACAGCTCCTGTGTAAATTGGAAAGTAAAACAGCTTTATCAGCTCACTTGACTAGCAGAGCTGTAGGAGTTCATGAAATAGCCTAGCGTCATTAGTTGCTATGTCAATTTTGCTTCTTGCAATAGATCGTCGTGCCAACATCGACGTTATGAAGAATTAATTCAATTTTCTTTCCCTCGTTAAAATATCTTGCACTGATGAACAATGCCATGATAACATTGTTAACAAATCAAACTCAAGTATCAGCATCGTAAATGGCATTAATCTTGCGTACCAGTTTTCACTCAACTTCCAAGAAAACCTCACATGGAAATAAAAACCTAGTTGGGGCCTACTTTAAGTTGATTGGGGTCCCTGGCCGGGTATGAGCAATACTGTAAATCTCTTTGGCTTCGATCCACTAATTATATGCAGGATCAGACATATCTCTCAATTGGGCCATTGTATATACATTATTTATTTTTAACTCCTTTTCAAAACGGCGTTTTTTTCGTATCCACTTCCAATTTTCCGATTTGCAATAACTGATTCTGACAACCTGCAATCCCAACTGTCTCATCCAATCCACAGCAGCAAGTTTGATGCTATAAACAACTCGCATTGCAATTTGTTTAGCGATTGGTACAGATCGTTAAGAAATTCCTCAAATACTTTTGGTGCACCTGTGAACAATCGACGAACAATGTCATCGAGACCAGTTAAGTAATATGTCACATGAACGGGGTTTCTGGCGTTAACAACATGTACGGGTCTCATAGGTCCACGAAAGAATTATTTTGATGTATTGAATTGTGATGTCAGTGTGTAACATACAGTTATATCCTTCATGTTTCGCTCTGAAGATCAACAGATACAAATTGGTGATCTTACTAAAAAAAATTAAAATATTATAGGAAAGCCGCACAAAGTTTCACCAATAGCAATTGGATTTACATATTCTGCTGGAACTGCGGTGGTACAAAATGTTGCTGATAAAATTACTCGGAAAAATGCAATCAAACAAGCTATATCCGAATTTCCTCCAACAAAAACAAACTCATCGATCAATGGTGACTACAACAAAAAACTTTATCACATAGGGCGAACAAGTTATACAAAAATTTATATCTAAAGTATCTGCGCCGCAATGAAATTTTATATAATTTAATAAACAAAAAATGTGTGTTTACATTTAGCTAACAATAATATAGTAGGTTTTAAAGGTTCACGTTGCAATTAAGGTTTTGCTAAGAAAAAAATACTTGCAGCAGCATTACGTAAAATTAAAACGATTCTTCCATTAAATATGATTTTCTAATAAATTATTTCGTGGAGTTATACATACACTTATTTTAGATCGAGCAGAACAAAACGATTGTTTATTTCAATATACTTGAGCTATGGATACCACCAATAACTAAAATAACAGAATTAAAGAGTATACTTGACAAACATACAAACAGAAGTTATTTTCAGCAACAAAAATATATCTAACAGCAGTTACAAATACTACAGACTACACAATCAGTGTCACAACATCAAGTGAACAACTGCCGAGGCAATTATTTTTTGTTTTTCAGCAACAAGCGTAACGTGTTAACTAACAACTAAATAATGCAATATTTGATAATGATGATTTTAGACGAATAAATACTAGACTAAATTCAAAGCAATATCCAGAACGAGAGATAAAATGTAATATTACAGATGACGATAATAAAACTGTTACTCGACCTTACATTTACCAGCTCGATGCAATACAAAAAATATCAGGAAGTTGGAGACAAATATCAGATATCACTAGAGGAATTTCGTAAACTTTATCCAATGTTTAATTTCGATGTTAATAAACATAGCGAGCAATCAGTTGACTCAGACAGCTAATGTTGAAATTACGTGGACATTTGAGCAGTTTCAGTAGCACAGTTGTACGTATATGAGATAGTGATAAGCGACAGCCGTGTTACAATTGACTCTGTCAGAGGTAAAATAACAATAGGAGTTTAATCTGTAATCTGTATATAATGACAAAATATATTGTATAGAAAAATATTTGACTGACGGTGTAGTTAAAAATTTAGCAGCTGATGTTTCTTAAAAACGGCAGATGTCATTAAAAATCAACCATGACATTGAAGGTACTTTAACAAAATTATGTTAACTAAATAATAAGTAAATAAGTATAATAGTGGAGGACCTTTCGTTTTAAATTTAAGTGCCACACGAATAACTGCGATGGCAAAAATTGGCTGCTTCAGCGCTACTTGTAATGCCTAGAATGTTAATACAAAACCTTTTGATATTAACCGATGATATGCATAGTAGGACTAGCAGCAGCGTCTGGAGAAGGATCTGGCGCAACGAAAAAGGTGGTATAGAGCAGTGGTAGAGAAACATTTTTCGTATGAATGTCGATGGTAACAAAATTGCTAATTTCATGTGGACCGATAAATATACCACCTAAACGAAAAACAAAAAGGAGGGATGTCTACTGCCAAATCTGCTTGGAATAGGACGAGCATTAACATTACTAGTCACACAGCCCCGTTAAGTAACTTTTATAATTCTTGATAAGCTAAAACAAATAAAAAAATTCCACATAATTTATTCTAAAGATGAACTTGCGGCAATTCCATTGCTAGGTACGTGTGTGATAAACATGCAAGATTTTAACGACGGATCTGGTACACATTGGGTAGCTGTTTATAATAACAATTATTTTTGATTCATTTGGACTTCCTCTGAGCGATGCAATAAAAATGTACATTAGTAGAACGCTAAAGAAAGTAATAAATGATTCGTAAAATCAACTTCAACCTTGGAACATCAGCTTGTGGATATTATTACGTGATGTTTATAACACAAATGTTCTCGAGTTTGAAGACATTTAGATCAGATTTGTTAATATTTATTTTAGAATTTGGCAAGCATCCTTTTCACGCCAATGATAAGATTGCACAAAATTGGAATAATTATAAACAATTTTCTAACAGGTAATTTTGCCAATTTTATCTAAATTACAAATATAACAATCTCAATATATTATCCTAAATGTAAAACTAAACCATAAAATATCAATGAAACAAAAGAAAAAAAAATCAAAGAAGAACAGGATGATGCTATAAAGTATTTGCGCAGTCTGCGTCAAAAAAAAAAGAAAAAGTATTTTTTTGGAAGAAATTGTCCGGAGCTTGATGTCCCGACGTTGTTTTTAATAGACGACTAATTAATAGTGATATGCAAGTGCTATTCTGACAGAAATTTATGTCACATATTTGAAACAATGTAACAACAAAAAAGTAATAGTAGCAGGTATAGATAGATATACATAAAGTAATAGGAAAATTTCCAAAACCAAAAGGCGGTTGGACATTGCCAGGTCATAAGTATACTGAACCTTACAATCTCTTGATAAACAACTTGACGAGAATGATAATCCATTGACAGGACAAGAGCCTTACAATCAAGTTTATAGTATAGCAATGTGTCACGACATTTGTTATCATGATATAGAACGTTCCGATAAAGTTCATGTAGAAAACTAAATCAGATCGTGATAAGCTAATGTTGGACGAACTTCGTAAAAAAATATATGTTGAACGTAGGTAAATCCCCCGTTTATGTGTGTGCTTTCTATTAAGATATGTCATGTATTGTGTCATCCCTTAGGACAAGCTTATATGTTTTGTCGTCCCCTGATAAGTTTATGTTGTGTCGTCTATAGGAAAAGTTTATATGTATATTCACTGAACTTGCTAGAATGTTGTTTAGCAATCTATGAGTTCACAAGGGTTGTATTAGTACCTTCCGTATCGACTAAAAATAAACATCGGGATGATGTAAGTTCGCGACCTTGTGACCTCACGAATTGTACCCCATAAAAGGGCATTCAGAACGAATGTCTTATAAAGTGCCTGTGATAGGTCTTTACATATATATATATATATATATATATATGTATATATATATATATATATATATATATATATATATATATATATATATATATATATATATATATATAAGATAGGTCTTTACGTTGAAACAGACAGACCTCTGAGTTCGTAATGTGTCGTTTTGGGGGATATTTAGGAATTCGCCTTGTGCTATGTCTATTGAAATAGTAGCCTTCTAAGTTTCTAAAAGTTTCGGTTTCGGTTATTTAGGAATTCGCCAGGATGATGTCTATGAAAGGGACTCTTAGGACTTTATGAGCTTTACCGGCGGAAGAGACCCCACGGAATAGTAGACCAATCGTCATCGCTGCTGCTTATTTTTGTCTTTTAGTTTAGAAATATCATTATCGAATAAAATATCAACCATATTTTCAATAAATGTTATCAAATCATCTGACCAACCAACCAACCAACCAATCTCTCTCTCTCTCTCTCTCTCTCTCTCTCTCTCTCTCTCTCTCTCTCTCTCTCTCTCTCTCTCTCTCTCTCTCTCTCTCTCTCTCTCTCTCTCTCTCTCTCTCTCTCTCTCTCTCTCTCTCTCTCTCTCTCTCTCTCTCTCTCTCTCTCTCTCTCTCTCTCTCTCTCTCTCTCTCTCTCTCTCTCTCTCTCTCTCTCTCTCTCTCTCTCTCTCTCTCTCTCTCTCTCTCTCTCTCTCTCTCTCTCTCTCTCTCTCTCTCTCTCTCTCTGTAAGCTTTCTCCAAGCTTGAATTCACCACCTATATCTCATCAGAAACATTGTAAGGCATGGGTTTCGTGTGGAACAAGGCATACGTCTCGATGCTACTTGTTTTGTTTTGTTGGCTGAGGACGCAGAAGTGGAACATTTTAAAAGTGACATAGCGAGGCACAGTAACTGAACAAAAAAAGCAGAGGTTTACGTCATTGTTGTCGATAAAGTTAACAATCTGCCACTGATACATGAACTGGCAATGGTCAAGTAGTTTATCAAAGTCATATAATGAATGTGGATTCATACCAATGGATCTTCTCAGTGAAAGGAGAATTGTTGGGATGGCTGTGCCGATCTATGTCATCCAATAAAATCACTCAGAAAGAACTAGACGAGGCTAAAGATGATGATTATGGTCATGAATCTGTATCAAAGCCCGTTGAATATGTTCTCATCGTCTGTTCATTGGTTCTAGCTGTTAGGACAGCGAGGTTGACTTATATTTTATATTAAAATAAAAACTTCAGTGACTATTGAAGTCCAAAGTTTAGATTCTATTCATATTCCAGGATGAGTGCATTTGCTAACAAGACTTCAAGGGGCCCCGAGTGGCCTAGTGGTCTAAAGCGCTGTCCGTTACGGATCAATGCCATCTCACCTCTGTCTGCGTGAGTTCGATTCTAGGATTCGGCGAATGTGGATATGTGAGAAAGCTTGCCAGTAGCTTCTCGTGGGTCGGTGGTTCTTTCTGGTGATTTCCCGGTTTCTTCCTCCACCATTAATACTGGCCGCCATGAATAGCTTATCGTGTGCTGAAAAATGGCGTTAAGACCAACAACAACAACAAGACTTCAAGATTTGGGGTTAATTTTTCGGTCTGTGTTACTTTCGTTTTGTAACATGTTTCATTAAAACCACATTTTAAAGCATACGAAGTAATTTCTACCATAAACGTCTGTCACAGCTGGCAGCATCCAGAATACGCACATGTATAAATATGACATGTATGGATTGGTTCATTAGTAATAGAGTTACTGAAATGAAGCAGCCAACAATTTACAACTTTTTTTTCATTTTGCATGTCACGCGTCCTCAAATCGATATGAATAATATCTAAATTAAATCTCCATTATCATTAGGATCGAAATAATTAATGCAAACATGTATTAGAGGCCCAGGTATATATTGATTGACACTGCCTTTTAGCATTTTATGATAGACTGTTACCCGCTTCTTTAAAACCAGTTCATGCAAGTCATCAGTATGTCTGCTGCCAGCTATATATATATATATATATATATATATATATATATATATATATATATATATATATATATATATATATATATATATATATATATATATATATATATATATATATATATATATATATATATATTAATACAAACAATACTATCATACAGGTTAGAGAAATTAAATTCGTACTCTACGGAGTTTCGAACCCAGGTCCGCGAGTAAATAGCACCCATCGCCTTGCCTGCATATATATCTGCATATATATATATATATATATATATACATATATATATATATATATATATATATATATATCTTTATATATATATATATATATATATATATATATATATATATATATATATATATTGAAGATTTTCAACTTTCGAAATTTAAAACAAAAAAACACTAGAGGGTAGTCGATTTCTAGGTCAATAATTACATATCATTTGCGCTATTGATATAGCTGATAATCGTACTTCTGTTAAAATATTTTAAAATTTCTTTGATTGCTCTTTTAAAAAAAATGAATAATCTCTGTGAAAATTTTGTTAAATGCTGTTAGGCGGTTTTGATATTTATTTAATTGTTCTGTAACGGGGCGATATTTGATGGAGAATAAGTAGTAATTATACGAATTTAAAATGCCTTTATTACAGTATGGTTCCTGCCAAATTTATTTAAATTCCATTAAGTTAATTTTGACTAACAGCCTTTAATTTTATTTTTGGAAATCGGAGTAGTCTCATTTATAAATTTATTTTAGGCCTTACTTCATGACCTTTTTATTTAATTTGGGAAGATGACTTTGAGGTTTATTAGAATAAATTTGTTTTACGTTTGTTTCTGTTTTTGTTATATTTGACTTATTAAATGGCGTATCAAATTCATGTTTAATAGATCTTTATGCTAGAAAACTTTTTCTTCTAATTCTCACAAATATTGTTGAGTTGTTTTTTGGAGAAGAAAAAAATACATTAAAATTTGAGCTATTTTTAGTGACAGTTGCCATTCTGAACGGCTGATCAAGATACATTTTAAAGTCTTTATATACTACCGTCAAACCCTGTTATCTCGATTACTTCGGGGATGTTAAAAAAATCGTCGATATAACTGGGTCCTGAGATAGCAGCGTTTAGGTGATAATCTACTGCAAAATAATGATTACGTATCTCAAGTACGGAAGCCCATTAGCGCCAAGTAAAAAAAAAAATAAAATTTGCTTTTATATAAGATAGTACTGCGTTATTATGAGATAACATTGCGTTATTACGAGATAGTATTGTGTTATTACGAGATAACATTGCATTATTACGAGATAACCTTGCGTTATTACGAGATAGTATTGCGTTATTACGAGATAACATTGCGTTATTACGAGTTTGAAAATCAATCCTTTTTATTCTAATCGTCAGAGGTGATTTTTTTACTGATAAATTTTGCTTCTGTACCGGAAAAAGACGGGTCTGTCGGTATTCATGTAACGACAAACTGTAAAATGTGTTCCAAGTCTTTAAAGTTAACTGTCTCAAAGTTAAATTCTGCATGATGCCAACTTATTCCATTCATGCAGTTAGAAGGCAACGTATTCCATTCATGCAGTTAGAAAGCAACGTATTCCATTCATAAGTTTGTAGTCCCATATCACTTCCGACTTTGATCAGTGATCGTCTTCAAGAACACACCGCCAGAAGAAGAGTTGGAAAAAAATCTTTGATGGATTGCAAGAATTTAAAATTCAAGATAAAAACAACACAAATGAAACCAGTAATCTTTCTGTTTCAAATTTTAATCCTATCAGTCGCCTTCTGCTTCATTCCGTTTTTGGTGAAGAATATGAAATCACTGCAGCTATCGACAAATTCATTAAAAGAAGTACTAAGCACCATTGACTATTTTTTACAATACCGTTGGTTCTTTGATTTACTTTTGTTCAATACAAACCAAAAACAATGGAGGTTAAGGGATAAGCTTATTTTGGAGTCTTTCTGGTTGTTATTTATAGATTATTGTGACTACGTGATCCATGCTGAAGTTGAATGCTTACACGCGCACTCGCACCGAGCATGGAAAACTTTAATTAGTACCAAATTTGTTTTAAATATATTTTGTAAAACAAATTAGGCATTTCAGCTATATTTAATGATGATATCCTAGTAATTTTCCGAGTTACAGATTTGATCAAATTTGCAATGCTGTGTAGGACGAACTATATTGTCGTGGTGTGGACATGTGATAATGTCCATTTTGAACGCAGCTTTAGTAAAGGTAAGAAACGCATCCATTCACTTTCCTTCCTCAACAGTATTGTTTACATGATGATTTTCTCCACTCTATGCCACTGATAAGCCATACATTGATGAGATTGATTGATTAGCATTTGTACCGGTAAAATCTGGTCTTGTACCGACATTTTTATCCTTCCCAGTTCGAGATTCAGGTAATAATGGAAACTCCGGATCATTTCTTGTAAAATTTCTCTGAGACGGATATTAAAAGTTTAATTTCGTCGAATTAAGCGGGTTCACGTGTTACCTCGGACTCATACTTATGCCCGACATAACAGGGGTCGAGATAAGCGGGGAAAATTTAGCATAACAAAGAAGGAATTTTCGGGACCGTTCCAAAATTCTCGACATACACGGGATCTCGAGATCACCGAGGTCGAGATAAGTGGGTTTGACTGTATTGTCCTTTTTATCGAGTTGAATTCTGTTGAGTGCATTTTTATAAGAAGTCTAATAAATGCTTTATAATTAACAATGGTGGCTAAATTGCCTGGACGGATCAACATAATATATTCCATTTTAAAGAACATTTGTCAGCGTGCTTTCTGTAGGCTTTGATTGAGTTATGTTAATCATATGTTTATAAGTCATTTAGACATTTAAAGCTTAATGATATCCATATTTGACCACATGCATGCAGAAGCATGAATGCCCTAATATTAGAATGCCCTCTGCCAAAACTAACCAGCACTTGAGAGAAGCGAGATCTCATCGCCAGGTGAACTGATAAATCTATAACGCTTTCAGTCTATACTAAAAATAGAACATAATAAAGGTACCACCAGTCAAATCCGTTTATTTATTGCACACTGCTTTCTTAAGGTGGGATGGGGTTTTCACCAATTAGATAAAATAGAACATTTACATGATCCTGACAGATAAAACTTTCTGATTTGAAAATTATGCTGCAATCATAAATGCAGCAATGGATATCACTGTCTTGCATAGTAATCCAAAGTGCTCCAATTTCAAAGTTTTAGGTTATGACGTATGTTGTCTTTCTTTGCTCTTTCATCAGAGCAAACTTCAGAATAGAAATAAAGCTGCAAAAATGAGAGGTGAAACTTATTGCACGAAGATGTAATAACGCTGATGCATACTGTATATCCTAGGCTACAAACATGCGGCTCCACACCAGTTTCATAATAAACACGTGTCATCTATTAATCATTAAACTTTTCTTAAAATGAAATGAACTTAGACAAAAATTATGCAAGTTAACAGCTCCTTCCTTTATTACATCTAATGTTAGCAACAGAACACTATATCCAAATTTTCCGACACCTTAGGCTTAACAATGTGACATGGTCAGATAGAAATTAAAAGGTTACAGACCTTTCCAGCTCAAAATGCCGTGCACATTTTCCACTTCATTCAAAACCGGTGCTAGTGGCTTCGTTATATTCCTCAGATGTTGAGGAACTAGAAGGTTTTGTAGAGGATAGTCCACAGTCTAAGACTGGACTTTAACAAAATAATTTATAAACGCTTTAAAAAAGTAATGACGGTAATAAAATAGCTTACTATAATATACCAATGTAATATGGATGTTAAAAGAATAAGCGATTCATCTTATTTCTGTTCTAGGTGATAAAAGAATAACAAAATGAAATTAAAAATTATTCTACCCCAAAACTAACCCTTTTTATACAAAACTATTAGACATATGTTATACTTACAATTTAAAAATTGACAATGTAGATCTTATTAAAAAATATTGAGCACAATTAGATATGAAATTATGGCAAAATCAATTATACTTGAAAGAATGGATGTTTTAGACTCTTAAAGTATATATCGCATTAAAAATATTGGTTCCTCAAGTTTTATTTTTTAAAATAATTATGTTATTACAACTAAAACCACTATACCTAAACCACGTGTAATCATGTATTTATGTCCATTACACATTACTTATAACTAGTTTCAAATTCCACATTAGACAAGTATTTAAAATATGGTTTCTTACTTACTGTATAGCCATACAAGTCGTCATTATAAACATAATTATCAGGTTTCGTTTGCACACGCTTTTGCCATTATGTTTTTATTTCCATCAAAAGAAAACAAACAGAACACGAAATGAATATTGCGGATCAATAACATCATGAGATAAAAGATGAAATATTTGACTAAAATGGATTTATAAGGAAATGATGGAAACGGTTATCATGAAGTACGAAGATGAATTGATACTTGGGATAGTATCTTTTATAGTACATTTCTTCCAAGTCTCAGGTTAATAAAGTAACCTCTTACAAGTAAAAGGATCATAATTCAAAAGTTTAATAACTGTGGGTTAGCTTTCATAACAAATCGCAAGACTAAATGACTTACAATAAAAGTCATAGACCTATACTGAAAAATACTAAATATGTTGTTTGCGGAATTTTAACTTCACCATTTATATATATTTGTTAACGAAGAAGTCAAAGCGATTTTGATTGTCAACCAGTTATAGAAGAGAACAGCAAGCCAGAGACAAAAGAAAAAAAAGACGCTAGATCAAGCATTAAACAGTAAACTCAACATGAATGATATGCGTATTACAAATTTAGGTGACCATGTGATATTACCTGATGCTGTTACTAGTACGATTGTAGAAAACCTAGTTGATTCATAAGAACTGCTGCTTAGAATGTAAACGAAATATCTACTAACGATATTAAAACATTAATAACAATAAACATATTTTTCAAAAGATTTGTAATATCCCGTCAAATGATATACCAGTACAACAAACTGTAGAGAATAAATTTTATTAGTTCGTGAGATACAAACATTCATAGAGGATCTCAAATGGGTAACGATTTAATATTGAATTTATGAAACAAGTTGAATAATGTCCAGCTTTTGCGAGCCTTGGCGAGCAAAAGCTGAACATTATTCAAAACTGTTTCATCAATTTAATATTAAATCGTTACCCTTTTGAGATACTTTTCATCACATAGTTTTCTATATCAGTGGAAATTATTTAGATAGATAGAAGAACGAAAATTTCGTTCATTAAGACAGACGGTGTACCTTTCATTTGTTTTGCATCAAATATAGTCCCAAACAAAGCTGAACTGCTAAAAGTAGATCCCAATAAACAGAACATTTTATAACAACACAATCATTTGTAAAAACAGAATTATAAATGAGATGTGATGCTGCCACATTGTTTGATACCGTATAGTGTAGAGCAGACCGATAGTAGAATATACGTGTACCCTAAAATGTATGTTTAAAAAAGTTACATTGTTGTGACTTTCATGTGAAATAGGATTACCGGATGCAAAAGGTCCCACATTTATTGCAATGCATTTGTGACCGATATTTGCAGTGTTTGACTTGAAAATAGACTGTACAGAAGACGTCAACAAATTTATTTTCGTGTAGGATTTATATCCCATATATGCTACGTAAAGATGCTGTGGTTGGATAAAGATCTGTCAGTTAGGAAACCCATTCATGTCCAGATAATTCTCCGAACAGAGGTGAGTTTGTTTACTTCGTTAAGTTAACATTTAAACCACGCTTGTATATAAGGTGGATTCTATATCTATCTTATTGATATACGTACCCCAACCACCCCGCTATCCTTTAGTTTTATTCGTTATTGTCATTCTTGTCTTGTAGTTTTATGCCATTTTCTTATGATGATATTGTTAAACATGACATAATGAACCCCTGTGGGAGTAGTATATCCATATTGAGACAGCCGATATGACATTTCCTCAATTTCCATTAGCGAGTCGAGTTAAAAATGGTCGCCAAAAGATGTTGATTCAGATAAAAATCATTACAGAAGGCGGGGTTAAAAAGGTTTTCCCACGGTCGCAGTTAATCGTTAAAGACACTAATGCACAATAATTTCATGAACTCATCTGGACCAATCAGAATCACTTAAGGTGATTTGTTCACACGTATAATATCAAAAATATGAACCTGCACGCACTGTAGGAAAACAATACCGACTATGTGATAAAAAAGCATATTCAACCTACTGAAGAAAGTGTATAGTCACAAATAGTGGTTTAAATAAAAAGAATAAAGAAAGCAATAAGGCAATTAATTGTATTTCACGTTGGATGTTATATCAATTAAGGGAAGATTTTATTAACAAAATAAAACAATAAAACAGCAGCTAAAATTTTAAACAGTTAACATTTTCACACGTCTGTAAAGTTTTGAGGTAATATTAAAAGGTAACATAACTTTTGTCACTAATACTGTATCGCATTTGGAACAGAGAATGACTGAAAATAAATACAACAAAAATAACAAAGAAAATAGATGAAAATAAGGGTAAATTAAATGTGAGCGAAAATTTGGTAAAATCTATACAATTAGCAACGATTTGTTTATTGTTAACTAAATTGACAAAATAAAACTGATGAAAGATTATACTTCATCAATTTAAAGAAAATGAATAAAACATATTCTAAGAATACAATGGTAATAAAATGTTGTACAAGAACAAGGAAATATTGACGAATTAGTGAGAGGTTAAAAGGAACAAAAATATTTCAAGACATTGTTCAAAAGCCAATAGCATAAACAAAGAAAAGTGATGTTGGTGGAGATGAAAAGTCTTTGGTATTTCAGTGAAAGAACTGATTGATTCAGATTACGTATTAATAGAAATAGGCGTATATACATATAAAACTAAATTAAACAGATCAAATGGAATAAGGGACATTGGAATAAAAAGTAAACGTCGAGAAAATCAAAACCGATGAATGAGCAAGTTCAAACCGCATGTCAATAAATCCGAAAAAAAACTAAATATCTGGAAGTACATTACGTCATGATTTTGAAAACAACTATTCCTTCAAAAATTGCTACATTTTTTCAGAATATGGAAAAGGTGTTTGAATAGCGATCTGTTTGTTAGGTTTATTGCCTGGTTAGACAGCACCACAAACAAGAGTTACTACTTTGAATTTTACTATACACCTTTATGTTTTTACTGAATACAATTTTAAGAACAATAATAAGTATTTTACAGTATGATAAGATTCAAATAAATAGACCATTAGTATTTAAAATCGTTTAAACCTGAATATTAAATCACTAAGTGAAATTCTATTTTATATTGGACTAAATACGATTATTCATAATATGTCTTATTCATTCAATATCACTAGAGAACCTGAAATGAAGAATGTAAATTATACTATGAAATAATAATAATAATAATAATAATAATAATAATAATAATAATAATAATAATAATAATAATAATAATAATAATAATAATATAAACAAGAACATATTATCATGGAAAGAAGATATCCACAGCAAATATTAATGATATTAAAGAAAAAATATACATTCTCATTTGACATAGTAGACAGTATAAAAATTTACTACAATTGATCTGCTACAGAAGAATTTTGATTCATGGGACAAGTATAATCATTTACGCTTTAGAATTTTCCCTCACTATTTCACTTGTTTCATCCAAGTAGTGTAAATAATGATTGGGTAAAATGTAAAAAAAAAAAGTTCAGGAATTACAAATGATTTAGCTTAACAAAGATAGAGCAAAATGACTAGATTTTCTAAAAGAAAGAGTAAGAAAATAAAGATTGTTTTACACAGAGCATGAATAAACAGGGTGGTGTATATTTCTATTAGTTCTAGATATTCCTGGACAAACTTAGCATCGTCTATTTTAACAACGTTTCCATAAAAAGATGAAACATATGTATTTAGTTATTGTTGCTGTTTATATTGGGTAAAAATGTGAAATAATCTAGAAAACATAGCGAGCAAAGTCTAAAATTTAGGTAAAACATTTTCTACTTATGAATACTATTTAACACCTCTGGAAATGGAAAATCAACCACGTCTTGACTCAGCGCAGCATTGTAATCAATAAAATCTGACTACTATTGCACCCGAACGATATTTACAAGTGCTACTTCATGAATAATGAGCTCATGCATTGATTATACATGATGGTCATTTTTAATTTACTTTCTATATCAGGGTCGAACGAGATGCAAATAATTAAGATGCAAACAATTTACATAGAATGGTTGTTAAGACTATAGCAACATCACTTGGTAGTGATGAGATTTGTAAGCTGTTATTTGATATTTAAAGATTTGTAGTTGAAAACGTATGTGAGAAGAAACAGAATACTGCAAAGTATTATTAGTAAAACACCATAGAACGTTAAGATCTGGAGCCGAAGACTGGTACTGATGCTATGCAATTCATAGAATAAGGTAATTATTTTAAAATACTTATTAACTTTCAGATACTGACAGATTATTTTCCCTTGTGTCAGTTCTTTTTCCTTGGGACTGAACTAAAGATTTGCTGCCACATTAGAAACAAATATGAGGTGCTTGGTTGCGGTCCGAAACTCTAATTTTTCAGCGGAATATGATTTTAAACCAATCGTTATGTAATCAATCAGTGCTGATATTATAATAAATAAAACATTTGTCACCTATTTCCAAGCCCATGACTCGAAAGTTGCTTTTTTCATATCACTTCTTAGGAATGTAATTTAGAATAGTACCTCTCTTGACTATCGGTAATCTTTAGTACGTAGTATGATTCAACTACCAAAACTTGCAATACTCTGTTGAATTCCAGCCGAAAATTTGCGCACAACCTTGAGAAATACGAGTGAACAATTGCATTTAGTGAACGGAGTGAGCCTTGATTGATGGTTAAGTGGATATGGACATGTCAAACATGAGCTAATTTTAACCAATATTTGATCCTGCAACGTATGAAAAAGAGACTTCTGCTATCATGGAAACTTATGCCGTTTAAGTTTATACAACATGTGTGGATATTTCCATGTCCTGTACAAATAAACGTAATCGTTTCAACCAATATTTCATCCTATAAACTTACGAGAACAGGAACGTTTAAGGAAAATTTTTAAACTGTAATCTATTTTCGAGTTTGCCAATTCAGCTTTTACAACACCTGTGGTAAAGCAAGATAAGAAAATTTTAAATATTATTTAATAGCAGTATTTCACTATTATTTTGCACATTTGGGGGTGACCATATTCAAAATTAGACACTAAACATGATTATTCTAAACATTTTGATATTGAAATTTTTGAACTAAATGTCCTATGTGTGGCAACTTAACCCTGTTCTGGCTGGAAAAAATATTTTGACCAACTTGTACAGTCCATGAATGACCCTGTATAATTACCCAACGTTACGTGAGCTCTTCGTATGCCTCTCGATACTCACATTTATAAAATTTCTCCCATAGGGCTAAGACTTTATATGTGTAAACAAAGGTAGCTATATACAGGTAGCTATATAAAGAATATTATATAAATATATTCTTTCATTGTTTCATTTTTGTAACAATAACGGACAAGTCTGAAAATATTTCGTGACGCTACCACAAACATACCCGATACTTTGAGATATTTCTGGGCAGATAGCTGAATAAGGAAAATGATTGGAAGAATATCTGAATTCAGAATTATCAAATTACTTGCAAAAAAATGGCTAACTCTGTTAAATGATACTTTAGAAATCGACTTCCTGTCTTTTATGAGAACATACAAGAGAGAAATATTGCTGATGCTGCTAACATAACAAATTTAATTTTGGATTCACAAAGAATGAGATTATTGGTTTATACTGTATAGAAAACACATAAACTGTTGATAAAAAGTAAGCAATGGATAAACTGATGATAAAAGTAAGCAATGGATAAACTGATGATAAAAAGTAAGCAATTGATAAGCTGATGATAAAAAGTAAGCAATGGATAAACTGATGATTACTCCAGAAGGATTACCAAGCTTATTGTTCATAAAAGCTTTTTAAATGAAGTTAAAATTTAATGAAGTAATGAAATATTTATTTGACGAACAACAAAAGCGCACTCAGATTAGTAATAATTTGTATACATATTGCAATAACATATAATGTATATTCATATTGTAATAACATATAATAATTTATATACATATTGTAATAACCTGCATTTAGGGAGTGAGGTTTGCATGTTTGTATACGGTAAAACAAATACACACCACCATTTCAGTCTCGATTTTTTTAGCGCAGTACCAGCGAATTGTTCACATGTTTCGATATTAATATTTTCTAGGATTTTCGTCTACTTCGTCGATTAACTGTTGGCTTGTATAGTCTATATGTTTTTGAGGTAGCGGAAATAGGGAGTATCAATGACAACAGCTGGCATCCTTGATAATTTGGTTAATGACTATTTCTAGATAACCGTTTAAGACTGTACGTTACTTCCTCAATGTGATTGGCTAAATATACATAGGCAATATTATTAATTCATGCTTGTTTATATAAACCCACATAAATTGTGGGCTTTAGAACTGTGGGTTTTGTGGGCGCTGTGAGTTTTGTGGGCGTTGTGGATTTTGTGGGTTTTGTCAGCAGGAGTATATAAAGCTTTTTGGGCTGCTCGTGCGTTTCAGTCAGCCAGCAGCAATCAAACTAGGTACGTAACAGTTATTGTGAGTTTTATCTTATTTTAGTTTATTATAGAGTTATGTAACTTTAGGCAATATTTTGGACAGTATTTTTTACAAGTTTATTTAAGAAAAAAGCAATATTTATTTAAGGAATTTATTTTCTTTTAGTTTTTATTCCTTTCTCTCTTTAAAATTATATGCATTCTAGTCATTTCTAATTTATTTTTTTAAGCAAACTAGATTTTGCTATATCATTTTCTTTTTGAACCTCATTTATATGGTCAAGTGAGTGTCCTCATAGACCAATACTTTTATTTATTTATTTATTATTTTTTTAATTTATTTATATATTTGTTTACTTATTTGATTAGTTTTATAAAGCTAAAGACATATATAGAAGTTTCTCTACAAATATATAATTCCTGTTCATAAATTATAAGTCCAACAATGTTCTTATGAAAATAGAATGTCTAAGTCATTGTGAGTGTTTTCTTCACCGACTAGACATTTTAAATTCAATTCAATAATACTTGATTAATCTAGCAATTTATAAAATCATAACTTATTTAAATTTCTATTTTATAATTTACTAGTTATCTAAGTCATTGTGAGTGTTTTTCTCACCGACTTAGCTGCTAATTTACTTCTATCTAAATCAATTCACTTCAAATAAGTATTATAATATAGTTGAAGTGTGAAGTCAAGCAAGTGTTTTCCTTGCAGATTGTACATTTCATATATTACAATCAATTCATGTTTTCTTCAGTAGTAAGCTTCATTGCAACTATATACAAATATGGTAACTTATATAAAATTTTCATTCATCAAAATATACAATAATGTAATGAACTAATAGTATAGTGCTAATGTGTACACTGTGAAATTTTCATATGCTGTACCTCAAGGCTGTATTTTGGCTTTGTGCAGAAAACAACAAGACTGTCATAGTTATGAACTGACTTTATTCAATGTTTCTTAATAAATGGCACATGATATTATCTTATGGTTGAAAAGAAATCAAGAGTTCGAGTTTATTCCATTCTCCCCTCCTTAGCTGATAAGAAGCATACCCATCCATGGTGTCATACTCCTATAAAGTACTATCAATACATAGCTTAACCGTTACAATATCGCCATTGTTTATTGCAGAATCAAAGAACTCCACTTGATAATTGATCTCGTGAAACAATGATCAAATTAGTAAATGTTCAACAAGAAAACTGCCTACAGATAAATAAAACCAAAAACATAGATGCACACAAGTTATGTATTTTTTTTTCTTCCGAGCAGCAGGTAAATATTCAGAATAACTAGGACAAGCTATAATGGTATATATTGTGCTCCGGAGCAAGAAGTTCTCAAAATGAAAGAGAAAATTGAACATGTTTGTAGACAGCTAGTTTTGTTTTAAAACGAATTTTACAATATAAGTACAATGATAAAATATCACGAGTATATAATATTCAACACAAAAAATTATTTGACCATGAATGCATTTTGTATGATAATAATAAAAGAACTAGAAATAAATTCATGTAACTTGTAAATAGATTAATCAAGTATAATTCACTTGTAGACACGTGCGTATTATTAATTAATTTATGCAGATAATTTATATAAAGTCTTATTCTATACACTCTACAAAAATTTAAACAAAAACTTCCAACTTTATAATCTAGAAGAAACTCAATTGACCAAAGTAAAAAAGAACTAAATCTCTATCACTTTATCTGGAAAGAAGTTTAGTTTTTTTAAGTAGTTTCACTTTATATGTGCTTGCCATTGATTAGCATTGTGCGTGCTTAACATAATTTATATTTTATATTTTTGTAATTGTCAATTTAAGCCCTGTCTTCTGATTTGCTAACCGTTATTTAATTCAGTGCATTTTATTATGTTTATCTTGTTTATTTGATCCCATCATTGTCTGATATTTCTAGATATTTTGGGTCATATTATATGTCTTAAATAACTCTCAAAATTGAGGAACTTCCGTTTAATTAAAATATTGATAAACACATAATATGGATGTCGAATTGAAATTTAAATATTTGATAAACTTGTTAGTATATTATTTGACTGCTGTGCAAATGTAACTAAGGTAACATCAGAAACAAATATATGAGTATATACAGTATTAAATAGTGTAGTAAAGTAATACCAAGCAAACACGTGAGGAGCGTAAGCGAAGAGAACAAGTCTTAAAAATTGTAAACATTAATAAATATTTAAATGCAAAGATATAAAGAAAGACATAATTCCTTCTTTTTTGAAAGCCTGAAATATTCCAAATTAGATTCGATGAAAATTATATGGATGTTACCTCACCAAATAAAAAAGTAAATATTGTGAAAAAAATAAAGTTTGAAAATGGTAATCGTTTTGCTTTAGGCACCCGCTAACCTAACTATTCATGAATCCTACAAGTCCTTTTTAAATTCAGTATAAAACGACATTATAACTTTTCTACATCCATTAGCAATGATTCATCTACAACTTTAATAAAATTTATACAAAATTCAGTTAGATTCTATACGTTTGGAAGTCTTATTAAACACCTTTAATTAAGCAAGAAAGAGAGACTAATTTGGAAGCAATGGAACGTGCATTTTGTCGATGAATAAACACTTGGGTTTAAGAGCATATAAAAACAATTTTTAATAAATTTTAATATTAAATTAATAGTAACTCTTAAGAACTCTGGGCTATTAATATCACGTAAGTTCAGACAATACTAACATTTTTCATCTAAATTTGTGTTTTACTTGCTATATAAATTACCCCAATTATCATTAGGTGTCTGATTGATTCGGTCTGAAAGTTTGGAACTTTAGTATATGCGTGTAATTTTAATTTCTTGGATTTTTTAAAATAAGAAGTATGTAATTACCCTTATAAATATTTTATGTCAATGTGAATTTATGAATTATTTGAATAACTGAATTAAATAGCTGCTTTTGTGAGACTCTTTCTTCCTCATTTTCAGTTAAACATAGTAACTTGTCCGATTTGCTATCTAAAATTATTTTCTCTCAAGCATCGCAGATATTTAGGTTTAAAGATTTAAATGACCTTATGGTTTTATTTGGATTTTGAGATTAATAGGTGAGACGACTCTGGGTCTCGTGGTTTTCAACATTATTTATTTATCACCAATATATTTTGCATTTAAACAAGATTTCGATATTTGATCATGATAGATTAGGGTCTTTTGAACCCTAATATAAATTGTGGGCTAGCGAAGTTCAAAGTGTTAAAAATATCGGTCTTTTCACAGAAACAATGTGAAAAATGGTAGACTACGTGTTTTTGAAAATTGTAATCGGTTGCATTTGGTTCAAGGGGTTTTGTGAATAATTAAACATTATGTAGAGAAATTCCACCGAGGCCTAGAATTCTTGAAATATGCCAACAATAGTACTGGTAATCATAAACCATTCTTTTAAATTTATCCTAATTAACAAAGAGCCTACTATCAAAATTGTATTGTGGGGAGGGAATTTGATTTTAGGGCGGTGGGGATGGGAGTGATTATATGTTAGAGGCCTAGATTGTACAGAATATAGCTACTCTCATATTAAAAAAATATTTAATATCGTTTAATATCCATTGATTTTATTGAATTGCGAGTTCTGGGAAAAAGTAAAATATGATATCTCTAAAAGTAGCAACTAATAAATAACTGTCAGTGACTTCTTTAATATAGTTCAATAGTAAAAAATGAACACGCTTTATATCTATTGTTGTTAGAAGAAGTGAAAAATCACTCGAGAGGACTAAATTTTGTTATCATTACTAAACTCCTTTCATACCTTTGTTAACATCGCGGTTCCACTACGTCAAATTTGAATTGATATTCACTGAAAATGTCGAAGATCACATCTGTTATTGTTCTAATATTCTAAATGCTGTACTATGCGCGCAACTACAGTAATCTGTAGACAAAGAAAAAGTTTGATTAACCGATAAAGACAGTCAAAAAGTTTAATATATATTACAAGGTCTTCATTAGCAGAAGGTCATGGCAAGCAAATTGAATATTATCTCAGCCAAAAGCTTGTGATATACAATAGACAAAACAAAACAGCAGCAAAAATCACCCCAGCTGCAATGGTTGCTACGAAAGGCCAATATTAAATACGCAAAACTATGTACTATCATAAACGAATGTAGTGAATGCTTTAAATCTGAGAGAATATCACTCTTCATGGTCCTGAACCACTCCTAGCTTCATTCCAATCCATTTGGTCTTCTCCAAGAATTCTTCCTGCATTAGCGCAAAACCCATGGAAATCAAAGCTAGTCCAAAAATGATGTAGATAGATCCAAAGACTAACTCCGCGTATGCAGAAGGCAAGCTAAAGTCGGTTCCTGGAACCAGATCTCCAAATCCAATGGTGCTGAGACTAATGAAACAGAAATAGGTTGCTTGTAGCATATCCCAGTCTCTCCAAACAGCAAAGAGAAATACTCCAAAGAAAATATAGGAAATTATTATAAGAATAGTCACTGTGAGTGGAACACCATGGCTTGATTCTTCCTCATCACTTTCGTTGTCATCAGCTAACAAAAACTGCTGATCTTGTAGAATCTTATTTCTCTGTCGCATGTCCCCCTGCGTCATAATTTTGATATCATGTGGGTAGATATTGGGCTTTCCTTTAGCTTGGGCTACATCTAGGTTTGAGACCGGATCAAGGATTATTGGGTCTCTGGCATCCATAGATATTAGACTTGTGTCAGAGTTCGTTTTGTCGTCTGCCACATCCTGCTTTCTCGTATTAATTCTGAAATGTATGTGATCGGTCGGCTCAACGATCCGCACCCTTGAAATAACGACTCTCTGAGATATTTTCTCAGGCATTGTGTCGTTCGACTGAACATGCCATTGTTTCCTTACGTTCGGTTTCTTCTTCCTCCTTTTGCAACAGTCGCAGTTTATGATCCGACTATACATGAATCGAAACATGGTGGCCAGAGTGTTTCCGATGGTAGCCAGGAAAATCATAGTGAGAGGAATACCAATCATGGCGTACGCGATGCAGGCGATTCGGCCCCATACAGTTTTAGGTGCGATGTGCCCATATCCTGAAAGATTGGAAATGAGAGTCAGTGTAGACGCTTATAAACTATTCCTCCAGCAAATTCTGACTAAACTGATACAAAATGTATTTCAGTTGGGACAATTCTTTCATATATCAAACTAACTGATACATTTTAGATTTTTACCAGTACACGACATATAAAGGAAAGTTTTTAGATTTGCTATTTGCTCTTCATATGAAGCTGTAAAATTGTTTATACGATCATTTTCAACGTGAACAGTCATTGTTTATGTCTCTAGTTCATCTTTTTAATATTGGCTTCCATGATAAACAATCTCAGCTAATGTTTAAATTACTGCACACACCAAACAAATAGAAGAGAGCCATTTTGGTTTACGGTTGGATATCCGTTTCACTTGTTTTTACGCGAGATCGCTCGAAACGCATTACGACAAACTAGATATAACGGAATATTTGAATGCCCAGAGTGGATCGAAAGACCTGACCATATTTCCGTGCTATAGTTAACAAAGATATTGCACATACATTTAAAAAAAGATACTAAACAGATGACAATTTTTTTGTGCAAGCCACTGAATATTTTTGATAATTACACTTTCAAATTTGTCAATGATGATTCAATGTAGAGATACAGAGTTCAGTATCATATGAATGTTTGGCGATTTCAGATAAATAGGGAGTGTATAGAGTAACATCAGCTTCGGATTATTCTGTTGGTTTGTGTCTGATCAAGGTATACCATATTAAAACCAATTAACAGATGCTGGCTGTCAAATATGTAAATGTTTTATTAAATGCACAACCTGATTACCTGATGATGAAGATTTTGACGCAACAAACAATATAATAAATCTACAACAATTAAACTAAGTTTGAAACGACAAGATTAGATATATATAAATGAACAAAAAATAACAATTGATTGTTAATTGGGTGAAGAACATTAAACTGTACAATAATGCTTTCGAGAACCTGCATCAGCTGCAAATAACATTAGAAGCATGGAGCTGGAAAAGTTGAAATGCTTATATAAAACATGTCAGATGCAAATAAAATAAATCTAACATTTACCACACTGAAGCCTAGCCAAACGCATTCTATTAACAAATATAGGATGGGTTTATAATTATCAACAAGATTGTATCGGACTAACAGTAGAGGGGAAATCGAACTGTTGGGTCTTTTGTGATATGTATTTCATGTACCATAAAGAATATATCACACAGTCTGTTTCCAATTCACATTTAAAGCAATTGTTACAAGAAACTAACTATAGGCCTTCGATGTTATGATCCAGATGCAAACATTGCAATAGAACTTCTGCAATATATTTATTATTCCAAACCATGCCTAAACTGTGTTAATAATCAGAGATGGTACTTGTCCTTACCAAATGATATGTTGGAGAAAACGTTTAACATTACTGGGTACAATAGCAAATTTTAAAAATCAATCAGATAATTAAATTTAGAAATACACACCTCCATAACAACCAACGTGGCAAAGAATAAAGTACCATCAGCTGAAAATAATACTGTTAGACATAAAATATATGGAAAATGGGATACGGAGCAAAGACCAAAACAAGAACAAAAAACATGAGAAGCAAGTAGTTTCTTACTTCCTTGTTATCGAGACACAAAGCATGAAAATAGGAAGTCTTATATGCTTTGTCTACAATTCATAATTTTAAAAAAGATAATGAGACAAATAAATATGCATTTACAATTATGTTTACATCTACAGGAGTTGGCACAATTTACTTTTTCAATAGATTAACTCAGAGTAATTATTTTGCTGTTATATAACCCACGTTGTTAATCTTTTGATTGCAAACTTTTAGTAACATAGCAAACAACAAGCTATCGAATGTGATTATTAGCAAACCGGCATAATCAGCAAACTCATATAAAAACACAGCCATTTGTGGTCTTTTGTTTTTATAAGTTTGCATTACCTCCTTTAATTTAGCTTTGCTTTTTCATTTTTGGTTTCCTTTTAATTTGTTGGTATTTTGTTTCCACGATATATTTGTCATATATTTCGACATCTGACTTCATTCCTCTTACTTTCAATATTACATCAACCGGTTCCACATAACCATTTCATTCTCTTTCTTGTGATTATTAAACAATCAATTAAACTTCCTCTTTCAATATAACCTCTAATTCTATTAAAACTTCTCTTTTGTTTTAAATGTTTCATTTCAAGTTAAAAGTAAATATTTTCTATCTAAATAATCACACGTATTTCTCTTATATTTTAAAAAGATCTCTCTTCTCAGATGTCAGTTTGCAAACAATGAATTTATCTAGTGTTTGATCGAACACAACTCATTTTTGCTGTATCGTCCTCCGCCACATTTCTTGTGGTTTTGCACTTCTTGCACGTTGCTCCAAAAGAGGAAAGGAGAATCCATTTTGTTAGTAGATCGGATTCATTGTCAAGACGACGGGATCGTTTTCGACTCTAGTGAAACACATTTTATCCTAGGTGACATTTTATGAGCAGGGAATAAAGAATAAAGAAATTAAACTTTTCTTTTCACGAAAAGCACATATCTTAACTCCAGTATTATATACATTACTCAACCTTTATTCAACAAACTAGAACGACATCTCACCATAAGACTAAATCCTCATTATGTCGTGTTCTTTAAATGTCTATGCGACAAAACTTATTTATATGTGATGGCTAAACAATTAGGAACAACACAGCTGATTTATGCTTATGACGATGCAACTCAATCGTCATGTGTATATTTACTCATCTGTTTAAAACCTACAAACTCTGGTCATTACGAATTTCATATGGATTAGCGTCACCTTTGCCTTACTTCTGCTTGAAACAAGCTATTAAAAAACTGTTAAATTATTTCCTTTCTGACAGCATTAAGCATGACTTACCATTCATCTAATCCTCCTGCCAAATTGATTCGCCCACTGTATCTGAACAAAGATGTCTTACTCGTAAAGATTACAGCATTGTCAGAGTCCAAAGAAGAGGCCTTTCAAGGCAGAGACAAAACACTATCCATTCTTGTTGAGCTAAACATTTGGATATCTTACGAACATATTTAACATTCTGTTTTCCCGTACTCCTCTAAATGTTTAAATACGGAGGCGTAATGTTTAATTCGCCTAAGGAATGTGAATTAAGGGAACAAAGGAATATGTCATTGAAGAACAAACGTTACATTGCCTTTATCCCCAAATAAGCCCATATAATGAAAAGTATGGAAAAATGGAATGGGATCAGCTAAAACTAATATAAAATTCCCCCTTGCCCTCATGTCTAAAATATCCTTTTGTCATGTTATTTCCTATATACTGCTGATAGTAACAAGTGAGTTGGAAATCTCAGCAAGAGACTGAGTCTGAAGAGAGCTAATATGATGATTACTGATATAAAATCAATATTCCTGCTGACAATTGAGTAAATAGTGATTGAAGTTCGGGAATGTATTTTTGATAATAAATTCCTCTAATTTCTTTTAAGTTTACTGAAAACTCTATATCTAAAAGATTAGTTATATGTCCAAGCCAAATTAATTTCTTACGAGATGATATAAAACTTGATAATTTACTTTCTATCTAATATATTATTTTACTTCCATCACGATTTTCTTTCAGACTTGTTATTAAAAGAAACACTAATAGATTCAAAACATATTTATAAAATTTATGAGGACGACAATGATTAGTGCTGTGTTGTTTGCAAGCTATGTAATTTTGTATTCCGTGCTATTTACTGCTATGCATTTAATATTTCTATTACCCCTCAAATAGTATCTTTGCACAAAACAGTAAAAGATGTAGCATGATAGAGTACCCTTGCCTACAACCGTTCCTTATTGCAAAGAAATCGATATTGATTATTAATATCCTAATCCATTTCAAAGAGTTCCCAAAATTAAAAAGACTTCATAATGATTTTTAGAAACATTCATGTGTTACGTATATGTTATTTAGTTACTTGTGTTTCAGTCTTAAACTTTTTATTTTCATTTCATTACATGTTACCGTTTTCGGAAACTTCAGTTCAGTTCAGTAAATAACCAGTATTGTTACATTGTATTTTTAGCTGAACTAGTTCCTGACCTTGATGCAGAATTGGTAAACGACTTTTTTGTTTCTTTCCTAGAGTGAAAATCGTTGGTTGTAAACAAATTCATACTTGGCTTGCGTGTCAGCTCTGTTGTAAACAACTTTTCTAATTTTTTATTATTGAATCCAATAGTAAGATTAGTTTGTTAGAATCAAATTCATCCTTGGCGTACGTGTCAGTAGGCCTATGGTCTTGCTACGACATTCGATCTAAGTGACCACTTGACCCTGTCACGTGATCCAAAATTGCGTTTAAAGCTCTCGTTTTATAGAGACGCAATGTGTTTATTTAGTCGTAAATTGATACCTTCGGAGCATAATGGCATTTTGTGTTGTGACCCGTTTTACTTTTAGTTTTCGGAATTATTAATTAATTTCTCTGTAAACGTACATAAATGTTCTTCTTCATCAAAATTCTTGGACAGGGACATTTATAGGAAATTATTCGGAATTATAAATCCGGAATATTAATTTTAGTGATTCAACAAAGAACCGTTGACATGACAACAGAAACATTTTATAGAAGACATCATCTCCTTCGATCTTGAAACTTCATAGGTATTCGAACTTTGATTTATTCAGAACTTTTTAGTGATAGGACTTATATTATTAATTCTATGATTAATTTTGGATTAGATTCACAAACCGTTAGTCCTTTTTCATATTTTTGCCTAGTTTTCTAGGGAAATAAATTGTTTTGTTAAATTTACAAAGCTTGTTTGCTTCACCCTTTTCTTTGTTACTTTTGTTCGAGCCTAGACACTTAAGATATGACACTGTATAAAATGATTTTTTTTGAAGGCTAATGAGAAATAATTAACAAGGAATATAGTTTTTTCTGAATAGTGTATTATACACTTTATTAATCTAATATTTTCAATTATTTAGTTGCCTATTTCAAATCCTATTTGCGATTATGTGTTTTATTTATCATTTTGTATATTATCCATGTTCTGATCTTTTATTAGATTTGCGATTTTTCTCTAGCCGTTAGGTTATTAAAATAGGTGAACCATTTAAAATCTAAATTCAGACCCGATACTAAATTGAGGTCAACACATTAATTATTATTGTTATTAATTCCGTTTATTCCAAGATAACAGGATCATCTGAAATGGGGTTATACAAGTTAATAAGCGTTGTTCTCTTTTTATATTCATATCCATTCCTTTTAAATTTCCCAAGTCTAATTCAAAAATCTAATTTAAATTCAAAATATTATAAACATATTACTTACCCTATCTTCAATGTGACTAATACGACTAAAGGTGTAGAAAATATTTTGATTCTCACCAATAGTAGAGACGACTGTGACAACGAACAAGAGAGATCCATGCCATGCCCACTTATACTGAGGTCCATCGGGTTGTCCGTATATTGAACAGTCTCTCCCATCATACTTAATAGTCATTACATTCCTCCCGAACGTTTCCAGGACACCCAGAACCCGTTTCGCCGAAGCGTCACTCTCCGGATTAAGGGAGTAAATGACATTCTTCAAACTTTGCAGTGTCATTGATTCCATGTCATGGTAATCTTTTAAACTATCGAAACATTCCTGGGAAGAAAAAAAAGATTTTTCGACATGGTCAAAGTTGGAACAAATACGCAAGAGAAACAAAATTTAATAAACACGCATTATGACGATCAGGATGAGGTTTTCGTAGATTAACCATATACTGGTATTTACAGACGAACATCAAAGCCTAATCACAGTTCAATAAATTAAAAGGAAACTTGCAACGTAAATTGCTTTTATCATTAGAGAATTTCTTGTGTAAGGTCTGATTTGATGCGGGGATGGGGCATTATATTTCGTCAAGCAAGCGGAAACAGGTAGATGCTGTTTAGTACATGCTACTAGTTTTGCATTAAAGGTTTCTAATTCCTCATTATTAATGAATATATTGTTTCTCCCATTGATAGAAAAGTTTTAGTTCAAGAATATACTTCTTGTGAGAGTGAACTGCAAAGGTCGATAAAGAAATTTAACTTTGGTTATTGTACCTTCACTTCGTTCTCCTTTTCGAGATGTTCAAACATGGAGGCGCCAGCCATCAGGTAAACTGTCACCATTATACATAATCCGAAGTGTGAGAGCAAGAATGTAAACACTTTCTTACATTGGGACACATACTTTACTTCAGATAGTTTCTTCAGATTGAAGCCCATTTCCTGCTTTCGTCTTGTTAGTGCTAGGTCGAAACTTTCTGGTATTTATGTAGCTCTCTGTTTTTATTACGTTGGGGTTGGACACGGTCTCGTTTAGCTTCTACGTCATCGTCACTCGTTTGCACCTAAATAGTTCTTTAACAGAAGGAAACAAAAAAATGGATTCAACTTATATGTTCTGAAATTCAATTCGCAAACAATATACCCTCAGTATTACTAAAAAGAAATTACATGGAGAGTCACATTCAACAAACGTCATTTCACCTTCCCTCCAAGTGACTCCAGCTATCTTTCAATCTCAACCCTTGTCACAGTGACAATGTTTGTCATTTTCAGTTTACATATATTTCTGGGGTTTTGTCTTTCTGGTTTTATTTGGGGGTTGGGGTGTCTTTTTTTGGTGCGAGGTAGAAAAGGTAAATTAGAAATAGTGGTCGTTTAACAAATGTTCAGTTGACCAATTTATGGGAGGGTGTGTATATGATAGCATTCGTTTCTACCTCGGCCAGATTTACGAATTTGAAAGGCGCATGTACCAAAAATATATAAATGTACACTGTGCCTGCAGACCAATACCATTAATCATTCAAAGAAGAAATTTGCAAATCGAGATGCGCGATCTTCCATGCCATCTTTAGTGATTTCCGAATATTGGAGATAGTTATGCTTGAGCTCCGCGCTATTTTCCATTAAAGTAGATCACTGAAAAATTCTTATATTATTTAGATTTGCACAATCCGATTATTGTTCTGCAGAGCAATATAAGTTACTTTACGAATGAAATATACTTTGAAACTATCCTTGTAAATAAACTATAATTGTTTTTTCATTTATTTCGGACAGTATTTTTTCACTTTTAAGTTACTACTATCAGCATACAGACTGCAACATTTGCAAATCAGCAAAAGATGCAAGACTTAAAATGGAAATTGTTAACAGAAAATATGTGGAATGGACATTCCAGTATTCTTATGAAAATAAATCTGAATACGGATAATCCCAAACTGTAAATTTTGCTTGCGATGTTTTCTTTATCATAGCAAATACCTGAAGCAAGGCTAGATTCTGATTTTAATAACGTAATTAATGACTTTCATTATCATTTATTTTATTAGAGAAAAAAGTAAATTTTGTACTAAACTATCTTCCTTGCCGCTACTTGGGCCTTGTGCAAAATAGTTCAGTTCGAATCACTAACACTCAAAGGGCTTTACAAATTTTATAAAACCTGAATCGACTATTGAATTTGCCCTTAGAGGAATTTGATCTTGCATAGAACAACAATAAAAAAATATCACAAATTCACAAATAATTTGTTAGAAAATTAAGAAAATAATTTAATATTTACCAAAGATGTTTTATGGAAATCACATTATATTTACTTTAACAAATATATGACTTGAGATTTTGTTTGCACCTAAATTCAATATATCGATAATTACCGTTATGTAAAAGATTTATGTATTAGTGCATTGCGAGAGAGAGAGAGAGAGAGAGAGAGAGAGAGAGAGAGAGAGAGAGAGAGAGAGAGAGAGAGAGAGAGAGAGAGAGAGAGAGAGAGAGATGTCATGGTAAAAGACCCTTAACTAAAACAATTGAAGCAGTCAGGAAGAGAACTGTCTTAACTTAAACCAGGAGGAAAGTTACGTCCATTTGCATGTCTTCTTGCTCTATCAAGTCATCCACTTCGAAGTCGACGAATTATATCTAAACAATCTTTGAAAAGCCGATATTTGAGGAATAGTATTAATCGGTACCTTGTAATAATCACGTAAATAATGGATGATAAAGCGACTTTTGGTTGCAAGACTTCCAGGTGTGCTAATTGTGAGCGACGAGTATTTCTTATTTCCAAACATACATGACAAATATATCTCATGAGTTCTGTTATTAACTAATATACGCTAGTCACCTTGAAGTTAGCGACATGCATAAAAATATTCGATAAAAAGCACATTGTTCAGAGTTAGCGATCTCAATACAATCGTAGATAATATGTCAGAGTTGCCCATTACTATGTTAGGACTTGAAATTAAGCAAATATAGTATATTTACATATATTACGATGAAATATAAATATTTATTTAATATTTGTCGATATTTGCATTAAATGGTATATTCAAATTTTAATGTGGCACAAGAGCATGCAAGACTGTCCTTGATATTTGCTACAAGATGGAAATGACAGGCTTTGGCAAGATTTTGTATGAAATAAACCAACTTTATTTGAAAGAAGCAGCGGCAGTTATGTATTGAAGAAGAATAAACGGAAAATAAAGCAGCTAATATATGTACTGTTGATTAATTTATCATAAAATTGATTGAAACTTTTAATTTTACTTAGAGTGTTCGAGTGGTCTAAAGCGCTGTCTGTTACGGATCACTGCCATCTCACCTTTGTCTGCGTGGGTTCGAGTCTAAGATTCGGCGAATGTGGATGTGTGAGAAAGTTTGCTAGTAGCTTCTCGTGGTTACGTGGTTCATTCCGCGGATTTCCCGGTTTCTTCCTCCACCATTAATACTGGCCGCTATGTATAGCCTATATTGTGCTGAAAAATGGCGTTAAGCCCAACAACAACAGAACAACAAACAAAAATTAATCTTAAACATAACACTCATTTTTCTCTTTTCATTATATTTTTAATCAAACTTTCATTATTCGAAATACGAACCACGTGATTTGCTTATTACTTTATACAGAATCAGTCACAGGTGTCAGTCTTTGCGTGAAATTAAAATTACTCATGCTTAAAACTGAATCTATGTCCACTTAAACTCTGTTTAATTTCATCTCAAATTTAAGACCAACAATATAACATAGTAGAAGAATTCGCTGCGTGATTGGTAAATTCGAACCGTATCAAATTAATGATATCAATCAAGGTTGAAAATTCATTATTGAAACTTGAATACTACTCCCATTTGTAATTACTTTTCTAAATATAAAATTTTAATTACTTATAGTGAAGCTTATGCAGCGCGATCTACCAATAGTGGTATATATTGCATGATAATCTTGGCCGGCCCAGACAGCATCTGCATTTAGATTTGTGCAGATGCCCAAATTGCATAATACAACATTAAGAAATAATCAGCTCGTGAGTGAAATAAAAATAGTTTACATAAACATATAGTAAATTTTATCGTTGCGTCACAAGATTTTTCTCCGTGAGAAGGTAAAAATGTCTCCATGGCTAGCACAAAAGTTTGCACACTGGGTTCAGCTCGTCTTAAGATGATTTTTAGTCTTTTTGTGTGAATATGTGGCACCAAAAATTAAATTAAAACAAAAATGTATCAATAGCATTGCTATATTTATTGGCTATAGTCTTGCTATTTTTATATATTTTCCTATACCTTTTGTAATTCTTTGAAAAATGAGGTAAAACATAAGAACTAGTTGCTTAAACTTAAGGTGGCATTGACAGGGAAGCGAGAGCACCAACTTTTGAAGTAGATTGTTGCCTGAGTACTTGAATTGGTGGAAATCTCGCAAGACAACGAAGGTGTCTGATTGAACAAGACAATTAGGTTTTATGAAAATAAGTGGCAAATAATTGATATTCCTTCCTAATGGTTAAGTGGGTAAATGCATGTAGATCCATATTACTCTCATGTGCTACAAAGTGGTGACGTCTTCGAGACTATAACGTCATAATGTGCCTTAAGGAAAAACGAAGAATGCCTTAATCACTAGACAGTATTGATAAGATCGTCTAAGGTAAAGAATTCACTTAAAAGTTCAACTTAAAATCTTACACTACTAATGAAGACAAGAAGCTTGAAAATCCGTTACACATTCCATGAACTGTCGTTGTATGCATTTGTATCTTTAATTTCTGATTTCATTAAAATACTAATTTGCCCGACTAAGTTCCAACAAATAACTCATTATATTATATTTTGTAACTTAGTTATATTAAATTTAAAGTTAAAATGATTAACACAAGCACATATAAACAAGAACTAAGCAAACTTACCAATGTATCAAACAATGTATCAGTCCATCCTCCATGTATATGTATAGTTAAAACCGTTGTCAAGCGTATAAAATATACATTCCACCTGTGTTCAGTTTTAACGTTCTGATCATGTTATGCGATAATATTGAATAAAGCAGTAATCAAAGATTCATGAAGTCAGTTTCCCCGGGGACGGTCTCAAAATGTCTCTTGCTATAATCGATAAGAAAGCAGGATACCCCAATTAACCCGGTATATATCTGTAAAAATGTTATATGAATCTACAACATTTATGTTTAACGTAAAGTCCCAATTTTCTTACAAGAAATAAAAAAAATCAAGGAGAACAAACACAAGATAAGCCGAAGATACTGAAAGTGAAATAGATGTAACACAGAGAGAGAGAGAGAGAGTGTGTGTGTGTATGTGTGTGTATGTGTGTGTGTATGTGTGTGTGTGTGTGTGTGTGTAATGGATAATAATATGGGTTGTTTTCGCAGACGTCACGATCGTGTACGCAAATACCCACAATGCAAAGTGCGCGTACCTTGCGCCGTCATTTTGAGTCTCTAACAAACCTTTATCAATACGGGTTATATTAAGATAAAATCTGATTTAATTGTCGCTAAAGGATGTTTAGTTAATCGAAATGATACATAGATTATACCTGAAATCATGTGCCTCTATAGCACGAAAATAAAAATACAACTGTAAGTTCCATGGTTTATATCGAAAGACAGAAAAGTTTAACTGTAATCGAGCATATTGTTATCAAATATAACTGTAGGTTTTTCTATATAAACAGACAATATCGACGTTTTGAATATTTTGTGTAATATCCCTGAGCTTGTCACCGTGAAAGAGTATTTCCGAACAATTATCTTCGGGATACAATAACATTTAGGGAAATAAAAAGTCGTATTGTGTGCATTGTGCCAGAACTTTAATGAATAAATACTTTTCGCGAAAACATGTGCTTGTGCCAAAGACAGCTGAAAAAAACAATTTTATTCAGTACGGTCAAATATTGTATTTGTGGTCACTATGATGGACGTAGGCTGATATTGAACAGAAGCGATAACCGTTCAAAGAAGTTTCATCTTCAGTGTATTAAAACAAAACATTTGCCTAACGGAACATGACTTTGTACAGAAACGTCATAACCAATTATTCTTGAAACGCTTTGAGAAACATGAAATTATATATTAACAATTGTATTTTTACTTGAACTATAAATGATTGACTTCAGCCATTGTAAATTGAGAATTATTACATGTTTCTACACGTTTGTGTATCGATTTGGTTATTCGTCTGTTTACTGCTTGATCTATTTGTTTATGAAAGAATAACAAAGATATTTCAAATGTTAATATTTCACTTGAAGAAAAAAGGGGAAAGTTAAGCATCTGGTCTCGTGCGGTTGATATGCAGAACAGAATGTGATGTATTATTATATCCTTACGCATAATATGAGACTTGCCTTGATAATTATATGGTAAAAACAATGTTGTTAAGTACTGATTTGAGACTCGAAATGGCAGATATGGAAGTACACACGTTCTGTGACGTCACGTGAAAACAACGAATAGAAGACATGAGAGATAAGAGTGAGGGAAAGAATAAGAAGAAAAGAAAAAAGGTAGTAGTTGTACAAAATAAAGAAATAGCGATGAAAGGATGAAAGGAGCATGTGTGATATATACCTTATATAATCCCTTTTAATTTATTGACTTGGTCTATAAATGACGAAATTAAAGTGCGTGCACGCATTTGTGTGTGTGTGCTTGTGTGTGTGTGTGTGTGTGCTTGTGTGCATGTGTGTTTCAGCAGTTAATCGCGTTGAATGACTCGTCGATATATTATGGATTTCAGATCATAAACTCACTACAAGTGTGCATTCATTGAGGTATTATGAGTAACAAAATATGTTTCAATTTATTAATTGATTGTACTAAATACATATCGTATCATCATCGTTAAAATCTTTGTCTTAATCATTTGACCTTTGCAATTAATTTGTCAATACTTCCGTGTACCATTCCAATATTCTTAACTAGTTATCGATCAAGGTATTCTTTGAGATCTAGTTTTGATTAATTCGTTCCAGAAGTAGGTTTCCTTTTTAAAGCTGGTGCATCTTGTCAAATCAGTAATAGATAACTCGTAAATGGTTTTCATAGATCTAACCATGATTTCGATTATCTTGTTTTTTTTAAATCTATTTTTGGTAACCTTTGTTCAATAATCTGCAGCTGAGACATTGCAGTAGTGTTAGTAGTAGTCTCATCTTTACTGTTATTGGCGAATCAAAGACTATATGCATATTATTCAGTACTCGATCTACCAAGGTCGACTACCATTTAGGTCTCACTCCCGTGTATTTCACGATGCATTTGCCCGTGCACTCGTCATTAAATTTTAATATTACTTTAATGCTGACGTTGCTGAACAGCTAGTTGTACCTATGGCACTCTCAGATATCAGACTGGTACGCGTTCGATTCTACACGCATATCCGTCTAGACATCTTTTACGGTAATTGTTCATCAGCAGCAAGTTCGGAGCAGTGTACAAACTTCTAATGTCACTGTGTCTTTGGTTGACTATATAGTCGTACTATAACTCGAACAAGAGCAGCTTTGACAAATCCAACACGGATGCGCCGGTGTAGCCAATGTAAATATGAGTCATATCCACGGGTATCTAGCGAATATGACTAGTCTCAATTGAAATGTATTTTTAAATTATAACTTAAAAACTGAATCTAAGTTAGAATAAAGAATAAGCACACTGAATTATGCGTGACATATCGAATCAATTCAATAAAAATAGCTAATTTGCGGAACGACTACAAGTCATTGTAGGTTGTTATGACTACCTCTGCATGATGTATGTGTAAGACATATATTAAACATATAAATCATGATGTATTTGATTTAAAAGTTTTATTAAATTGATCACATTCACATAGAAAGTGCCGAAGAATGTCGGTATTTTAAAACGATACTAAATTTATTTCCTAAAATATGAAATCAAATTTATCATCGATATTGAAGATTTACGCTGCTAAATATATGTTGTCAATTTATATGACACAATTGAATCCTCAGCTAATGGTCTGTAAAGAAAAGTATAAATCTGAGTGGACGCTACATACATAAAACAAAGTAATCGAGTCATATTCGCGGATTTGACATTACTTTCGCGAATAAGAATCGTTGCATTGAAATCTATAATAAATTATAAATTAAACACTGATTTGACTAAATAAAAAATAACTACACCCAATAATGATGACATCAAATCAATGGAGAAAAACAGTTATTTTGCTGAGTGAATACAAGTCTATAGGCTGGTATAACTACATCGGCATGATGTCTATGTCTAGAATAAAACAAAGAAATATATATTCATAATCATATCCAAAAGTTATGAAGAATCTATAATGACTTTCTGGTCTGGAAACTGGAATCGGTCAGCCGAACTCAAATTTTCATTTACTCGCTACTAAACAGTATGTTAAAATAGCATTGAAAAAAGCTTAGATGATGCAAGAAAATTGTATGATTATTAGAATAATGAAATTATTCATATTGAGATTGAAATTTAAAAACTTTAAAAAATGCTTTAAAGTTGTTATGATGAAAATGTAAATGATAAAGAGAGCATGTTCTTCAACAAAAAATAAATAAATAGAATTAAAAGGTTTAGCAACTCTTTTCAATTAAATTAAAAAATCAAAATAAATCAGACGTTGAAATGTATGAAACATATCTTCAGGAAATAAAACAAAAATACAAGCATATTTCAAGATGAGAAAAGCAAAGCTAAAATAAAAGTGAAATTGCAAACTTACACAATTAATAGAGCATACAATTTAAACAAAAATTATTAATATTGAAAAAAGTTACCTTTCGGGTGGAGACTAACAAATTCTTTAAAGAATAATAAGTGCTGGAAGAAGTGATAATGAATAATCATTCATTTGCATAATAAAGCACGAAACGATTTCCCACTGATTTGTTTTATTGAACTCAACTCAGCAGCAGCAGCATTGCCAGCAGTGTAATAATCTATTTTACTTAGTTTTCTTTCATTAGCTACACAAATTAATTCTCTCTTGGTTGATTGGCTATTTATTATTTAGCTTGTTCTTTGCAACTTTAGAACATGATTTATAGTTTGTAGCAAAAATTACAAAAAGAAAATGATTGAAAAGTTTTAATATATATATATATATATATATATATATATATATATATATATATATATATATATATATATATATATACTTATTTCAGATAAGTATATTACAGGAAGAAGTTTATGCAACTAGCCATAATATTAAATGTTTGTTTATTTGTTTATTCAGTTAGCAGCGAGAAAAATGATATCAAGTTTTGAGTGATTTGCTTTTTAAAAGAGGACTGTTTTAATTTAGGCTGTCATTTTGATATTTTTCATCCTTCTTGTCTATATTGTTCTAACTCACTGTTCCTGTCTTGTTGCAATCTTCTAGCCAATTTTTACTGAATCCTTATCAGTTGCTGGTATTATAATCTTCATCACGTAGAAGTTCACAGCAGCATCTATTCTAAATAAAATGCATACAATGAATTTTTTAAAAGTGTTGATGTACCCATTAATGCTGTCAATTTTTGTCACTAAGTCTCTAGATAAAAAAATATACCGTCAATGCGCAGACTATTTTAAATGTTGATTCTGAAATATATTACTGAAACAATTTTGTTCTTTTTATCTCAGTTGTACTCATGTTCATCCAGAATGTTTTCAAGCAGCTTTTGCTTAGTGTCCTGAACCATGAAGTAGACTGCATACTAGATGTTTTATTTTCTTCTTGAGCATGTTAAATACTAATCACATAGGACCTAGAAAATGCACTATGATATTCATTCTTAAGTTTGTTATTTTGTATACAAATAAACCAACTGTTATTTTTCTGAATCAATATTTAATATTTTATTAACTTTTCATCAGGCATTTTTCTTCAGCATTCAACTATTCAACCTTCTTCCATAGTTATCTCCAAGTTTATAAGAAGTTTTCTTTTTCATTATCTGGTCTAACGTCTCCAAAGTATTCTTCTGGATTATAATAAGGTAAGTATGTATCTTTATATTTTGCTGTTGTTACTGACAAGGGCTTGTACTCAGTAACAAAGAAAAGAGTGAAAGTCAACTAGCTTTGTAATTTTTAACAAGGTAATTTATTTCCCTAGACAACAATGTAAAAATTGGTAAATAGGACTTACAGTTTGTGAATATAATCTAAATATGATTCTAAGAATACAAACGTAAGTCCTATCAATAAATAGTCCTATAAGTATCCAAGTTCGAGTCCCAATGAAGTACGAATATGGAGGGCGATGACGACAGATGTAGTCCAATGTATGAATATCAACAATTCCTCACTTGAATTATAATCTTTGTTTCCGAATAATTCCAGAATAAACTCGTATGTTTCAGAATTTTTTTTATAAGAAAGTCAACTAGTTGAGTCTCAAAGTAGAATAAATTATTGAATCCAAAAATCAGACAAAGAATAGAATATTCTGGCAACAAAATTAAAATAAATATACCTTGTTCATTCAAGGTTTTGAATGACTGTCTCCCAATCAATATTAAGAATGCATATTTAAACTCAAAACGTCACTTCAAATCTCGCGAGATTGGTCATGTGGTCTCTTATTACACTAAAACTCACACGTAGACCAATGACACTTGACTTAAAAAAAAAAAAACAATTATAAAGAAGGCTGTTTACAAACACTGATCACGCGAAGAAAGTATGTCCGTGATGCTGACCAATCATTTTAACTTCCTGTTGATTTTTTTACCAAGGTAAGACGGACTCGACGTCAATTCTCACGTATTACTATTTCGTTTCAAGTAAACAACTTTTGTGGTAAAAAATATCTAATAAAAATAGAATCAAAACGAATTTCAAACCTTACACACAAGCAATTAATCACATATACGTAACACTCCCCCAAAAAGAAAAAAGGAATATTTATATAATAAAGCTTTCTTTTTTACCATATGTATATAATGAATACGGTAAAGACAATTACATAAGAAAATTCTTACGAATTACATAAAGTGTGCATGAAATAATATTTCTGTACACGGGAATGTGCATATGCAATCGAATTGTCTTTTACTTTGATGTGCCTGATGTTCATGTTATACTCTTGGAAAAAAACTCCACCTTAATAATTTTTGAATTTTAATTTTCATCTTGTCGATGAAAGTAGGGGGATTGTGACCACTAAACACAACAACCGGAGAAAAGCCGAGCTAATGTAAACCTCAAAATGTAGCAATGCTAAAATTAAAGCTAAACATTCCTTCTCGGTTGTTGAGTAATTTCTTTAGTGCCTATTTGATTTCTTGGAGAAATAGCACACTGGGTGATCAATAACATTGCTGTCTTCTTGAATTAATACTGCTCCAAACCCAATATCACTTGCATCCACAGACAATTTAAAAGACTGATTGAAATTTGTAGCTGTTAGAACCGGCGCACTTTTGAGTATGCTTTTAACCTATCGAAAGCTTCCTGATATTTTTTCGGTCGAGAGAAACTTATTTTTCTTACTTAACAAATTTGTCAGAGGTTCAGCAATATAGGAAAAATTTAAACAAAACTTTCGATAGTTTCCGGGCATACCTAAAAATCGTATTAATTGCTTTTTACTGACAGGTACAGGAAAATCATAGATAGCCTTCACCTTTGCGTCAAAGGTTTTATTTGACCATGTCGCACAATATGTCCTAAGAAAGTCACACAAGCACGGCAGAACTCACTTTTCGATAATTTAGATAAATTGATTGTCAAATTAGCATCAATGAGTCTTTCAAACAATTTCTGAATTGGTGGTAGATGTCCTTTCCAGGTGTCTTTGTAGATAATGACGTCATCAATATGAGCGTCACAATTATCTAGACCGAAAGTAATCATATTCATCAAAATTTGAAACGTACTTGGATAAACCTTCATCCCAAACGGTATTACTTTATACTGGAAGAGTCCATCTGGAGTCACAAAGGCCGAAATTTCTTTTTCTCTTTCCGTAAGTGGAATCTGCTAAAATCCTTTTAGAAGGTCAAATTTGGTGACGTAATTGGTATTTCCTATTTTATCAATGCAATCATCGATCCTTGGTAACGGAAATGAATCTCTGTTTGTCACTCTGTTCACCTTCCTATAATCAGTGCACATACGTAAAGTTTCATCCGGTTTCGGATAAAGTATGCATAGTGATTTCCAAACACTTTCATTAGGCTCTATGAAATCGTTCTCCAGCAAATACTGAATTTCCTTTTTCAAGTATTCCTGTTTGAGAGGGTTCATTATGTATGGGTGTTGTTTTACAGGCTTTGAATCAACAATTTCAACATTAAAAATTTTGTTTGCCCTTGTAGAAATATCAGGAAACAAGTGTTCGTATTTGAGTAATAACTGTTTAAGTTCATTTCTTTCTTCTTGCTGCACATGTAAAAGTTTCTGGTCTAGTTCTTTCATAATTTTCAAATTTCAAAGATTTGTTGTTCCAAATTCAACGTTGTCCAATTGAATTTCTTCACATAAATCCTCAGTTTGTGGGACAGGTACCACTAAACTAATTGCATGATTTACTGGACTATCTCTTTCAATATACGCCATTAACATGTTAATGTGGCAAAGTTGGGTTTTTTTTCGACTACCAGGAGTATTTATGATGTAATTTAAATCATTTACTTTCTTTTCAATTTTGTATGGACCGTAGTACTTGGCCTTAGGGGGGTTTTGTGGAATGGGCAAGAGAGCTAGAACTTAATCAACAGGATGAAAACTCATATATCTTGAATTTTTATCATATCTTGATTTCATTCTGGATTGAGTAGAACGCAGATTTGATGTTGCGACCTCACAGGCCTTTGACAATTTGTACTTAAAATCAAAAACATAGTCAAGAAGATTGAGCTCAGTATCTTCATTTGAAAGAAGTTTCTCTTTCAATAATTTCAAAGGTCCACACACAGTATGTCCGTAAACTAGTGAAAAGGGACTGAAACCTAAAGATTCTTGAACAGACTCCCTTACAGCAAATAAAAGTAAATGAATGCTTTCATCCCAGTCTTTGCTAGTATCAAAGCAATAAGATAGAATCATGTTCTTTAAAGTCTGATGAAATCTTTCTAAGCCCCCCCCCCGCTCTCAGGATGAGAGGCAGAGGATTTAAATTGTTTAATGCCCAATTTGTGCATAGCTTGCTGGAAAATTCCAGACATGAAATTTGACCCTTGACCCGATTGGACAGATTTGGGATGGCCAAATTGAGTAAAAAAAACTTCATTAAAGCTTTTACTATAGTTTTGGTTTTAATATTCCTCAAAGGAATTGCATCTGGGATCCTTGTTGACGCACACATAATGGTCAACAAATATTGATTGCCTGACTTGGTCTTAGGTAAGGGACCAACAAATATACCATAATTATGCTAAATGATTCGTCAAATGCAGGAATTGGTTGTATATGAGCCTTAGGTATCTTCTGATTGGATTTTCCTACCATTTGATCAACAAAATTTGCAAACATCACTTTTGAGTTTTGGCCAATAGAAGTGAGTTATGATCTAATAAGTTTTATTTTTCCCTTAATGACCATCAAAAATAATTTCCTGGGCCAAACTAAGTATTTCCTGTCGGTAAGATTTTGGAACTACAATCTGATATTTCACTGACCATTCTTTATTAGCAGGTACCTCTAGAGGTGTCCATTTTCTCATAACAATTCCATTTTTAATGAAGTAACTGACAGGTACTTCAGTTGCTTCAGTTTCACTAACGGCCCTCTGAAACAAACATGAGGTCTCAGGATTATTTTCCTGTTCGATGACAAGTAATTGTCATTTGTCACCCTGATTAGATAAAAGAAGATCACTGTGATCAATACCACCCGATTGATCTAAATTACAAGTGAAAAAGACCTAATCAAAAGCCTGGCCAATACACGTGTCAGCTAAAGGAATATTTTCCTTATGAAAATCATTTTCAAGAGCTTCCTTTGACATAGCTCTTGTAACTGCACAAGCTGGGTATAGCTCAGGGTATTCTTTTTCAACTGGATCAAGTTTCTAATCCAAAGAAGGCTTGTCAGTTACAAGTAGATTAATCACAACCTTGTCTCCAGCTAGGTTATTGCCTAACAACAAATGAATGCCCATAACAGGTAGTTTATACACTATGTCACAGATTTTGAAACAAAGTCTGATGACAAATTTACAGAATGGAGAGGAACATTAATAAAGCCGCACTCTACTTCCTGAATGAAAACACTCTCATTAGAAGAGGACTTCTCAGAAGGCAAAACATCTGACACTAAAAGACTGAGAAGTTCCTGTATCCCTTAAAATAGGGATAGGATTGGCTGAATCACCCAAGAGTGATAAAAAACACTTCAACATGAATGGTTCATAATTCTCCATAATAAAATCAGACTGGGGTTTATTGGACCCAACAAATGTATTGCTTTCAATATATGACCATGACCTTGACCTGTTAGAAATAAGAGCATTTAGGATAGGTCTATCTTGATTCTGATGCCTATATTTCAATCTGAAGCAATCAGAAATGATGTATCCTTCTTGCTTGCAATAGGTACACATAGGCAGAGACAAGGATTTTTAATTGAGTCTCTCAGAGCCATGATTTTTAGAATTTGTGCCAGATTGAATTTTACAGAGACTCATATTAGACTGAAATACCTACCTAACAGTAGACTGCTGAATGTTTTGCTTACAACAGGAACTTTATGAGTTAAGGAGTACTCATCGGCAGCAATGGCAGCATTTTCCAAGGTTTCAATCTTATGCTCTTCAAGATGATTCTTAATATCATTAGGAGCACAGTTTTTGAATTCTTCAAGCGACACAAATTGTTCAAGACATTTGTAATCATGTTCAACTTTCTTGGCAAAACACCATCTCTTAAAAAACTTTTTTTTCTCTAACAAATTCAACATAAGTCTGCCTAGCTCCTTTTTTGATAGTTTATAAATTTTTGCCGTTAAGTCTCAGGGACTAACACATAACCCCTAAATAATCACTCCTTAACCAAATCATAATCTGAACTCTGTTGTACTGACAAAGATGCATAAATATTTAAGGCTGTGCCAAAAAGTACACATTGCAATAATTGAGTCCAATTGGCCATTTCAAATTTTCAGCAACTTTTTCAAAAAAAATAAAATATTTGTCTACCTTCTTTTCAATAAAAGGGGAAACTAGCCTAATATTTTTTGAAATGTCAAAACTTGAATCTGTATGTGAAGTGGAATCATGCTAGCCACTTGCCAGCTCAATTTCTTTCAAAGTTAAAATTTGCTTTCAACCTTCTCTCTTTGCATCTGTCTGTCATTCTCCCCCTCTCTTCTCTTTATTAAATTGTAATTGTTTATCTTTCTCCCTCTCCTAATTCACGAATTGTAATTTTCTATCTTTCTCCCTCTACTCTTTTTCAAATTGTAATTGCAATTATTTCTCTTTATCTTCTCTCTGAAGCTTGAGCCCCTTTAACTCTACTTCCATTTTGAATTTCATTTTTATTTCCTTTGCTTTACTGTCATCATCTGTCATAGACCTATTGACTGATGCCAAAACAGATTTATGGAAAAACTTTTCCCCACCAAATATTGAATTAGAATATTCTTAATTCTCATTTTGTTAAGAAAGATTATGCTTCAGAAAGATCATACTTTCATAAAACAATCAAACTGCTGTTCAATTGAATTAGAAAGAAAAGTTTCCACTTTTGATGAAATTGTAAATGAAAGCATGTTGCTTTCACTTAAAATTTAAAATAAAAATGTAAAATAGCACTTGGGATTTAGAAACTAGAGGAAATTTAAATTTCAAAAAAGAAAGTTCTGAAATATTTAACCATAATTCATAAATCCCAGGATGAGCTTCCAATTTTCTTTGTTACATGACAAGGGCTCATACTCAGTAACAAAGTAAAGAGTGAAAGCCAATAAGCTTTGTAAATTTTAACAAAACAATTTCTTTCCCTAGACAACAATGTAAAAATTGGTAAATAGGACTTACAGTTTGTGAATATAATCCAAATATGATTCTAAGAATAAAAAGTCCTTTCACTAAATAGTGCTATAAGAATCCAGGTTCGAGTCCCAACAACATACAAATATGGAGGGCGATGACGTCAAATGTAATCCAATTTATTAATATCAACAATTCCTCACTTGAATCATAATCTTTGTTTCCGAAAAATTCCAGAATATACTTCCATGAATATCTTTTTGAATTTTTTAAAAGAAAGTCAATTTGTTGGGTGTCCAGGAGAATAAATTATTCAATCCAAAAATAGGACAAAGAATAAAATATTCTGGCAAAAGTTTAAAATAAATACACCTTGTTCCTTCAAGGTTTTAAATGACTGTCTCCAAACCCATATTAAGAATGTATATTTAAACTCAAAACATCACTTTAAATCTTGGGAGATTGGTCATGTGGTCTCTTATTATACTAAAATTGAAACATTGACCAATGTCACTCGACTTAAAAAAACAATCATAAAGTAGGTTGTTTACAAACATTGATCAAACAAAGAAAGTATGTCCGTGATGCTGACCAATCATTTTAACTTCCTGTTGATTTTGTTACCAAGTTTGATTGACTCAATGTCAATTCTCATGTGGTACTATATTGTCTTAAGTAAACAACTTCTGCGATAAAAATGTATCCCACTACTAAAAATAGAATCCAGAATCTGAGAAAAAATATTCATTGCAATTAAATACAATGAAACAAATATGACATAAAAAGAATTTTAAACCTTACACACAAGCAATAAAATCACATATACATAACACTGTATCTAGTCATGGTTTGATGGAAAAATATCTTCCCTTGCATTAAAAGTGTAATCATGCTGTAATGGTATTGAATATTCAGACAACTTTTCATATCTGAAAGTACATTTACGTGTAAGAACTACCTACTTTATACTTGGGTATTACTCTGATGTTAAATGACAATATGTTATTCTATTGTCCTATTAAACTCATATTTTTTGTATGCAAAAAACTGATCTCTCAGTGTTAAATTTTTGTCGTTAAATATTTGTGTACTTTAATATTAACAAGGGCATTAAACTGTTAGAGAATATGAATAAGGTGCACAGCTTAGTTTTAAATCCGTAAACTTTTATTTACTTGATAATTGTGAAGCTTTGGCTCAAGCAAGTTTTTTCTTTAGCATATAGTTTGCAGTTAAATAACTAATTGCACTCAGATATAGCTTTCAATGGTTTTTTTTCCATTTTTAACTTTATACTTTCTGTTGTTAACATGCTTACTTCAATATTTTATAGTAAACATTTTAAGGAAAAAGAAAAGTGTGGCAACTGTGCTTGAGTAGAAGCTTTAGCATGTTACTGCACCTTAAGCAAAATTATTTTCTAAAAGATATTGACAAATTTTTTTAAATCTATTTTGTTCAGATTTGAAAAAAATTAGTAAAATTAAAATACATATAGTGAGATAAACAGACACAAGAATGTTCACTTTAATCAGCGAGCAGAAATAACCAAAAATTTCTAATTTTCTTTTCTACTGCTTAAAATTTAATGTTCTTTGTTTTTATATATATATATATATATATATATATATATATATATATATATATATATATATATATAAATCAAGCAAAAACATTCAACTAAAAGCACTTATGTTTTTGTGTGCTTTTAAAATAGGAGTAAATTGTAACTCTTGAGCTTGGGTAAATGCTCTAGTGTGGCAACTATTGTTTTGAAATCCTAGCAATCAAATCCATTCAAGGTCCATGTCAAAAATGGTTCATATCCAACAATCCTAGTTGAAGTAAAGCAATAGAAACACAGCAAAAAATTAAGTTTATTCAATCTCCTGTCAACATAAATGTGCATTCTAAATTTTGGTTGATATAAAACAATTCTGATGCAAGTTATTCTGGAAATCAAACTCATTCAAGGTCTAACCAATACAAAACCATGTACCAAATTTGGTTGAGATCCAACAATCATGTGTAAATTTCAGTTGCAAAAATGAAACTCAGTAGAATAGGTTATTAGACAATGGTAATTAGAAATCTGGTGGTCTACAATCTCCAGTTATGTAGTCCACAGAAAGGCTCCATAGTTGCTTAATGGCACAATGAACATTAGGAAAGACAATTAAGTGGTCCACTAAGACCCTCAGCAATCTCTGAAATGTTCAAGTGATCCAAAAAAAAAAGCTCACAACCACTGCAATAGGACTTTTATGCATGGAACATAACTCACTGTACATAAAGTTGCTGAAAATCAAATACATTCAGGGTCTCATCAATATTTACTGCAAGCCAGATTTGGCCCAAATCTAACAATCACTGGCAAAGATCTACATAGATGGCTGAGAATTAATCCTTCTGAGTTCTTATCAATGTAAAGCTCCAAACCAAAAGTGTCTAAAATCCAACCAAAGCAAGAGTTATTTTGGAGAAACCAAATTATCAACAAACTCAGGGACAGATAATGTGATTACCATACCATATGACTTTGATGACTTCATTAAGGAGGTTCCTTATAAGACTAACAAGCTCCAAGAAAACATAGCTTTGAGTCATTATACATGAAGGACAGGGTTTTAAAGCAAACATTCATTCACAAATACACAGGAATGGGCGCAGAGAGAGAGAGAGAGGGAGAGAGAGAGTGAGAAAGCTAGTTCAGTCAGTTGGAATGCAAGGGTAGAGACAAGGTAAGGCATAACATTTCTTTGTTTATAATGACAATATTTAATATATTATTTGCATTTTAAAAGCAATATCACAAAACAACAGCAATCACCTGAAAAATCATACTACAGATGTACATGTAATATTAGAAGCTCATGCTGTGATTTCTTCCTCTCTGTTATGCACTTCTTCTGCGTTCTGAAATGCAACATTGCAAGAGTATATAAATTTTCAGTTTATAATAATTAATCGATTGGTAGAAACATTCAGTTAATGATAATAATAATAAAAAAATATTATTAATATTATTATTATTATTAATCATTGCATTGCCTTTGAAATACATTATCACCAAATGCAATTCAAGTGTTAAAATTTAATGCAAAACTATGTTGCAAAGTTCGTAACAAATTTATTTTAACAAGGTCATATGTGGGAAATATTAGTAGCTTTAAGTTATCATAACTTCAAAGTGTAGGTCATTTGACATTTATTTTAATTAAACATACATTTAATCAGAGCTAAAATAACTATCTTTTGAAATACAACACATAACTGTTCCTTAAAGTTCTAACTACATCCTCTTTTGAGAAGATATAGAAATATAGTTAAATCAATAGCAAATGAAAGTTTTTTCTCTCTCTCTCTCTGTGTGTATATATATATATACACAGAGAGAGAGAGAGAGAGAGAGAGAGAGAGAGAGAGAGAGAGAGAGAGAGAGAGAGAGAGAGAGAGAGAGAGAGAGAGAGAGAGAGAGAGAGAAAGAGAGAGAGAGAGAGATATTTTTTTAAAGAATCTTCGGTAAAATGCTCTCACCCTAACCCCTAACCCTCTTTTCATAAATTCACCTCCCTTTCATTGGCTGATCATAAAAATTACATGACTTAAGAAATTGGTAGGATTGTGGTGACCTAATCTGTCTCTTAAAATTACATTTGTGACATTTTGTAAACATTTTGACCATTTCTGAAAACAAAGTCAGTCTGATTTAAATATGCACCACAGAGTATTTATCATTTTATCAAGGAATGGGATATAACTTTAGAGACAAAACAGCATCTTGTTAAATTTCTTTATCAAAAATTCATTTTCTTGTCTGAAATGTAATATAAATTTTATTTGGTTTAAATGACAAATTACTCATTTGGTTGCTGCTCCATAAACAACTTTTGTTAGCACACACAAACAAGCACCTCATAATATAAAGAGAAATCTTATATTTTCACATCTAAAAATACACAGGCATATTTTTCACATATGAATAGAGAAAGGGAAATAAATCTGAAAATTATATGCCAGTAAGATTCTGTATTTCATGCTTAAGTATCACACACATATACATGGCCACTAAGCACTGCTAAATCAGACAAAAGCTCATAAATGTTACAACACCCAGCAATGCAACACAAAGCCTGACAGTCATGCAAAGTCATAATAGAAAAGTGCATTTATGCTGTAAGTCTTTATGCAAAATAACATTACCGAAAATAGAGATAAAGTTTAATTCAATCAATGACAGGCATAACAAAGTCTGAAAAAATCATAGTTGATATGTTTCTTCTTATTTTTTTTCAACTGTTAATTTGACTGATTAGCAAAAGAAAATTCAAGTTTTCAAATATATATCCAGAAAAGTTGTCAGTATGTTCATTCGGGTTGAAAGTAAAAAAATGTATGTTCAAAAGTCAAGAAAGCATTTATTTTCACACTTCAGCACTTTAGTTAAAAGACCACTAGTTACTACTGACCCGTTACTCTTTCAAGTCAAATTAATATTGATAAAAGAAACAAAGAAGAGTACAGGTAGCTCAAGATGTCAAATTTTCATGGTAATCAAGGTTCAAATTTAAATTTGGACATTTTACTGAACTTAATCCTACAATCTGGTAAACTGTTCACAAATGGAGTCCTTAGTAATGTTGTCAAGAAAGTAACATACACAGTTAAAAAATTATCGGTTTATTGGCGTGTTCTCTGATTTTAATAATAAACTATGTTCATGTCTCACAGCCCTCAAGTGAAACAAAACTACATCTAAGATAACAATATACATAAATATATGACTTTAAAAGTCATCATTTCGGGGTGGGGTGGGGTTTTTACAATATGAAATTGAACTGCTAAGCTGAAACTCCACAGAGCTTAAATTATACCCATATGATACCCAAACATATCAGACAAGTTTTTTCCAAATGCTTGTCAGATACTTTGCTATTTGAGTTGTACCCTCTTGAACCGAATGTCTACCTAACGAGCATAATTTACGCGTCCCGTCATTAGGAAATAAAAGGATGAATTAAAGAGGTGTTAGATTGTATCAAATACAAATTATCAGAAAAACTGTAAAATGGACTGGTCAGCAAGTTAAACTCCAATACACAAGGCCTGCATCAAATGTAACATTGTTTCCAAGTTCCTACTTTGGATAAAAAGAATGCCATATTCCTAATTATGGGAAGAGGGGTCTTTAGGCATATCGCGATAATAGGATGCACGAATACACTGAGCTATCCTACCTCATTGACATAGGAGGTCATATTTTCTGGAACGTCAATTGCTTTCTGCTGGCTGTCTCCATCTAACTGCTCTCTACTTCGAGTCCCACTACACTTTTGGAAGCAGCCAACCAGGGTGCAGGGCAGTGATCTGGCAAGAATATGGCCCGCGTTGGTTAGCGAGTTTCGTGCTCGTCTCCCGTAATTCTTTATGCGAGAGACTCTTGCTTGCTTCGTCGGCTCCTCAACATGAACCTCAGACTGTATATCTCCAGGGGTAACATCACTCTCTTCTACCAGACGACCGTGTTTCTGGCCACGTCGAAATCGTAGTACTTTAGGAAAGCGTATTTTGCGAATGCGGGATGTAATTACTGCTGGCGGTTCAGGAAAGGAACTTTCTGACCCCTTAAAGACGCAGTTTTCTAAATCAGCATCAGTTGGTGGTGGCGTATCCAAGGCGGTTGGCAGTTTATCTGGATTCTCTTTCAATTCACTTACAATATCGGTTGGATCCACTGGTTTATGTGGACTCGTGATCCCTCTCGCGTCTCCGGTAGCAATATTATCTCCAATAATTACTTCGGCAGCCATTGTGGCTCCTCTTCTTTTGCAAACCGAAAATCTGTTAAAACCCAAGCAGTTGACTTTCGCCTGTTTGTTTGATTCACATTTGCGCGCGCATAAACTCGAAGACGGTAACTGCATAACGTACAATAATATGACAACTTTTATAACATAGTTTGTAACCAGACTGGTCAAATCAAATATCGAATGCAGAATACGAAACTGTGCTGAAAATAATAGCATGTTTAGAATACCAAAACATTGCATATATTTTTTTTTTAAATAGCGCAGCTTTTTAAACAATTTTAAAAGTAATAGCAATATAAAATGAACATTTTTAATGAACATTAAAACTGCTTGTCCGAGTAAGATTTCAGAGGCGATGAATGAAATTATGTCTATTGAGAAAGTCTGCAAGTAGATTTTAATTAAATGAAAATGGCTTTCCTCAAGTTTTAAAGTGCCTTCAGCCTAAAAGGAAGTGTAAAAAATGACTATGTATCAAGTACCCTCACATTTTTTTAAATACTAGTCAGAGGGTTTAAAAAAAGAAAAGAAGCACGTCAGCTTGGAAAGATCTCTAATGTGCTCGTATGTATGTATGTATGTATGTATGTATGTATGTATGTATGTATGTATGTATGTATGTATGTATGTATGTATGTATGTATGTATGTATGTATGTATGTATGTATGTATGTATGTATGTGTGTGTGTGTGTGTGTGTGTGTGTGTGTGTGTGTGTATGTATGTATGTATGTATGTATGTATGTATGTATGTATGTATGTATGTATGTATGTATGTATGTATGTATGTATGCATGTATTTATGTATGTATGTACGCATGTATGCATGTCGCTAAACCGTCGTCAGCATATTACTATCTATACGAAGAAGATAATTCTTTTAAATTAACATGAAGTCCGACTTTGATTATCCTGAAATTTACTAGTAAATTGGCAAAAATATATCGAAGCATTGTTCTTGACCTTGATATTGATCTAAATATAAGAATATTGTCCTGTTAAAGGTCACTTGGAACTTAAATATTTGATAATCAATAATCAAGTTGCAAATATAACAATATAATACAAAAACAAGTTTTAAAAAAATACAAACTTAAAAAGTAACCATTGAACATGAAACCAATAAATACATACTTCTTCGGATAATCGGAGAGAGAGAGAGAGAGAGAGAGAGAGAGAGAGAGAGAGAGAGAGAGAGAGAGAGAGAGAGAGAGAGAGAGAGAGAGAGAGAGAGAGAGAGAGAGAGAGAGAGAGAGAGAGAGAGATGCTGTGGAAAAGTGTGAAAATGGTGTTACATTGCCTTTGTCACAATCCTCTAAATCCGCATCTAAGTAACACGCGTTTTTCTGTCCTTTTCATAGCACTACACCACTGCTCGTATCTATGTAAAACTGAAGTACGCCAAGAAGTCCGATGTAGTAACAACGATAATATTCAAAGGTTAATTAGACTGGTAATATTATATAAGCCTTTGAAAGGAATCGGTATCCGATTTTTCGTGAAACGTTTAAGAAAGATAAGATACGATAAGAATTCTTTATTTCAAATTAGTCCAAATATCTGAATTAAAACTAATATTAAAATATTTTAAGTATGAAAGATCATAGGCAAGCTAATTATTTTATGTTTTTAGTGGCGAGTCCATTTTTGACTACATATTGGCACCATTATTAAAAATTTGGACAAAATTGGAGTTTGTTTAATCTATCATATCTATATATTATGATTATATTAAGTAGTTTGAGTTGTTTTGTTTTAGAAAAGAGTCATTTCAATATAAATAATATCGACTGTGCGTTTTGGCAGATTGGTATCATTTGTATTTACAAAATGCCACTTTCGAAAATGTTACTTTATTGGTTTCCCACTAACTTCAGATCGATGAAAATGAGGAAAGAGGCCGCACGGTGTACACAGCAACACAGGTCTCATGGTGTACATAGTAACACAGGACGTACGTACATAGTAACACAGGAGGTACGGTGTACATAGTAACGACAAGCGGTACGGTGTACATAGTAACACAGGACGTACGGTGTACATAGTAACGACAAGCGGTACGGTGTACATAGTAACACAGGACGTACGGTGTACATAATAACACAGGACGTACGGTGTACATAGTAACGACAAGCGGTACGGTGTACATAGTAACACAGGACGTACGGTGTACATAGAAACGACAAGCGGTACGGTGAACATAGTAACACAGAACGTACGGTGTACATAGTAACGACAAGCGGTACGGTGTACATAGTAACATACTGAAGCTGAACTAAAGTGCTTCTGAAGTGTGAAAATATGAAGGGAAGGTTTTACGACTGTTTACAAAAAAGCAATTTTATTTTGTTATTTTTGGATTTGTTGGAGTGGAGTCTGGGTTTAACGCCATTTGTCAGAATAATTTTCCACTCTTACACCCGTTGCCGAAATAGTTTATCACTGCTTTAACAGTGGAATTATTACATTCGTCATATCGTATCTGTCTTCATTTTGTATGTATTTAGTGACAAACTCAACCAATATGAGCTGCAATGATACTTAAATATTTACTAAATGGGGTTTTCATATTCTTGTTAAATGACACAGACCTTCACCATATACAAAATCAACAAAAAATACAACCAAAGGTTTGTGCTCTAAACAAAATCTCGTTATTAGAGTAATTGGCCTTTTCATTTGCGTCAACATAACTTTGTTTTACCACCCATGGACCTCCTTCCTGCACAAAAATCAAAAACTTTTACATACAGTCATGTGCAGTAACTCATAGTTTCACCTCCATGGACCTCCTTCCTGCACAAAAATTTAAAAAATTTAAAGACACTCATTTTGGCGTCAACCACTCTGATGGTCCGCGCACCTCCTAGTGACGCCACTGGCAATATTATACCACTGCTTCTAATTATGATGGTTAGATACTGGTTACACCACTGCTTCTCATTATAATGGTTGGGATTATACTTCAATCCTTCTCATAATGACAGTTGTGACAGTTGGGTACTGTTACACCATTGCTTCTTATGGTTATTGGCGTGATCCCTCTCAGAATTCATCATCCGAGTGATCCTCTAGTTCTAAAATAGAAATTTTTTGTGTATTTGCATTGTGTCAAGGTGTATGTGCTTGTTTTTATTTTTACGCTTTTTCATTTTATAATTTTGGATTAAGGTTTAAATGCATTCCTAAACTAGCGTAATATAAGAGCTATTTTTACCGGTTTGGAGTCAAAGCTCATTTACATTTTAGTGATCCATGCCAGAGATCCGTCTTGCCCTATGATTGCTATATATGCGAGTTGTTGATGCATCTGTTTTTATGTTTTTGTAACGGCTGGCTAGATAGGTCAAATTCTCATAATCTCTTTGATTGTATTGGTTTCTTTGATTCAGGAGACCGGTAGTAAAATAAGATCGATACCGGTCTCCCTATTTTAAGGCCCTTATTATTTTTAGTGTGCATAGAGAAGATAAGTAGGTGATAGATTAATTATGTAAGGATAAAGACCCCACAGACATACATTTTGTGAAGTTTTTTTTATTTATAATCTCAAATAGTTTTCATTATTGAATTAATAAAATTTGTAAGGTCATTATATGAAATCTTATCATTAATGCCATTTGTAAATAGAAGTTGTGCAGTTTCATTTGCTCCACATTTTTGTTTAATTTTATTTTTGATATTTTGCCTTTCCAAATTATTGTAATAGAATTCCAAAATTAAGTGCTTTTTAGAGTCAATAAGTGCTCCACATAGTTTACATTTTGGTATTTGTTTGGTGGGTGTCTGATGAAGGCTACTTCACCTGTCAACCATCTATCATGTCTATAGAAAAATAATCTATTTTGAGTAGCAGGAGATTTTTTGACTGCCTAATTTATCCAGAATGAATCCCAGTTTAGTCCCAGATTTCTCAGTTCTACTTCCTGTTGTTCTCTGATAGATAGTTCCATTAGACATTTATAAATCTTTTTCAATATCCCAAAGTTCTTTCTTGTTTCTATATCTGTAAATGAGTTCTTTAATTCCTCTAAAATATCCTGGCAGTTCTAATAATTTACTGAGTTATTTGTATAAATACATGTATTCTTATTAAATTTGCATAAATAACCATATAGATATGTATTAATTACTTCCCATGGATATTTGGGTTCATCATTGCTTCTAATTATGACTGTTGGGTATACACTGCTTCTGATTATGATGGTTTGGTACTGGTATATCATTGCTTCTCATTAGTTGGTTATGGGTATACCACTGCTTCTCATTATAATGTCTCAGTACTGGTTACACTGGTGTTTCTCAAAATGATGGCTGGGTACTGGTTACACCACTGATCATAACGGTGGGGTACTGGTATACATTTGCTTCTCATTATAACGGTTGGGTACTGCTACACCACTGCTTCTCATTATAACGGTTGGGTACTTATATACCTTAACTTCTCATTATAACGGTTGGGTAATGGTGACACCACTGCTTCTCATTATAATGGCTGGGTACTTATATACCATAACTTCTCATGATAACAGTTGGGTAATAGTCACACCACTGTTTCTCATTATGACTGTTGGGTAATGGTCACACCACTGCTTCTCATTATAATGGTTGCATAAAGGTCACACCACTGTTTCTCATTATGACTGTTGGGTAATGGTCCCACCACTGTTTCTCATTATGATAGTTGGGTAATGGTCCCACCACCGTTTCTCATTATGACTGTTGGGTAATGGTCACACCACTGCTTCTCATTATAACGGTTGGGTAATGGTCACACCACTGTTTCTCATTATGATGGTTGGGTACTTATATACCATTTTCATTATAACAGTTGCATATTTATATACCATTACTTCTCATTATAACGGTTGAGTAATGGTCACACTACTGTTTCTCAATATAATGGTTGGGTACTGATATATCACTAATTCTCAATATAACAGTTGGGTACTAATATACCATTACTTTTCTTTATAACGGTGGGCTACTGGTGTACTTTGGATAATTATTATAATGGTTGGGTACTGGGTGTAACATTGCTCCTCTTTATGATGGTTGGGTTCTGGTACACTAATGCTTCTCATTTTTAATGGTGGGGCACTGGTTACACCACTGCTTCTCATTAATAGTTGGGTACTGGTATGCCATTGCTTCTTGTTAAAATGGTTGGGTACTGGTACACCATTGCTTCTTGTTATAATAGTTGGGTACTGGTACACCATTGCTTCTTGTTAAAATGGTTGGGTACAGGTACACCACTGCTTCTCTTTATAACGGTTGGCATTAGCAGAGTTTAAGTTTAAATGAATTTTCCTTCAGGTTTTTGGACAAAAGTAGTAAATAATGTTTATTTTACTAAAATTTGCATTCAAAAAAGAACATCTCAAACAGAGTGAAATGTTTAAATTTACCTACCATTATTAGTCTTAATATAATCTTATCATATTTAAAATGTTAATAGCACAATACTTTGTTTTGAGAAAATTAATCTACATGTAATTACTGCCTACATTTAGGACTGTGTGTGCTTAGTCAAATTGTTCTCAATTTGCAGTCATTACTAATTTAAAAGGAAAGTTTGTCCTTTCCATGCATATGATAGCTTTAGAAAAATTTTCTAATTTCACAAAGATACTTAACAAAGTAAATCTATCCCATTCATCCTGATAAAGTCTGCAAAATTGTACTTATAATGCCTCCATTCACTTCTGGGCCTCAAGTCTGCATTTAACCATAGTATATTTGTGTTCAACCTGCAGTCCTAAGAATAGCATTGTTAGCAAATTATTGAAACAGCATCATCTTCAAGCTTTGCTAGCAAAAACAAACATCCACTTTCTTCATTCTTTTACTACCACATACATTAACAGCTTTCAACTTTAATCTAAACCCTAAAACTAAGCCCACAACATACAAAAATGTACAAAATGAAAAAATTGGTAAACAAACATTAAGTTTTAATAAGATGATCTACATATAAAAATTAAATACTTGCCAAATTTCACTTGACCATCTCAAGTTTTGCAAACAAGATTTTCATAAAACAAGGTCAAAATTCAAACTGTTAAAAAATGTGTAGCAAATTGGATAATATATATATATATATATATATATATATATATATATATATATTCAGTGGTGCATGCTTAGAGACTGCATCCATAAATAAGTCGGTCCACACCCTCAGAGCTTCAACTATGTCATACAAATTTTGGATCATATTCCATGGAACGTTATATAGGTCATTGAGAAATTGTTAATTAAAATTTTTGAATGATCTGTAAGTGATAGTTTGTATGTATTTTTCTTTTTTCTCTTGCATTTAACCTTTCTTGTCAAAAAAGTAGTGGTCACTAAGACCAACTTTAGGTACATTAACACAAGCCACATACTGTCTGGTAGGTCGTTATGTGATCAAAAAGATTGTTTGATTTTTTTTATTACCCTCATGGTGTCATTTTACCAGCTGGACTAGACCTAATGATTTAATAAATTCCATCCAGTTGTTCCTTTTATGAGTATTGAGAAGGTCCTTATTTATATCACCAAGTATTATATGTTTCTTCCTGCTGTGCATTTTCCATTTGTTTCACAAAGTTATCATTCCAGATTAAAAACCCACTAGGAATGATTTTGCATTGTTTTGAGAAATTTCCACCCAGATACTCTCAATGTCTTGTGAATCCAAGTCAAGTCACCTTTCTGCATTTACATCTTCCCTGATGTATACAACAAGACCTCCCCCTGCTCTCTCTCTGTCCCTGCATAATGGTTTATTGTAGCCCTGACAGTGAAATAGATCATCATTGTGGTTAGCATTTAATTTGGTTTCAGGAAGTCCTAAAATTGGAATATTATTTTCCTTATCTTAATTTAGTCTATTTATCCCACTATACCTTGTACAATTTAAGTGGCCTATGTTAAAACTTTTTGTATTTAGTTTCATATCAATTATATGTATGTCATGCAATGGGATACTCACTAAGAATGTTTCATACTACTTTTATCTTTCTTATATCCTATTTCCATATCTAAATGTTTATATGTATTAACATCTTCAAAGTCACATACTGATCTTGAAAATCCATTAAAATTTGCATTTACAATAGTCTCCAATGAATAGCTAGGGCCAAGAGTCTCACAAGGTAAATTTCGATTTGTTAATGAAGCATTGGCATTCTTATCTTTGCCTGCTTCCTAGTATAATACATTGAATGCCAGAGTCTTTGGGTCCAAATTTATGGCATCTGAAGCACTCAATCTGTTTGCCCTGATGGCATACCTGTATGATATGCCCAGTTTCCCCACAGCAGAGACAGTACTCTTCATTATAGTGTCTGAAAATGGGGGCACACATGTTGATATTTCTCAGTAGTTGAGAGGTTCCTTTTCTGCTTAAATGAATTTTTTCTCTGTGGTAGAGACTTAGGTTGACATCCTGGTTCTGAAGAAAGATATGTATTGTGGAATGTACTGTATATTGAAGTCTTCACATAGGTCAATTATCAGATTATAGAGTGCCCTGATATTTTATTTTTACATGTATCTGGACTTTAAAAAACTAGCAGCATACAGCAAACTTTCAAAATCTGTTTTGATTTAACTTACTGACCCTCTATCACTGGCATCATTTCCACCTACTAAAATAATAATTTGGTTATATTTTGTTAGGTCAGCAGTCATTATTCTTTCCGTGATGTTGCCAATTTTTGCACCTCTTAGAGTCAGTATATCTGTTGTATAAAGTCTCCTGGTATTATGAAGATAACTACATTGTTACATGATGTCTACCCTCTACAATGCAAGTTCATAATTCTGCAACTAAGAACTGAATTTGACTTGGGTCTTTTTAATTTTAAGCTTCATGCCAACTTCCATTGCAATTCAGGAAATCCTTTAAAAATTATTGAGCAGAAAAAAATGTTCCATAACTGTTAAAACCTATCTTGGTCCTTGTTTTTTTAACATCAAGCCTTCTACTCAATTTCACTTGGATCTATTGCATCACTCAACAATTTTTTTAAAGTGAAATTTGCAACAAGATGAGATAATGGTTAAGTGCATAAAAAGAGAATTATATATTGCATTTGGGTAGTGTTGGCAAGTGCAACAACAAAATCAGCATAAACATGGAATTGTGTATTGCATTGCGATGGGTGGGGTCAGGGGTGGGAGGAAAAGGGAGCAAACAACAAAAAGAAAGTACAAGTATCAATACAAATTAATATATTTGCCAATCTGGCAAGATACATAAAAAACAATGGACACACTCCTAAGCTAATTTTTAGGTTGTAAAATTTAACATAACTGAACATAATTAGCACAACAGCTATTCAGAAGAGAATAAAATAAACTTTCTCCAGAAACAATACAAGTTTAAGAAATCTGAAACAGTAAAATATAGATTATATAACAGATTCCGAGGATTTCAGGGGTTTTGAATATTATATACAAACAATAGCCAATAAGTAAAAAATGAATCTTTCAGGTGTATATTGAAAGACATGGAATGAACAAGTTTATATAGAGAACAGGATAATAGTACACCTATCTGCATATATTAAAACCAACTAAGTAAAACAAAAAAAATATAACTGATTGTGCTATCAAAACAATCATCAAATTAAAAGGACTTTCCATTTTTATTTATGATATCAGAAAGTGTTATAACACAAGGGTACTGTGGAACACAATGTCTCATCATCCATCTGTTCTTCCTGTTACGACTTAGGGAAAAAAAATGATCAAATCTTAAAATTAATGCCACCAATGTAAACGTGATACCCATCATCTCAGTCTTTCAGAAACGATGATTGAATTAATTCTAAGGATTTCGAACATGAAATCTTGCTCTCACATACTGTGTATGCTCACTTATAAGACAAGTAACAGTGGGCATATATATTTTGACAAGCTGACAAAATTTGTACAAATCTGAAAGCTTTTTATGACACTTTTTTTTAAATTTGGTATCGGGGCAAATACTGAGCTGTAGTTTTTGAGTAATTGTTTCTATTTTTAGTACACATTTCTATTTTTAGTATACATCACTGGACTTGTCTGATCAACATCACATCTGAAAATTTTAAAGCGCTTCAGGCCAGATGCTTCTGTTAAATTGTATCAAAGTCTACAGAGCAGTTCTTTTCAATGCGAGTCTTTTCAAATGTTTCTCAAGTTTGTGTAATGGTGTCAATATTTTATAACAAAGGTCATAACTAGTATATATTTGAAAGAATCTTTACGCCAAAATGACCTTTGTCAAATTTGCATAACCCTGTTGCACAATTGTTCAGAAGTCATTTAATTTTTTTATATTTTTGGTATCATATGTACACATATGAAAGGTCATTATGACAGAAGACTTTATCAAAATTTGGCTAAATTCTCTTGCGTAGCTTTTAAAAAGGAGTTGTTTAAATGTTTTTATATTTGTTAGCAATGATGCCATTTGTTGATGGATCAGCATCTTCTGTACAAATGCGATGCCAGGATGCCTGATACAAAGTTTGGTTGGAACTGTTTGGTTTTTTTTTAGTAGAAGCTAAAATTAACTGCACATATGGACATTATGTGCAGCTATTGTCATTTATCATCATGGCTTGATGATCTAAGGAGGAATTTTTCAAATACTGATTATTTCCTTACACTACCCTGAAGTCAGTCAATTAGTGTTGGGAATCTAATAAAATTGTATGCTTGATCATCATTCTCTGCTGAGTGACAGATAATTAAAAATGATCCATCAATCTGTCCTGCAAAAATCAAGGGCAATTTTCCATAAAGCCTTTTGTTTCGAACAGCTGTTATGTGACACAACTGAATTTCAAACAAAACTGACATCAAACATTGTAATAGATTAATTGTTAAGTAAACTGAAATGAGACTCAATGCCTGGCTAAATCAACCACAACAATACTTTTTCTTTTCTTCTAGTTTTCATGATTCAGACTGTTGCCAAATTTGTGAATTTTACAGAAGTCAGCCTTGCAAAGATTATTAAAAATTCTTTGTTATTCAAAGAATACACAATATACTTGCTTAAAAGTTGAGACCAACTGCAAACAATACAATCCTGATCTACCAGCATGTAATGAACTTGCAGATCAAGATCTGTGTTGCTTGCTCATCTAAATTACTCTTAAAACTGCAGAGACCCAAATCTGATGGTGAATTATGCACCAACAGATATGTGTCTAATTAGTTTACATTTGAACATGACTTATTAATCAGCATATACAATAGGTAAATTAAAAAGTAAATGTCATTCAGTGAACATTTCAGTGATTTCAGTGATTTTGACCATCATTATTGTGTACTTTTATTACTTCGGGTGGGAGAAAGCAAAGACTTAAAATCTTTACAAGCTCCTATGCAAGCTGAAATGTGATTTTACATAGCATCAATGATTAGGATTTAGTACCATTCAACTATGAATATTTTAAAGACATTAAAATTTAAAGACGTAAAACAATTTGATGTACAGTGTTAAATCATCAAGTCCTGCAAACAGAAACCTTAAAAAAAATCAAAGGTCTCAGTTAATTGTACAGATTCAAAGAAAATGCATTATCCACTCGTAAAATCATCATAGACAATAATCAATTAGCAACCCTGTAAACCACTTCACTGAGGATTTGTAAATAATTAATTTAAATATATAACGAGAAATAATTAAGATAACATGTTAAAGCTAAAATGGTAACTTAAAGCAAAATAAATGTTGTTTTAATAATTATGAATGTTAACAGAAGCACAAAATGTAAAGAAATTGCAGATTAAATAAATATACATTCTCTATATTTTAATGTTAAAAAAATGAAAATAACCCCACAACCATAAAAAGAAACATCCAGAATAAAATAAATGTACATTGTAGCAAAATAAGTTAAAATTACATTTATTTGCAAATATCCATGTATGAATTATACCTAACAGATGCAGATAAATAAATAAACTGACAATTAAAGCAAAAAATACTTAAAAAATCCTTTCAGAAAAGAAGTATAGTCATAAATGCAATGCATCTTATTAATCTGTGGAATTCTTTTCTTTATCACTCTCTAAAACAAAGAGAAAACAAAATCACAGAAATTTTTTAAGAAACAATAACAATAACAGCTAAACACTAACAAACCATGAAGATTCATTTATATCATTAATTGCAACAGTAATATTCAAGACAGTAGAATAGAATGTCTGCAAATATTATTGTGGAAAATGTCATCTGGATTTCAAAATGACATGAAATTGTAATGAATGGAAAATGAATTAAACCAGAGCCACTGGAGGCCTTGTTGCACATAAAAGACACCTAGTACAGCCTGCTGCATTGAAATACACAGTAAAAGTCTGCTGCATAACACACAAACTATGCATGCAAAACACTGTGCAACACTTCAATAATGAAACATTATTTTGCTGAAAACTAGACACTTTTTAAAAAATAAAAAGGTACATTTATTTACAAATAAACTTTATATGGTATACTAGCAAATAATTCAAAATGAACATTTAATGTTCAATATACAAATAAAGGGTTTAATCTTAATCAACTCACATTTTTTAAAGAATGAGAATTCATTTATTTTATGCTACTTAACTGTTTATACATAGTATACAGGTATATATGAATGTAGGTAGGGCTATTTGAAAGGGGTTGGCAACCACCTGTATTGCCAAGAATGTGTGTGCCAAAAAGCTGCTGCTTGCCTGTTTTAATTCCAGCACAATCTGGCAATGGCCCCAACTGTAGGTCAAAGAAAGACTAAAAACAAGGTCTAACAAACAGAATGTGTGTGTGTGTGTGTTACAAGATAAAATAATCTACCCTAGCTATCCATTACCTGCATTGAAAAGCAGAGACTTAAATGAATTCTGACTTGTCTTGAAACAAACAAAAAATTCTTTGGTCAAGAAAATATACTGCTGATCATTTATTTATCAGACCTGCCAGAAAGCCCAAGTGTCTAGTTATATTTTTACACTGTAACAAATTTTAAACACTTGTTGGGATTTGTGTTTGGACTGTATGGTACTTGAAGCTTACACACATTTTAATGAAAATGAAAAAAGTTTTTCCAAGCCATTATGTAAATGGAAAGAGTTTATAAATGTTAAAAAAACATGTTGATGAAAACAGTATATGACATAAATAGATCTTTATGAAGTGTGTACATGTAGTATTATATACAGAACAATAACTCTATATAAAGATTATCCTTATGCCAAAAGTAAAGTTTTATTGCATATTGAAATGGTTATTCTTTTAAGATACTATTGATAATTCAATACATAATATACACTCATACTATATTGATAATTCAATACATAATATACACTTGTACTATATTGATGATTCAATACATAATATACACTCGTATTATATTGATTCAATACATAATATACACTCATACTATATTGATGAAATCTCTCTTATACTGAAATGCAGTCTAGGTGCAATACACTTTCATATTTATACATGAAAGAACATCATTTTTTTTACACTAAAATGAAAAAAAAAGGTCTGATCCAATGACAATGTGCATAATTGCACAAACTCAGCTTTGCCATTGCACCATATATACTTGCTTATAAATTGAGTAAAAATATACTTATAAGTTGAGTCAAACTGCAAACAAAAAAATTATGGTTTGCCATAGCACAATAGGCCTGCAGATCAGGGTTTATGTTGTTTGTTCTAGTGATTACTCCTAACAACTGCACAGACTGGACCTGCAGATCAGGGTTTATGTTGTTTGTTCTAGTGATTACTCCTAACAACTGCACAGACTGAGATCTGCTGGCACATTATGCAATGGTAGATCTGCAGTTTGACATTTGACTTGACTTATGAGTACATACAGTATAATGCAATGGACTAGCAAGTAGAAAAACAGCAAAGACCTCAAACTGAAGGCATATTATATAATGGGTAGATCTGGGTCCATGAAGCTGGACCAGACATGTACAGAAGTAAATGAATCTATCGGAAAAATCAGGCTCAATATTATGCAAACTTAAGATACATGGATAACACCATATTAATGAAATATGGCAGTATGGAACAAGGAACTGTGATACTTGGATAACACCATATCAATGAAATATGGCAGTATAGAACAAGGACCTGTTATACTTGGATAACACCATATCAATGAAATATGGCAGTATGGAACAAGGACCTCTGATACTTGGATAACACCATATCAATGAAATATGGCAGTATAGAACAAGGACCTGTGATACCTAGATAATACCAGATTAGTGAAATATGGCAGTATGGACCTGGGACTCGTGGGGAGATAATCCTTAAAGTTCAATTACTTTGACAGCATTATAGAGTTACTGACATTGAAATATTGGAAGTTCTATACCCATCAATTCTATATCTGCCCATGCCAGCCCAAATTGGTTACCTCAGTGCGTCATTGGGTAAGGGTCTTATCTCACAGTTCCTCAGCATGAAGTAACCAATAATATATCAACAGTACCATTAATACCAACATAGAGACCAACTATCAAAGTTGTATGAATGAGTTAAAGCTCAAGTTTCATCTGTAAATAGTTTGAGAATATCAGGCAGATCACAAACATTCTTGTACAAGAATCATATTGAATTATTTAAACATAACATAAACAAAATTTCCTTGTCAGCCATCTGTTTTCTGTTTATACAAAAATTATAACTTCATAAACATACACCGATTTGAAACAAAAAAATGGAGGAAATAGTATGATTTCCTTCCTTTTAAAATTTAAGAGGAAGTTTTTCCTACAACAGAAATCAAATACCTAAAACAACTATTGCTCTACATAACCATAATACTGATGCAAAGGCAGACAAATCAACAAGAATTACAAATGGTAACTCTAGAAATAATAATAATAATGATAATAATAATAATAATAATAATAATTTGTTGCTGTTGGGCTTAACGCCATTTTTCAGCACATGATAGGTTATTCATAGCGGCCAGTATTAATGGTGGAGGAAGAAACCGGGAAATCACCGGAAAGAACCACCAACCCACGAGAAACTACTGGCAAGCTTTCTCACATATCTACATTAGCCGAATCCTAGACTCGAACACACGCAGACAGAGGTGAAAAATAATAATAATAATAATAATAATAATAATAATAATAATAATAATAATAATAACTGGAGGAATGGTGATCAATTTGCTCATATAAACAAAACTCCACCTCTTCTACATTTCTCCCTACCCCATCATGGATAAGACTATCATCAAACATAGGACACAACTCTTTAAAATAGTGCAAAATACAATGGCTGGACAAATCATACTTTTTAGGATTACATAATATCTATCAAGCTTCACTGCAATCCACTTAAAATTACAGAAGTATCTCCATTCAATAAATTATGCCAGACACTACAACTGGTCAAAATGTGAAGAAACTCTTAAACAAATTGAAGGAAATTCCAAGATGATTTGTCAATATTTGCATCCTCAGATAGAGAACCATAATATGTACAAAGTTCCACTGATCCTTGTAAAACTAAGATGCATTCATAAGAGTCTCTTATACTACATTCAGTTGCATGAGAAAGTGGGAATTAACTCTAATTGCTGGAGCAAAGTGATTTGTTGATCACTTAATGACCATAAGAGATACAAAGTTTCCAAGTAATCCACTTTAAACTGAGAGAGAACCTTGCATTCACATGATTATATCACACACTGCATCCAGCTCCAAGTGAAAAACAGCATTACCTGGAACAAAAAAAATGGTAGATGCATATGATTGGTTGCTCATCTCCCAAGTGTCAAGATCAACAATGATGAGGACTGCCACTGCTAACTTCCTATGAAATGCTAAAAATGCTTGTTGTACATGTATAAAGAGCATGAATAGCAACTTTTTACTGTTAATGACTGATCTGATGAGATGATAAGCATATTTCAATTTTAAAAAACGTACAATTTGTTTTCAATAGTTGTAATTTTTGTCCATTTGCATGCTAAAAATTAGTTTCATGACAATCTTCCCACTTTTGAGGTTAGAACTGCTGAACAAATTTTGTAAATTTCCTGACCATTCCTCACCTGACCTATCTTTTGTCACATTTAAGTTAGTAACACTTTTGAGTAGTCTTTTCTGTTACATGTATGCTTACACCTGTCGCTTTCAGAAACATACAAAATATATGAAGAGTGCCACACATGTACATCTTCAATGAGGACTATAACATATACAGCTGAAATCCACTGAAAACTGTGAAACAGTCAAGTTCACAAGTTTCTGTTATATTCTACATTTGGCTCCAAGTGAACAAGGACATTAACTCTAACAAAACTCAAAGGAGCAGTTATTTGTTGAAATGGGCATCATGTTTCATACAGATCTACTGAAATCTGTGACAATATGCCTTTACAAGATTATCAAACACTGCATTTCATTGCAAGACAAATACAATAGCAAACACATGATATGTGAATACAGTATGACCGCACAATAACATGATTGTTGGGATCTAAAAATAGATACCATGCTAAGACTGAACTGTGTCATAACCAACCAAGTCAGTTAGCTGAAGAGAATAATTAGCCCCACCATTGAAAAGCAAATTAGGGCTAAACTAGTGAACACAATACTATTACTTACTGACATGGGTATCAGCTTGTTCCAGATTAATAAAGTACTTAAAATAGTTATTACATATATAATATTTATTTCTATGCACATGAAATCTGCAACATAAGCATAAATAGTTGAGTACATGTACTCATCAACTGAATCTGTTTTTATCAATGATATTAATTCCATGAAAATTGTATGTATCAAAAGCATATTTTCTATAAGAATAAAAAACATTTGCTAATTAGTTCAGAAACTGGTATTTAATTTCCTGCTAATACTGTCACATAAACTTATGAAACAGGTGTTTTTTGCCACATAATATTTTATCGACATGTCCAAACTGCCTGAACCCAGTTTGGGAGTAAACCCTTTGACTGTGCGAGTTAGGAATATGTTCCTTAAAAAATGTTGAGTTGTTGTGTAAAAAAGAAGAAAATTAAATTAAATAAACCAAGTAAATTTCATTGAAATATTTGTTTTTTTAAAAATGTCTTTGCTTCACTGCTGAGCAAAAAGAAAGGTGTAGAATGTTTGATTAGATTAGCCAATCCCTATACTACTAAAACTTAAATGTTTTTGTTCCAATCAGTTTTAACACTGGCAAGACAGTTTCAGATGTGGGGAAGGTATTTACATATGTTGTAATGACCAAAACTGGCAATTCAGTCCATAAACTTCATACATCAAATATGCACGATGGTTGATTGAGCACATATTGATAAACTATTCCTTTAAAATAGTAGGTAAATTTATTGTATAAATAAAGAAGCTTTTTTAGACCACCACATTGTTTGCTTGAATCTCAAAGCTAACTGCATTTAACTCCAGACTTAATTCTGCCCAGGGCTTCATACTTGGACAGTAAAAGCTTTACATTCTGTATCCTGATATATCATACAATCCCAACTAATTAACACTTTGCCCTCTATTTGTTTGAACTAATACAGCAAGAATAATTCATAATGAACAATGGGGTCATTTTATAGGAAATGCAGAATAGAATTCACTGACCAATGACTGAATGATGATTGGTTACACCACAAAGCCATGTGCAAAAATTGGTGTTTTTCTCATTTTTGTTATTTTTTTTATAAATGATGTCCCATTTTTTGAGACGTATTTAGTAGTGAGATTAAATTTGATGATTAGTAATAACTGAAATTATTTGATTTATAAATATTTTCTTTCATCTAAGCAAAAGCTATACACAGAATGCATTTACAGAGAACAGAGAAGACTTGCTGGCAATACTCTTCATAGTTCAATAATAATAAGATTAACACTGGTCAGTTCTTTTAATCAGTCTTTCTTTCAAAACTAAGTTAAGTGTATTTGGACATAAAATTTTGCATTTCTTCAAAAATTGTTGAAATTATTTTAAGATTTTGTGAACCATGCTACATTCTTATTATATCTGAATTAATACATCTCTTCCCCAAAATAATAATTAATTTTTCACACATTAGTTTCCCTACTTTGAGGACAAAAATGTATTTTTCCACAAACAAAACCAATATACAAATATTCAGGATCATGTTATATTCAAATTCATGTGCAATCTCTTCCACAAAAAAATAAACTTTTTATATATAATTTCTTGTACTTTGAAAAAATATGCATTTTTTTCATATAGGATAAAATATATAAAACTTTGGGAGCCAAGCCACAACTTTGTGCTATAATCAAATTCAGCTGACATTGGAGCGTGCTATAGTGGGATCATACTGTATGTATGTCTTTAAAGAATGACTATAATATATCCCAGATTCATTGTGATTCAATAAAAAATATGTGATATTTATGTTCACATGATTTCAACAAAAACACTGCATATCAATCAATTAAAAACTGCAGAATTGCACTAAAAAGACTAGGTAATGGCTGGAATTATTAATTACATCAACTGAAGTGATGTTTTTCACCTCTTGCAACAACACCTTCCCATCTACATTCAAAAATGCACAACCATTTGGAAACTATGAAAGTATTATTTTTTTTAGCAATGCTTCCAACAGAACTTGACACTTATTTATACAAAGGCATCAGACACATAATATCAGTGAAGGCAGTTACATTTTCATGCAAAAGATATAAGATATGTACCACAAACTATGGAAAACCTTTCTTTACCTCTCACTTCAAATGCAGAATCTTGGAGAACTTTTTGTTCAAACTCTAAACAGCAATTCTTCTGTTGAAATCTTTACCATTCCAGTTTTGATTAATTTACCATTAATATAGCAAGCACTGTTCACCTTATTCCTGTCAAACTTGCCCTACTATAAGCAGCAGAACACCAACTTTAAAATCTGTTTTATAGGCTATATTTTTCAAAAGGGAAAAATTTAAAGTTATAATTTGAGATCAGGAGAGAAAGAATAAAACAAAATAAAATTTCATGCATTTATGGCAGTGCAAAATTCCTTAGGTAAATGAGTCCTGTAATTTGACAAAACTGAAACAGAAAAAGAGCAATAAAGAGGGATTTCTTCATTTTTCCTGCTCCTCCTCAGCCAGTATTGATTAGAACTAGGATCCTTCCAAAAACAGATGAGTTAATGATTGCATTAAAATTTGGTGTTTAATGCCCAGATGAAATTAGAGATAATGACTGGTAAAATTTATCTGAAGTTCAAGATTACTTTCACATATGCATTTCATCCTGGAGACAACATTCTGATTTTAATTTCACAAATTCCTTGGCAACTTCATCGTTTGTTCTCTGTGACAAAATTCGTAAGATTGTCCAGCCAGTTTCATCAAGATGGAGGCTCTTTCCCAAGGGACACCAGCATGCACAACTGCCTTGTTCCACAATATCTCTAAGTTGCATTACAGCCACACCAATAAGTCTGTCGTCTCGAGCAAAACAATAGTCCTTAACACAGATATGCAACTCGTATGAGTCTGGTTCATCCTCATTACCGAGAATGCTGTAAATAAAATAAACAAAACTGATAAAAACAAGAATACAGCATACAGCGCACAAGTCCATCTCATGAAACTCTCCAGACTAATGAATTTGATCTTTGAACTTGGATTCAAGTACTGTATGATGACGTGTGGAATTGAGTTAAGTATATCAAAATACTATTCAGGTTAAAATAAGACAGCCCCGATAAATATATTCAGTGGTTAAAAGGTTATGGACAAGGATACAAAATTACATTTTCTCTTGCATGGCCTAGTCCCTGAAGCAGTTGACATTACTATGCCATTTGATACCTCAACTGTATTTAACAGTAAACATCTTAGGCTTCAATAAAATATAGTCAATAGTTATACTCATGCAAGGATACAAGTTACATTATACCATATTTGCCATGCCACCACAGCACCCATATTGTACAATGTTCATATTCAATGAGGAACAACTAGACATAAGAAACATTTTAGTGAAAACCCTTGTTGCAATGACCATTATGATAATTATATTGGCACCATTTTCATTTAAAACCGAAGAAGCATAACAAGAGGTCTTGCAGTGAAAACCCCATGATGAAATGGACTTACATTAAGAAGTAGCTATAACCAGATTTAGAAGTTGTATCAAATGTCAAATCTACACCCTTTTCATTTCGTAGGTTTAACAAGATTTAGAAGTTGCGTCAGATGTCACATCTACACCCTTTTAATTTTGTAGCTATAACAAGATTTAGAAGTTGTGTCAGATGTCAGATCTACGCCCTTTTAATTTTGTAGCTATAACAAGATTTAGAAGTTGTGCCAGATGTCAGATCTACACCCTTTTAATTTTGTAGCTATAACAAGATTTAGAAGTTGTGTCAGATGTCAGATCTACACCCTTTTAATTTTGTAGCTATAACAAGATTTAGAAGTTGTGTCAGATGTCAGATCTACACCCTTTTAATTTTGTAGCTATAACAAGATTTAGAGGCCGTGTCAGATGTCAGATCTACACCCTTTTAATTTTGTAGCTATTACAAGATTTAGAGGCCGTGTCAGATGTCAGATCTACACCCTTTTCATTAAGTAGCTATTACAAGATTTAGAAGTCATCTCAGGTGTCAGATCTACACCCTTATCAATTCCTAGCTATTACAAGATTTAGAAGTCATCTCAGATGTCAGATCTATACTCTTTTCATGAAGTGGCTATTACAAGATTTAGAAGCCGTATCAAATGTCAGATCTACACCCTTTTCATTAAGTAACTATAACAAGATTTAGAAGTCCTTTCAGATGTCAGATCTACAGATCTACACCCTTATCCATTCGTAGCTATTACAAGATTCATAAGTCATATCAGATCAACACTCTTTTCATTTTGGAACTATTACAAGATTTAGAAGTCATGTCAGATGTCACTGATCTACACCCATTTCATTAAGTAACTATAGCAAGATATAGAAGTCATGTCAGATCTACACCCTTTTCATTAAGTAACTATTACAAGCTTTAGAAGTCATGTCAGCTCTAAACCCTTTTCATTTTGTAGCTATAACAAGAGTTAGATGTCATGTCAGATGTCAGATCAACACCGTTTTCATTAAGTAACAATAACAAGATTTAGAAGTGATGTCAGATCTACACCCTTTTCATTTTTTCTTAGCTACTACAAGCTTTAGAAGTCATGTCAGATGTCAGATCTACACCCTTTTCATTAAGTAACCATTATAAGATTTAGAAGCCCTGTCAGATGTCAGATCTACACTCTTTTTGTTTCACAGCTATAACAAGAGTTAGGAGTCATGTTAGATGTCAGATCTACACCATTTTCATTGCATAAACATTATAAGATTTAGAAGTCATGTCAGACGTCAGATCTACACCATTTTCTTTAAGTAACCATTATAAGATTTAGAATCCGTGTCAGATGTCAGGTGTACACCCTTTTCATTAAGTAGCTATAACAAGATTTAGAAGTCATCTAAGATATTAAATCTACACTCTTTGCATTAAGTAACCATTATAAAATTTAGAAGTGGTGTGAGATGTCAGATCTACTATTTTCGTTTCGTAACTATAACAGATGTCAGATCTACACCATTTTCATTAAGTAACTATAACAACATTTAGAAGTCATGTCAGATGTCAGATCTACACACTTTTCATTTCGTAGCTATAACAAGATTTAGAAGCCATGCAAGATGTCAGATCTATGCCCTTTTTTATTTAGTGTCAAAAAAACTTTAGATGTTTTTAGCAAAACCTCTTATCAATATGACCATGCTGACTAGTTAGGTTTTGGTAAATGTAATCTAGGTGGCACAACAAGTACCATTATTTTAACTCACCTATGTAGTGACTCAATACAAATGTGTGTGTGCATGTGTGCGTCTCTGTGTATGTGTTGTAGCAGGGGATGTATGCCAACTTTATACAAATCAAACTGAGACACATCTGAGACTTTCCTTCATATCAGCAAAACTTTTAGAATTATATTGAGATAAAGAAATTTAAATACTTTGTTTTCTTCAAAAAATATAGGTTAGAGCCCTTTTGAATAATATTCAATATCAAATATAATATATGAATGTTACTTCCCTTAAATCGTAAATAATCTCTAATACATGACTGCTGATCGGTACCAAAGAAGGTAGCTAGACTACTATGCTATAAACACAACAATTCCAATTAAATCAAGGTAAACTTAGTAGTGCTGTTTCCTCTTTATAAAAGTACACAGATAAAAGTGCAATGCAATTAACGATTACCTGTACCAGCTCACCTTTTAACAGAAAATGTTTCATTAAATAAGTTGAAATAATGAAATAAATGCTTACAAATGGAATGTTTCATTGAATTTGGGTGACCAGTTGTTGCTCTTGGACTTGGTGGAATGTTTCCTCTTCTTGTCACTTAAGTGTGGGCCGATCACAATCACCTCTACAAATGGTCTAAACATGCTGGACGTTTGACACTTCAGGTCATTAGCAGCAACAACTAGAAAACAAAAATTTAGTTTCTAAACAATATTTGTTTGTGATGTAGCAATTTAATCTGGGGACAGAGTTTGTAGACCCCAAAAATTGTAGAGTAAACAATTTTTTGTTCAAAGGTTACCTACCCCATGTGCATTCAAGTTATTTTATCCCATCAGCCTGTTCAGCCACTGATAACATATATCAATGTAAAGATGACATTCCAGATTTGTTCAAATGTATGGATGATAATAAATATTTGACTGATCATTTAATAACTACTTGTACATTAAGTTTCTCTGTTGCTTCTCATCTTGTCTACCTGGACTGAATTTGAAGGCTACACTTAGCACATCATGCAGTAAAATGTATTATTTTCAATCATTTTTGGTGGTTATGGCTTTTTCTTTTTCTTTAAAAATATAGACTGTTTTATTAACAAAATAACATATCAATAAAATGAATTGGTCAAGCAAAGTTCACTTTTGAAGAAACAAGCCTGTTTTCTTTGAAAGGGTTATATACATTTGCTATAAATAGCAAATAAGGACAATTATCTTATGCCATTCTTATGCATTTGTCACCTTTTTAAGAATACTGTCAAATTTGTACAAGCAAAATTAAAGAGATGAAAATAAAAATGACAAAAACAAGTTTTTATTGCTTCTTTGAATTTTATTTTTTAATGTAACAAGAAAAGCATAATCCATATACAGTTTCACATAAAATGTAATTTGGTGAAAGAAAATATAAAGATTACACCAAAAGTGCAATGGTTGACATGTATGCATGAGAAACAATTTTGGAATGTTTCTTTATAAACTGACATATGTCATATGTAATCAGTCATTTAATCTGCCAACAGGATTTTATAAAGAAATCTTCAGGGGGGAGGAGAGATTACAAACTGCACAAGTTATAATCATCTTGTTAAAATATACATGGATGTTGTAAATAATTTTTTTTTAATGACAGACCACTATAATTGTTTTATATGACTCAAACTACAATGTCCAGATTTTGGTTGTCAGTCATTTGTGCTCTCACACTCAAGACTTGCTCAAGACAAAAATTTTCTTTGCACAAGGAAATTGCATTCCAGTATTATTTGTTTGTTTTTTTTTTTTATAGATAATACCATATTGCCTTCTAAATTTAAGTGAAGACATGAAATTGGTGATGAGACAATTTTAAAGCATTCATGCAGTACAAAAGAAAGGTCATGGTGATAAAGATGAGTCCTGCACCTGATCAAATGAGATGCCTGAAAAGTTTGAATTAAAATCATTGACAACATGTAGTCTGTCTGGAAGTATGTTTTGATAAAAATGGCATTTTTAACAGATGATATGTTTATTTCTGCCTGTAATATGTATTCAGGAAATGCAACCAATATGTCAAAAACCATAACCTTACTGCAGATAAATCTTCTACAATGAAAAAATCATATTGTTGATCTATGTATTGACAATTTATTATACTGTGGGATGTCTATCATGTTTATCATAAATCATATTGATATACATCAGGTGTGAATCATTTCACCCCTAATAACTAATCCCCTGTACACTTGACCACTCTTAGCAGCTGAATAGATTGCAACCATCCCCATTTATATAGGCAAATCAATGTAAATCATGTGATGTGTTTTATCCAATGAGCTTTCATCTTTTGTGTATATACTTTATGTATTTACCTATAAGTCCAAGTGCAAACTTCACAGATTCAGCTCTGCTGTTGCAAAATGTGCCAGCAGATCTAGGTCTATGCAGTGTGTTAAAAATAATCAAGGGAACATACAAGCAGACTGGTTATTCTTTGGCAAATATGGATCTTCACTGCTTGAAGTTTTATTCAACTTAGATGCTAGTACGTATGGTATCTAGATTGTTGTTGTTGTTGTTCTGGGGCTTAATGCCATTTTTCAGCATATGATAGGCAGCCAGTATTAATGGTGGAGGAAGAAACCATGAAATCCACAGAAAGAACCACTGACCCACGAAAAGCTACTGGCAAGCTTTCTCACATATGGTAGCTAGATTGTTATAATTATTCTTATTGTACATGTAAAATGTGATTATACTTCAGCATGTGAGAAACTACTAGACCACAGATGTACTTTTGATGACACTACTGGCTAACATCATGCTTGTGATTGTAACAGTATACAAACACAGTTATTAGCTGTAAACAAAACTTTAATTTTAAAAAATTCCATTTAATTAGATTTTGAATCTGGATTGCTATGATTGACCTTTGAAATCTCTGATCTAAATTTGCCTTTTAAATCATCAATGATTTACAATTAAGCCATTGGCATAGTTATCAGTACAACTACTACTTTACTGTGGAACACTGAGAATAGTTTTACACTGAGACATGAAAATAATATCAGGTGACAACTTTTTCAATCACATTCTTCAATCACTTGTATGTAGATCCTTTGATCTCATAATCAACTCTCAATGTTTTTTTCAAAATAATTAATAAGTAGGGGCAAATTAAGACATAATTAGTCATGATGAATGAGCAAAAGTGAATGAAATTAACCAATGAATAAACTCAAAGGAATCTAAAATAATTATTATTATAGAAAATAGAAACTTAATCATAGTCTAATATTATTAATTGATCTCTTTTTGGTAAATGCTATAATTTGGTTATGTGAAATACCCTAATTAAATTGACTACTAAAGTAATTTATAAATGATGAAACAAGTTTCTGGCACTAATCAGACAGCATCCTCTTTGCCTATGTTACTCACAACTGCATGTTCTCAGGTGTTCAATAAGGTCCAAATGAATGTATCTGTTGTTCAGTCACTTCAAACATAATATCATGACTGTAAATGTAACTGAAGTAATCAAATTATGTAGGAAGGTACTGTATATACTCGCTTACAAGTCAAGTCAACCTGCAAATTGCATGGACCAAGATAAGCGGTTGCAAAATGCACCAGAAGATCTGGGTCTATGTAGTTTATTTGGAGTAATCAATAGAACAAACAACAAAGAACCTGATCTACCATTGCATTAAGTAACAATATATCCAGGTCTGTATTGTCTGCAGTTGGACTGACCTATCAATGAGTATATATGGCATGGTAAATTTTCAGTTTCACTTGGCAATTAACTGTTAGTAATTTTCACTAATGAAAGCGGTTTTAATAATACTACAAAAATATTTTCTTTACTCATTTTTGTTCATTTTGATTCCTTTTAGTTCATTTTTTGTTTAGTTTTGTTTAATTCTGGTTAATTTCTGATTAGCTTTTATTTTATTTTACTTGTTTGTATTCATTTACATTTTTCTAAGCTGACCAAAGATACATTACTCACCTTTGACAGTAACTTTATGCTCCCCTGTGCCCGGATGAGTAAAAAGATCCACCTGTATAGACACTTCACCCATACTTTCCTCAGAACTTGGTCTATCCTGAGTTGTTTGTGTGCTGACGAAGGTCTTGATGAGTGTGTCAGTAGTCTGAGTGTACAAAGAGAGTGCATAGCGGAGGGATTGTAATTCCTGACTCTTGTCCAGGAAGGTTTTCTTTAGTCCCTGGCCCTGGGCATGGAAATACTGTTTGATGGCCTCAAGGGCCATATCTAATACCGCACACTGCTTTGGACTTAGGTTCTTCTCTGCCTCTTTTGACATGTCCTGATTAAAAATTTTAATCAAATTAAGGTACAAATTAATGAATAAATTTTAATCCAATTTTGGTACAAATTAATAAATCAATATACATGCACTTTTTCAACATTACAAAACTCAATTTACTTTAATATATATTATCAATTCACAATTCTTTTGAGATCATCGAAGTAAATTTGAAAATTAAAAACAAATAGTTTAAATATTTAGTTTCAAACCTAACATTCAAGTCACTGAAATAGCAGCATAACACATATTCTACAAAATTTTTGATCTAGTTACTTCTTAACAGGTTCTATGATTTAACATAAACAAATTAAATAAATAAATCATTTAAATCATTTAAATAAACAAAAAGTATTCTCTGAGTTACACACTTAGAAAGAAAATCACAATTTGCATGAATAAAACTGAACTTGTCATCACTATATATCTCAAAATTTGCAAGAATAAAACCAGTGTTGTCATCGCTATATTTCTCAACATTTGCAATAATAAAACTGGTGCTGTTATCACTACATTTCTCAAATTTGTAAGAGTAAAAGTGCTATGATAAAACATGACACCTTCCAGAGGAACTCTGAATGCTTTAATTGTTAATGACAAAATAATTATCACAACCATGTACATTTTCAAATGCTGATTTTCACAGTTCACATTATGTAGCTTAGCTAAAAATGTATGCTTGTGTTCACATATCACAGGAAATGAAGTGAAAAAAATGTAATATTTATTATCACTGAAATGAAACTGGCAAAATTACAAGCAAGAACATCATCTCAAATGTGACATACAAATGCTTAAAACTAAGACAACAGAAAGGGAAGCAAAATATCATTAAATATTGAAGCCAAAAAGGATATGGGTATGATGGCATTTCTAGGGTATGAAAGAACATTGGATTTGTCCCATGGCATAGAGAGAGAGAGACAGAGACACAGAGAGACAGAGAGAGACCAACGCTTCACACTGAAATCAAAGTACTGGCATGCTTCTTTTAACTATATGTTTTAAAATGTGTTTCATGTATACAAAAAAATGAAGAACTATTCATTTAATATGAACATAAGAATTTAAATTAAATTCCTCTTGACTAGAGCCAATCAGAAAATCCGACAAGAAAATCAACTCAAATAATAAAAAAAACTAAAGAATTAGTCAAAACTGCTGTTAGCTCTATAAGTGAACCATATATAATCTACAAATCTAGAAAAATGGACCAAATACAACTACAAAAAAAACTGTATAAAGATCACATAACATGTCTATTTTTTCAACAAAACCTATGTAAATTTAATGTTTCACCTGCCACAATGTCACTATGGCTTTAGCAATGTGCACATCCAATGGTCTTGACCTCTGATCCTTTGATCACCCTATTCTTAGAGACGTTTATCTCCAGTGTAAAACCCCAAGTGCCAAACCATATTTAATAGCGGAATGACATCATTTGTATAAACCTGAGAGACCTTTATGCCAAAATGCTGTCAAATTTTATCAAATTCAGTGGAGTGATTTTTTAAAAAGTTGATAATGATTTGTCTGCTTTTAAAAAATTAAGTCATATTTCAAGGCAGATCAGATAAATTTGAAAACCATCTATGGAGGATTCTGGGTAAAGCATAAATCGTGTGAATTGGATATCAGGATTTTTTTTATTATGATCAAGCAAGTACCAATATTTCTCTAATAAAGCATATAATCTGAATCTAAAAGTTGTTTACACCTATGCAATGTCTTCTTTTTATATCTTAACGAAGAACTAAAAATAAAAATGACGTTTCAGAGTTACTTTTTATGTGTATTTTTGACGGAAATAATTTTGTCTTAAGTATTTATACAGAAGCTGTCAAACCATGTCAAGAGAAGACATCACTCTGAATCAAATCATTTCCACTTTAGATTCAATGTTTAGTGACATCCTAATACATGGCTAGTCTCACTGATTCAATGTTTAGTGACATCCCAATACATTGATAGTCTCCTTAATTCAATGTTTAGTGTCATTCCAATACATGGCTAGTCTCACTGATTCAATGTTTAGTGACATCCCAATAAATGACTAGTCTCACTGATTCAATGCTTAGTGACATCCCAATACATGGCTAGTCTCACTGATTCAATGCTTAGTGATATCCCAATACATGGCTAGTCTCACTGATTCAATGTTTAGTGACATCCCAATACATGGCTAGTCTCACTGATTCAATGCTTAGTGACATCCCAATACACTGATAGTCTCCTTAATTCAATGTTTAGTGTCATTCCAATACATGGCTAGTCTCACTGATTCAATGTTTAGTGACATCCCAATAAATGACTAGTCTCACTGATTCAATGCTTAGTGACATCCCAATACATGGCTAGTCTCACTGATTCAATGCTTAGTGATATCCCAATACATGGCTAGTCTCACTGATTCAATGCTTAGTGATATCCCAATACATGGCTAGTCTCACTGATTCAATGTTTAGTGACATCCCAATACATGGCTAGTCTCACTGATTCAATGCTTAGTGATATCCCAATACATGGCCAGTCTCACTGATTCAATGTTTATGACATCCCAATACATGGCTAGTCTCACAGATTCAATGCTTAGTGATATCCCAATACATGGCTAGTCTCACTGATTCAATGTTTAGTGACATCCCAATACATGGCTAGTCTCACTGATTCAATGTTTATGACATCCCAATACATGGCTAGTCTCACTGATTCAATGTTTAGTGACATCCCAATACATGGCCAGTCTCACTGATTCAATGTTTATGACATCCCAATACATGGCTAGTCTCACTGATTCAATGCTTAGTGACATCCCAATACATGGTTAGTCTCACTGATTCAATGTTTAGTGACATCCCAATACATGGCTAGTCTCACTGATTCAATGCTTATTGACATCCCAATATATGGCCAGTCTCACTGATTCAATGCTTAGTGACATCCCAATACATGGCTAGTCTCACTGATTCAATGTTTAGTGACATCCCAATACATGGCTAGTCTCACTGATGTAATCTGCCTGTTCAAATATCTTTAACCAAAAGTTGATTTTTGAGACAAAGATTTATAGTTGATGGGCAGACATCCTGATTATCATCTTGCCTTTAGTGACATGTTGCAGATGAGACAAAAAAAGACACAAACTGAAACTGATTAAACTATAATCCAGGGCTTTAAGAATTTTTCAACCTCTACATGAATTATATTGCACATTCAGCATTTGCAGGACTTGAATTATAGTTTATAGATACTGTCTCACAGAAATGGAAATTGCTACACAAACAGATAATAATCTGTGATCACAACTAAAATTATATCAGTAAGTTGTCCAAATGTTATCATTATCTGTTTTTAAAGAGGATTTTGCATAAAATGTACATATTTTTCTTTTTATAGTAGTAGTTCACACTAAGCAGCAATAATGGCTGGTGCCTATTTCACAAAAAAGGCATAAAAACAAAAAGTGAAGAAATTAAGACATTAGTTTACATCTACACATAGCCCTGGGTGCATTCCAACCTGTATCATTGGAACATTCATAGGCATTTGGCTAACATGGTTCAGAAACAACCTAGACACATCTTCTATCTTGGCTTGGGCTGTTCCTGGCAGAGGAAGCAGCTGAAAAAAGGCAGAAAGGTCAAATCCTACTGCAGCAAGCAGTTACTCAGCTGGACGGAGAAAGAGAGGAAACTAAGGGTTATGGGATAGAGGTGGAGGAAATGACATGGAATAACTCAAGCATTCCTTAATTTTGGGCTGACTACAAAGATGCCAGCTTCTCATACATCAACTTGTCTACATGCTTCAATTCCCAGTTAATTCCTATTTCATAAGAAATATCTCCCTTTACAACTGAATAATCATGCTGACCATCAGTGATTGTTAAGTACCATGCAAACCATGATGTCAGGTTTATAAAGCTATGAGGGGAATTAACTCTTACAATTAATGCAACTAAACATCTGCTTTTGTTTTCTTTTTAATTTTTGGTAATTAAGATGGTCAAAAAAGATGTTTTTAACATTTGCTGTGAATTAACCTTGCAAAACAAATTAATATGAAAGGCATATAACAGCTGTAAAAGAAATATGACATCTTTGACAATGGCTGTTTCAATGATTTTCTGTCATTGCTTGCATGTTGGATACAAATACATTTACTACATTTACTACATACATCCAGGCCAATAGATGACTAATCTCACAAATTATTGTCAAATGTTACATTCCCACCCAGTAATGTCTCATACAAGGGTTGTTAACAATTTAACTGAAAGACACCATCTAACAGCATCCGAAGGAAGGCAGAAAACAGACTGCCTACAATGAGGTATATAATGCACAAGAACAAAGAACAGCATGTGGTATATGGACCATATTCAGTCATTTCTGTTTTATGAGGAAGAATAAGAACAGCAGATTACAGATTAGAGTCAAATTAAATAAGACATTTATATTAAATAAAAATTTGAAAAAGGAGGAAGATAACTGTAGAGAACAGGATTAATTTACTTAAATTTTTCTCACCCAAATAAAAATAACACCAACTTTATGTGGAACATGGTTTCTAGCTTGTGAATATCATTGCAAAATAAACAGAAAGTATATCAGGCAAACAGCCCTTATATATATATATATATATATATATATATATATATATATATATATATATATATATATATATATATAAACACACACACATATTACACACACACATATACATAGAGTCATATTATGTTAAAGTTTCAGTTAAATACAAATGACTTATACTGTTTATAATTGTATACATGTCAGATCAAACTGCAACAATGTATACTCTGATCTGCTTTTGCATCATCTGACAGAAAATAAGAGTCTCTTGCTTGTTGGACTGATTATTCCTAACATGACGGACTCAGATCGATAAGGATATTATTCTAAATCAGATCTGGGTCTAATCAGATTGCAGCTTGTATCCAGCTTGTAACAAGCTATATGATTTACAAGATTGCAATCTGATGATGCAGATGATGTTCCCATTATTGCTGCTGCCACACAAGAGATACCGATGTCTTGCTCATTCACAGACCAGACAACAGGTCTCAGACTATACCTTGTTTCAACATACAAAGCAGGAGAATGAACAAACTCTATAAATGCAGCAACAATTTTTCCATAAACAAACACTACTTATTAAAATAAAAATATTCCATACATAAAACATGTGACTGAAAGGTCATTTACCACTTTCTGTTATGGGTGAATTACTGACACAATGTAGGAGGTGAGGGAAACTTTGCTCAGGAAAACTCTTGTTTGAGCCGTATGATGTATGACAAAGACTTACAGTGCCAAAAATTGGAATTCTGGGTAAGAATATATCCTCATGTACCCTTTTAGCGGTTAGAGAGAGAAACTGAAAAATCAGCATGCAGATATGATAATGATGTTAATCAATACTTAAAATATTAAAGCATTAACTACAGAATAACTTGGCATATCACTACACTTCAGAAAATAATTCATGATTATTCAGACTTTAATAACAAGAGAAAGACAATTTTCCACAAGTGTTGCTATTTTTCTTCTTTTTCCTGTTCATTTCATTTTTTTTTGTAATTCCATGTGGTTTCTTTTTAAATTGACCCACACCCCCCCCATTAAGGTGAATATAAATTAATAAAGAAAATGAAATAAATCACATTTAATTTTACAATTTAAGAAACATTATTAACTTTTAGCCAGAGAGGTGACAATTTTTATATATGAAGACCACAAATAAAATACAAATTATTTATGAAGTCTAATGAAGACAGTCAAGTCTGATTATTTCATGAAATTTTCTTTGTAATTTTGATGTATATATATTCAATCAGAGTATGTTAATAATATTAGGAGAAAATGCTGTTAGAGCAATATGAATTACTGTATATGTTTGCTTATAAACCAAGTCCAACAGCAAACTGAAGAGACCCAGAGCTGTCATGAAATAATGTGCCCACAGATCTGGGTCCATGCAGTTAAGAGTAATCAGGACAAAAAAAACAACACATCATGAGCTGAAGGTGCATTACATGATGGCAGACCAGGGTCTGTTATATTCAGTTGGACTTAAGTGCCATCAAATAATGTGCCCATAGATCTGGGTCTATGCTGTTTGTTAAGAGTGATCAGTACAACAAACAACACAAACCTGATCTGCATGTGCATTATGTAGGTCTATGCTGTTTGCAGTTGGACTTCACTTATAAGCAAGTACTTAATGCAAAATTCCCAATACCATTAGAAACCAAGTTACATCAGCATAAGCCCGGGATTAGCATGGTTCATCAATTTCAAGCATCATTAGCTGTAGCCACCTGTATCCCCATAAAACCAGCAGTGTGTCCTTAGTGAAACCTGCAATGTGTGCTTTCCATGTTTAAGTTTTTCAATTTTAAAGTTATAACTGAGCACATGATGTGCAAGTTTTTTCTTTAACTTCTGTCATTAGGGACTCGACATCACTGATTAAGACAACTTTGTCATTTTAACCTAAATATAATCTGATACTGGTATTAAAATAAAATAAGAAGTCCTTGATTTGATATAAAAAACTGATGTCTAAATTTTCAATATAGACCAAGTGAAAATAAAGTGAAAAGATAACATTACATATGCCAGTATCATCTGTGGAATTTAAATTTAAGACTCAAAAGTTTTATAAATGCCAGACTTGACTTAAGACTGATTTTAGTGCACAGTGTTACTTGTTAGAAGCGCAGATCAATGAGGAACAAATCCTCTATGGTATCAATACAGGCCTCAGGTGACTACAGCCAAGTGAGATTCTATGTACCAACCCTTAAGACAGGGTCCAACGTTTACATCCATTTACAGAGGTGACCCAAATACATTAATTAAACCTGATTTTTAGATGATTCAGAAATGGATATATTACATTAATATAATAAATGGCCCTGCAAGAACCAGTAATTAAACTCCAACTCAATTTTACATCTTTGATATTGTAGCTAGAAGACAAACAATGCCCAAAAACACTTCATCACCACTGTAACTTAGTTGCAATTCAAGCTGAAAAATGTGAAGAGTTTTAGAGTGAGTTAAAGCTTGTGTCTCCAGTACAAAAAGTTGTAAGAACACCAGGCCAGATGCGTTTATATGTAATGTCATGTCCATGGTTCTAGCACACTCACTGTCTAGTCCTGGACTCAGAGTGTCTAGAATTGTTTGTACAATTTTACAAATAGTGGCAAGTTTGTCTGTGGCCTTTAATTTCCATTTTAAGTCCTAATAAGAGTTCTGATACCAAGCACTACTTTTTAAAGTTTGAGAAAGATGGCACTGTGAACCATCAATTTATTATTCATAGCTTTTCTATAAAATATCATTTTCATCTTGCTATTCCTCAAGAAACATTAAAAAAACTGATGACATTATTCCAAATATTTGTTTTCCCTTTACCATATTTTGAGGGTGATAGTGATAAATACTAATCTTTATATCAGGATAGATATGGATCAACTCTGTCATTATTATGCTGTCTTTCTTTTTTGGGAGGAGGTACTGATATACCATCACCAACTGGTTATATATTTTATTCCCACTCTATATTTTGTTCATAAATTCAAGATCTACTCTACCTCTTCATCAACCTGTACAAAAAGAGAAAACTCATTGTTACTAGAATTAAATAACTTAATGTATCCAGCATTGAAAGTTCTACAGCACTCCCTCACTACATGGCATTTCATTAGTTCCTGTTATAAGCAGAGTTTGCTGATAGACTCCATTTCATTAAATTTATCTGTATTATGTACCTCAGTATAAAATATTCTCATTATAGGGCAGTATATTCTGGCTCCCAATATAATGAGCATGCACTGTATATTCTACTCATGGACAGCATTATAATAAGGGAGTACTGTACAAATATCAACTAATATAATACCAGTAATTAAAACTATAATTCATACCTGTGTCTCCTCCATGACAAATGGTGTCTCATGAACAAATGTGATATTTACAATTCAGATCTCCTGCATATGCATGACTTCTTTTATCCTACATCAGGACATTGACACAGAAATTACTGTAAACCAGTCTTTTCAATTTAAGGACTCTACTGAGAATTAAATGTGAAAATCAAATAACTAAAAAGAACACATTTTGAAAGTGAGAGATCAGTAGAGCAAAATAAACTGTTGCAAAATCAATCAATTTTTGAGCCTTGAATCTGGAATAAAAGTTAACAGTACTCAAACCTTTTATTACGGTCAACAGCAAATTATAGTATTTGCTTACCCTCCTGTCTGTTGGATTTAAAAATAAGAAGTGTCAAGATTACCAAAAATGCTCAAAACTTAGTCATTTCATTTATCAATTTATAATTTCTAACATGATTATCGCCAGGGGGTCTTAAATGCTGTCAACTTATTGTTATTTTAAAATCAAACAGGATTGTCTTTAGTGACAATGTTGCCATATTTGCATGGTCAAGTCTATGTTTTCAGGCAATATATGTGATGAAGAACACCATCTTTGATAAGCTCTAAAATATTATGTAAATTCTAGGATTACAGCTCTTGGAACACATGTATAAAAGAGTTCGTCAGTTTTTAATTTTTTTTCAATTATTTTTTTAGATATAACTAGACTGCAGATATTGGATGCATGGGGCATAGGTTTTACTGAATGGACTGTTACAGAAACAAGAAAAAGACAGTAACCAGTCTGTCTGCTTCTTTACATTGACAGTTTCTGTTTGGTTTGAAATACCAATAAGCTGGTAGTGTTAGGAAGCCCAAAGCAAAATCAGGTTAGAAATTATAAATTGATGAACAAAATGATAAAGAATATCCTTGATGCTTTTGTTCTTAAAATCAGTAGTGGGGTACAAACAAATAGGACAAGTGAACACTAAAATTGTAATATCTTAATGCACCAATACTATTGCAAAGATCTCAACAATGCTTCTTGTAATAAATATTTTTATTATTAAATAGTGCTAGGGAAAATACTTAGCGTAATTTAAAACAAATTGATGAAATTTATTATTGTGGTGCACACCACATATGTATCACATAGTTAGAATGTTCATTAGCATCAGAAAATCACATCATAAAGATCCTTCTTAATGCTTTCACAAAACACTTACCATATATATCCAATAATATGCCAACCATTGATGATAGTCGACTTTCACCCCTCAGAAAAGTTTGGAGAAAGTTTGATACTGTCTAATAATTAGGTCAATCCCCAACTATAAAAATTTATTAGACTGATGCACTGGTCTTTTGTGAGAAATACTTCAGCAGTATTATAAAAGTAACATCACTGAGTAATGCAAAGCACCTAATGGACCTACCATTAAGTTGGAAGGCAGTTAATGGTTGGGCTAGCCAGCAAATTACTTAAGAAAAGCTACTTTTGTTTTGATTTGTAGAAATGGAACTGATTTTTTCCAACATCTTACTTTAAAAAGAAATAAATTCACCCCCTCAATCAAATATATCCATTATTTAATAGTTTCAAGCACAAGTCCTCTGTGTACTTTTTGAGAAGTTTGAGTTTAAGGCCAACTGTGAAATTTAAATTAGAACTGTAGTAAGGTCATATAACCTAATTATTTCTTGATAGGGATTATGTGAAATGTAAACTCCTAATATCAGTAAGATTTTAACATTACTGACGTTTTTTGTGATCATTACTGCCAAGTCAAAAAATCTTCAACAATGCAATGACTGTTTATTGCATACAGAAGTAAATTAGTAAAAACTCTTTCTCCCATGTACCATTCTGCTCAACAAAAGCAGTTGGGTACTCCTGCCAGGTTTTAACTTGCATCTAATTCTGATATAAAAACAAGATAAAACATAACTACAAACCAAACTGTCACTGATAACATTAGAAAATTTTGGCTACTGACAATGTGACAAATGTAATCACTTTGAAATCATATCTGTATCTCAATGAAGACAGAAAGTTGTTTATTTGGCAGTATAAAAGAATCTTACAAAAATTCAGAAATAATCCATTTATCATCTAGAATGCAGCAGTTCCCTTTCTCATGAGATCACCCTCCCTGCCCGGACAATCTGATCTTAGCACAGCTGAAACTGCTACTCTAGTCAAGATCTGAACCATCAACCTTCTGGTTGCAGATCTGGAATGCAAACTACTGAGTCCCCCATGCTCCTGCATGGTGTCCTTATGGTCACAATGTGTCACTTACATATGAAATGAGAAGGCTTTCTAACAGTATGGTTGTCTCTTGCATGAGGTCTCATTAAAAAAGGGATTCATTATATTAAAAAAATTCCTTATGGTCACAATGTGTCACTTACATATGAAATGAGAAGGCTTCCTAACAGCATGGTTGTCTCTTGCATGAGGTCTCATTAAAAAAGGGATTCATTATATTATATATATCTATCAACATGAGCATAATATGATTAACCATAACATTACCTCAAGTTTACAAAACATAAGAGTACATTTATTCTATGTTTTGATCCAATCTTACCTGTCTAGGATCAGACACAGGTGGGAGCACAACTGTCTTCTCCATTGTATACATCACTAACCTCCACAATTCCTGTAAATAACATTTATAACAGTAAGCTCCAAATGAAAAAAAAAAACAAAAAACACTGTGCTGTATTTACCTAAATTTAGTATATCTGCTTTTGAAACATTTTAAGAATGGACCAATAATGAAATCAAACTCAAACTAAACCAGAGGCTGCTGTTTCGCCAATAAGTGAAAAAATCAAATGCATGTACATATTTAATATTGTATGCCATCATCACTGAAACACATATATACCTTTTTTTCCAGCCTACAAGTGAATATTTTATTGACCTGGAAGTCTGGGTTTCATCTCATACTCCAAACTGACTTGTATATGGATTATGCTTTGAAATAGCTAAGTACCTGTAATATCATTTTTTAAAAATGTAATCAGCATAATCAAAAACAGGTCACACTGATGTACCAATTCTTGCTCAATTACCAAGTCAATAAATCATTATAAACAAATAATGACTGCTCATATATTATAATTTGTATCATTAGTATGCTCGCAGTTGTATGTGCTTGTATTTTCTGATTTCTCCAACATGAAATAAAAAAAAACAATTAAAAAGTTCACAATTCAATGGCTGCATACTACTTATGGTCTATACTCTACAGTGTACTTTAGTAATGCAAAGCATATGATTTGTTTCTAAAAATAAACAAAACAAAATTACATGGATTATTCTTTATTCATCTTTTTTTTTACTGTACAGTGTACTTCATTCTTCCTGATTAGATTCACTGATATTTGATTTATGCATTTGAGCTATTGCTGGTACATTCTTCAGAAATAACTGATCCGACAAAGGGATGAAATCCACACTAAAAACTTAATTTGATATTTTTATAAAATACCATAAATTAAACACAAAATTACCATATATTCACAATACTGTTAAATACTCACTAAAAAATGCACATAATATTGGTTAAATTTCAGAACAGAGATCAACTACTTGTAGATCCATAATGATACATTTTTAGTTTTGTATTTCAGCTTAAAGCAATATATGTCAACATATTATGTAACATAAATTTTTTTTAATCCATTACATGTTATTGTAATGTAACACTCTCTGCTGTACCTAACCTTGTCCAAAAATTGAGTTCATTTCTATTTGACCTGATTGACTATTTTTTATAAAAAAATATTTCATTTATGTAAACAATTAATAATAGTTTCATTATTTTCTATGGGTATGAACTCATTGACCAAATGATGATTCAACTAAGCAAGAAGGTGTAAACATGTTGATCAGGGTCAGGTTATTGTATTGCAAGTAAACAATGCTCATTAGTCATTCTAAGTTATTTTCTATTGGGTAATGGTTGCTTTAAAAAAATGCTAATTTGTGACCTGAGGTCAAACAGAGAACTATATTATCTTGTGACTGTCAGCATGTTACGAGTTGTGCTTTAACATTAAGCACTTTACAGTAGTAATTATCAATGAAAAATACAAACAGTGGAACCTGCATTTGATGATTATCAAAAGTCCAGTGGATTTAACAGTAATATAAAACAGAAATCTGTTAAAAAGAAAAAAAAATAAAACTGGCAAACAGTCATACCATACATCAAACTAGATATCATTTTTGTACAACAAATGCTGCTGCAACTTCAGGCAAGTCCAAAGTGACAATTTCCTTTAGAAAGAATGCTGATGCCTGTAAATATGTTAATCATAGTGCAAAGGTGAAGTAATCATTCTTTATATGGGGAGGAGGGGCTGAAGACCAAATCATATTGTTTGCTAAGATAGATTCTGGCCTTTAAACTACTGCCTCCAAAAGGTGTCTGCATTCTTTCTTGCAGCAAGACATATTTGTATACAAAGTTTAGTTAACATCTACTGCAAAGAAACTGAACTATCAGATGGAAACAAAGTTAATACATTTTAGTACCAGTGACCTCAACCTTGAACTTGTCAACCTTGAAGTATGAACTCCACAAAATTGGAGTTATAACACAGAACAAAATTGCATTTTATACCCCACTGACCTCAGATTAAATAGAAACTTTGACTCATGCTATCTATAAACATTAATTTTATACAATATCTTGTCTTAAAAAGTAATTCAAAGTGCTTCCCCGATTTCTCATTTTCTACTCTCTTGCCACCCTTCACTACTGCCAATAAATTTGAATGATCAATTAATCTACTCTTAAATTCCCACTTTCTTCCACAACCCTCCATACCTGCCATCTGCCAAGCCTAATAAATGTACCAATAACACATAAAAAATAATTACAGACCTCCAACAAATGCCATGATTGTCAGTGGAACAATTCAATTAGTGAATTCAATTATCACCACCTCCAGTAAAAATGATTAGCTTTATTTCAAATTTATTTCTACTTACCTAGTTTGTTGTTGTAGTTTTTCTGGGGCTTAATGCCATTTTTCAGCATATGATAGGCTATACATGGCAGCCAGTATTAATGGTGGAGGAAGAAACCAGTAAATCCATGGAAAGAACCACCAGCCCACAAAAAGTTACTGGCAAGCTTTCTCACATATCCACATTCCCCGAATCTTAGACTCGAACCCACTAGGCCACTCAGGGCCCCCACTTACCTAGTGAAATTAATAGTGTATGTCACTGTTAATGCCACCTGTCACTGTCTTTGCTGATTGCTATTATTACCATTCACAATAGCAGTCAGTGTAACTGATGTAAAACAACAATGATAACAGTAAATGCAATTAAACTAATTAAAAGTAAAACAATTGTCCTATAAGTGGTGGGGCAGATCTATCCAGTTCATACAAAGTTACAAAATCAAAGTTACAAAATCAATGAGAGATTAAGTCAAAAACAAAGAGAATTCTTAGATACACAGAAAAAAAACAACAAATAAGTAAATGTGTTTTATCCCAAGTTACTTTCAAAGCCAAGTCTACAAAATACTGCCAACCGCCTTGCTGCTGTGTGGGATTATCTCACCAAGAGGACATCCTTTAACAGGGTTACAAATGGAATGATGGCAGACTTGAATATGAACTCCAAAAGTAATAAAACAACTGAACATATTAATACAAAGAAAGTTTCATTATTATGGTTCTCGAAATTTTGAGGACAGGACATTCCTGTAAGTGTTGAGATTAGGCAAAGTAATTGCTACTGTGCCTATTCTCACTGTGTTTTCATATTCAAATAGCTGGAAAAAAGAAACAAATAGTGTTACAGACTAATGGACTGACCTATGAGCAACAGACAGGCAATCAAATAATAGATGCCTCATGCAACATGTTGCATTGGCATAAACATCTACTGAATATTGGTACTGTTATGTTATGAACAGGTTCCACTGTGGATGTACCATATATACTCACTTGCAAGTCAAGTCCAACTGCAAAGACATCAATGCACATGTAGATCTGTGCAGTTTACAGCTGGACTCGACTGATAAGCAAATACACATTGTTATTACTTACATACTCACCTTGAGCAAACGTTTAAGGACAGTCTTTTCACAAACTTGAGCAAACATTGTCAGGCTGGAAGACAAAATGCCCAGTGTTAGTAAAAGCAAGTGTCAGGGTCATACCATATGAAATTAAGTCAAACATTTTATCCACTGCAATGGTTTTTGCTGAGAAATGAAAATTATTGAATGTTTATTTGTTGAAAAAATTACTGTTAATGACAATGTCAAAAACCTTTCCCAATATTAACATTATCAACTAACATTTTTTATATTCTCGGTTGAGCATGGTAATGAGACTGTGATTAAGTTTTAGTAAAAAAACCTGACAATCAGCTAAATGTCAATGAACTGAGTTAGATTACTGTTTCACTCTGAAGCATGCATTAAACATCCCTATTCAATGACACATCAACAATAATAGAATACTGAGCACAAAACTAGCACAAGATATTTAGATCTTTACATATTGTTATCACACTTGAAGATATGATTTTAACCACAAAGCATACAACCCGATTTGCTAGCATATTATGCCACTGCATATCATAGTCTATGCTGTTGTTGGGCTTGTGTTATACACAAAAAATATTATGTACACACTAAAATTAAATTACTATATTTACTCATATATAAGTCTGGTCCAACTGCAAATAATATACCTGCAGGCATTGATCTACCATTGCAAAACATGCTGGCAGATAATGATATATGTTGTGTTTTTTTTACAGATTACTCATAGTAAACTGCATAGATCAATATCTGCAACACATTGTGGAACAGAAAATCTAGGTCTGTGCAGTCGGTGGCTGGACTTGACTTGTAAGTGTCTGTACAAGATACCTGGCAATATCTTATATATTTTACATCAGTTGGAGATGGAGTTCTTGTTTTGTGCTCAAAGACATCACATTATTTCAAACTGACATTCCATGTTAATGAAGCATTCATCCATACATGGAAAAGATTGTCAAGCCAAGTAATGATTGCATACCCAGCCACTACACACCACCACAGCCCCTTCCTAAAATCAACACCATAGCCACTTCCTAAAATCAGCTCCATAGCCGCTTCCCAAAATCTAATCATAGACGCTTCCTAAAATCATCACCATAGCCCCTTCCTAAAATCAATCTGTCTAGCATTACTCTATGCATTGATTTGGAATATTTCATACATGATAAGGAACAGGACCTGAGACCAATCATGTTTAGAATTTTTTCTTTTTTTTACATCAAATAGAATAGTTTTAGTTTGGGAATGGATTTAACATACTGCATATTGTCATTGAAGCTCAACTGTTCCCTGTTAATCAAATTCTCAACCAATAGAATATATGTCAAGTCATTACAGCACCTTCACATAATAATATTTTCTGTATAAACATGAAACATTTCTTTTGAGTAATTGTGCCATAACTAAAGCTACTCACACGGTGCTGAACTAAAAAAATAATCGTAGAACTGCTTTTGTTTGAAACAGTATTTATACTGAGTTCAAAATCAAGTGTTCCATAACCAACCTATATATCCTTGCTCTTCTAATTTTCCAAACTACATTTTCAAACCTGCAATAATTCTAAATTCTAAATTGTAAACCTGCAATAATTCTAAATAATACACAAATTAATTCTAAAATGAGTAATAGTTTTTAAAGCTAGTGAAAAAAACCCAAATATTCATGATATAACCAAAATTAGAAAAATATTACTAACACAAAAATATAAAGAACAGACAACTGTCAAACCATGAAATCATTAGCCATATTATTTTGTGGATAAACTGAGAGTGTAGTCAATAGTCACCAATAAAAAGAACTGATACACTACACAACTCAAGCTTACTTAGTGTGATATTGCCGAAGACTTGATTTAAAAAATTCACATTCTCAGTAAAGTGGATTAATTTAGGATATAGAATTAAATGTGCATTCTTTTTTTTTCTACTTTCCAATAAGCCAAACTGTGTTGATATTTACTTATGAGAAAGCAGTCATAATCACTGATATACAACTTTCCTAATTTCTGGTTGTCTCCCTTTTATTCAATGGTAGATTTCCCTTTGAAACCTCATTTTAGATAACATATATTTGGTCTTACTACAGAAACTTCATTACAAATAACTGTATTCTGTAACTGAATTTCTCAACCAGTCCAAGAAATTTAGCTTATTTATATATTTAGGCAATTATCACCATATCAAGTGATTTTGAAAGAAAATGTAGCTCATCTTCAGAAAGGAAAAGCAAGCATTAAAATAGCCACAAACCTGCCATCTAGAAGATCCATGAGCGGGCTTAGCACCATATCAGATTCCTGCTGAATATTATTTCTTTGGGATGGCTGAGACAAGGATACCTGTCCTGCACCCTTCACCCTGGACAGTAATGTCCCAAGTTCACGCACACTTTGCTGAATCTGTGGCTCCAGACTTTTGGCAAATATTGTGCTGAGCTCATCAAGAACACCATTAAGTGTCTGCTGAAGCTCTTTCAGAATGTCTGCTGCAGCAGGGTCAAGCTAGAACAAAAATAGTCGATTTAATTACTATAAGGATGAAGCACAAATCCTCTCACTCTGATTTGTCTCCAAGAGACTAAATACTGTTTTCCTAGGGAAAAGAATCTGACACAAAGTTTTGCTTACTGAAATTCATTCAGACCTTTTTGAACACCCAATTTCTATGACAAGTTTAGCTTTTATTTGATTATATCTGCATATATGTCAATATAAACTAGTCATCTTCTAAACTAACCCCATGAGAAAAACTCCATGATATTTAGTACTCTACTGATTACTCATCACATATTTTTTAGAAGGACATGTGTCAATAAAACACAGATGCCAGTGCGATGAAACTAAACAAAAATATTTTAGGTAAGCAACAAAGGCCATAAGTTTTCTGACAATTAGCAAAATTTGAGCTTGACTTGGGTCTTTATAACATAGCCACATATTAAATTGGTTTCTAACCATCAAATTTTTTTACTGAGTGGAGAAAAAACACAATTAAAAGGCAAAGTTTTGTGTCAAACAGGGCCATAACCAATTTAGAAAATAGTGAAAATCAAACCTGAAGTCTTATTAATGTTAAGCCTCTGACCAACTTTAGTTGGAATCCATGAAGTTCTTCATATGTTATGAAGCAGAAATGAGCTTTCAGTCTGGAAAAAAGTTTCATGTCTAACACGGGCCTACATTAAATTTGATGGCGAAAATTGAATGTGATCTAGATATTCTTAAAGTAAAGTTTCATTCTTAAGCTGATATGAATCCATGAAGTTCTTCAAAAGTTTTTGAGCAAAATCAAAATTATAATGCAATGGAGTGGATAGGTGAAGTTTAAAGTCAAACAGGGGCAATAATTCAATTTAATTGTTACTTAAAATCAGTGAAAATCGAACATGACTAATGTTTTTCACATAAAACTTAATACCAAATTTGGTTTGAATTCAATTCTTGAAAGTAACTGTATATAAATGAAATTCATGATGGGATAGGACTGGGCATGATGGCACATTATGTGACGGGACAGGGCATATGGGATTGACAGGTATGGGTTACAGTCTTTACACCTCCATAGATATGGGGCAGTACATTAAAAAAAATTGTAGAATAATTGTAAGCAGTAATGATGCTAATACATAGGCTGAGATTCACTCACATCAATTAAATATTTTTGTTGTTGCTGATTTGGTGTTTTGTGATGTATCAAAAAATGTTGGTTATCTAGTGCCAAAACAATTGGAGAAAAGTCCCTTGTCCAAGGACACAACACAGTAGCCAGGTTAGGTTGACTCAATGGTAGTGTCTGAACTCACACACTTTTGGTCAAAAGTCTATTATCATAAATCATTCCATCTATCCTATCACTGCGCATTACAATGACACATTATTCATCGAGTTCTGTTCTTGCATGGTCCTCTCTGCTTTATGCATAGTATTACCTCCAGATTATATAAAATTATGCAGGACATCAAGGAATCATTTGCAAACTCTGGATTTGATTTGGTTTTTTCATTTTACAGCTCAGCAACACATGCAAGTTCTAGAGTGCTGATGTGATTGAAGAACAGTGTCTTGCTCAAGGCAGCCAGCATGGCAGGAATCAAAACAGCATTCCTTTGGTCACAAGTTCAGTATGCAGTCCACTATGACTCATACCACCATCAGTTACCTCTAATGACATGAGGAAGGGCACATAAGGACTATTATACAGCACAGAACATGTAGTGTAACTTTTTGAAGAAAGAGATCACAGTGCCAAAATTTTTCATAAAACATGAAAAAATGTTTTAAATTTTTGACAGATGAATATTCTGTGAGTTCTGTCTAACTTTTGGCATTGTACTAAACTTGGCTTTAAATTTTATCATTCATCAAGGACACGGGATAACTTAATACTTATAAATTCTATCCATTATAACTTTTGTCTCTTAAAATAAGTAGCATTGGTTACAAACCTTTTCGCCACCCATGGACCCAAATACTTTTTCCAGCTGAACTCTAAGTTGCTGTATATTGTTCATTAAAATACATGCCTGGAAAGACAAAAAGAGCATTAGTGGAATGGTAAGAAATTAGCTACAGGGCACCCCCCATAATGATGATGATGAGACTAGAGTCTTAAAAATGGGACACAAAATATGTGAAAATAGTGTAAGTACAATAACTGACTAAAAATTGCAAGTCTTAGAGTAGCTGCATTATTCTGGCACACATTGCACCCAGCAAATAACTCTTACAAAAATCAAATAAAGATTAGTCAACACACACACACACATACATACATACATACATACATACATACATACATACATACATACATACATACATACATACATACATACATACATACATACATACATACATACATACATACATACATACACACACACACACACACACACATATATATATATATATATATATATATATATATATATATATATATATATATATATATATATATATATATATATATACAATGACCATATGTACCAAGATTAACAGAAATCCATGAAAAAGCTGCATTCACTAGATTCTGTCTTGCACTGCATTCAACTAAAGATAAATGGTTTTGTCTTCAGGACATGACTACTGTGCACAAAGATTTAATGGCAATCCATCAAAAACTGCAAGACTACTTGCACTAATTAGTTCATGTCATGCTGCATTGAGCTGCAAGACAAGAAGGGCAATAACTAAAATAATTTGTTCATATGTAAAAATTAGCATGGTGGGGGTAGAATAAAATGGACGCAATATGTGTGCTTTTGATTAAATGAAGTCAACTTAGTCTGAAATACTAAATAGTCTTAATTGTATATTAACAACTTAGTTGTGTAGTATAACACAGTGCTGTACATGTATATTAAAAAAATCCATTAATTTGAGTATAGATCATATGCTATAAGATTATATATCTGTCACAGCCTACTGAAAAACACAAGTAACACATAAAAATGGTTGTCCTCATTTGATCTATATCCAATTTCACAATGATATTGTTGCCAATAGCATGTTGTTTTCATGCTAATGTACATGTACCTAAACCTGCTGGAGATAGCTATCATTCTGCCAAGGCTACCCAAGGGATGAGGCTATTTAAAGGGAAATAAAAACATGTAAACAAATTAAAAAGTTTAGCCAACATCTTTGTAACATATTACATCTTCAATTAACTTGATGGCCAGACATTTATGGTTTCAAATCATTGTAAATTTAATTTGTGTTTTATCATGCTGTTGGTTCTGATTGTAAGTATAAGATCTTTTTTCTTGCAAAAAGAAATTTTCACAGCACAGTGTGTTCCATTCACTTTAGAAAATGCAACAATCAATAAGATTCCACTGCTTTTATTTAAGTTTGGTGTTGACTTTCTTTGACAAAAGGCTCTTTGTTTTTATTGAAGATCGTAGTCACCTTCTTTTGATCAAAGGTACAGTGTTATTGAAGTCACCTCTATAAGACACCTTTAGAGGACCAAACAAATGCTGATTTTTTATTGCAGCAGCAACATCAAATAATTAAAGAACACTGAGATTTATTTCTTTTGCTTAGTATTTATACAGAATGATTGGTACTTTAAATGTAATTAGTTGTCTATATAGTTTTAGCAAAACTACTTTTCACAGTACATTTCTAAATAAAAGGAATTAGCTGTTGTCTGTTCTAGCCTTCAAAGGTTGGTTGATTGTTACTAATTCTGGCAGCATAACTATTGAACAGACCAACAAGTAGATCTCCACTTTTTTATATTTTCTTTCTTGACATGCAGAATAGTTGCAATAATGAGCACCATATAAGAAAATATAAGGATGGCTCAAAACAAGTGTTACTACATACCACACCAGATGGAAGGATGGCTCAAAACAAGTGTTACTACATACCACACCAGATGGAAGGATGGCTCAAAACAAGTGTTACTACATACCACACCAGATGGAAGGATGGATAGAAACAAGTGTTACTAAATACCACACCATATCAAAGGATGGATGAAAACAAGTGTTACTACATACCACACCATATGGAAGGATGGGTCAAAACAAGTGTTACTACATACCACACCATATGGAAGGATGGGTCAAAACAAGTGTTATTACATACCACACCATATGAAAGGATTGATGAAAACAAGTGTTACTACATACCACACCATATGGAAGGATGGGTCAAAACAAGTGTTACTACATACCACACCAGATGGAAGGATGGATAGAAACAAGTGTTACTACATACCACACCATATGGAAGGATGGATGAAAACAAGTGTTACTACATACCACACCATATGGAAGGATGGATGAAAACAAGTGTTACTACATACCACACCATATGGAAGGATGGGTCAAAACAAGTGTTACTACATACCACACCATATCGAAGGATGGATGAAAACAAGTGTTACTACATACCACACCATATCAAAGGATGGATGAAAACAAGTGTTACTACATACCACACCATATGGAAGGATGGGTCAAAACAAGTGTTACTACATACCACACCATATGGAAGGATGGATGAAAACAAGTGTTTCTACATACCACACCATATGGAAGAATAGGTCAAAACAAGTGTTACTACATACCACACCATATGGAAGGATGGATGAAAAAAAGTGTTACTACATACCACAACAGTTGAAATGATGGATCAAAACAAGTGTTACTACATATCACACCATATGAAAGGATGGATGAAAACAAGTGTTACTACATACCACAACAGTTGAAAGGATGGATGAAAACAAGTGTTACTACACACCACAACAGTTGGAAGGATGGATAGAAACAAGTGTTACTTTTGTAACATACCACACCAGATGAAAGGATGGATCAAAACAAGTGTTACTACTTACCACACCATATGGAAGGAATGATGAAAACAAGTGTTACTACATACCACACCAGTTGGAAGGATGGATGAAAAAAAGTGTTACTACATACCACAACAGTTGAAATGATGGATCAAAACAAGTGTTACTACATACCACACCATATAAAAGGATGGATGAAAACAAGTGTTACTACATACCACACCATATGGAAGGATGGGTCAAAACAAGTGTTATTACATACCACACCATATGGAAGGATGGATGAAAACAAGTGTTACTACATACCACAACAGTTGGAAGGATGGATGAAAACAAGTGTTACTACATACCACAACAGTTGGAAGGATGGATAGAAACAAGTGTTAATTTTGTAGCATACCACACCAGATGGAAGGATGAATAGAAACAAGTGTTACTTTTGTAACATACCACACCAGATGGAAGGATGAATAGAAACAAGTGTTACTACATACCACACCAGATTGAAGGATGGATGGAAACAAGTGATAATGCATACCACACCAGAGGGAAAGATGGATGGATACAAGGGTTACTATATATCTTGACAGAAAAACAGACTCGTGGAACTCAAACATCCAAATGATGTTCTAAACACCTTATGATATCTAAGACATGATGAGCTAGTATGTAATCTCTTTTGAAGAGAAAATTACTTACAATTTCATGCCTGTTGGTATACTGTTCAAAATCTCTCCTCACAATATCTGCATATGCCAGTAAAACTTTATTCACAGTCTGAAACACATCAACAAACTTGTGTTATGCTTCACAAAATACTCTCCCTCAATGCAACATGTAGTCATGGTCTGTAACTACCAACTTATAGTGAGAACTGTGATATATACCAAACCAAGATATAATGAGAACAAAGCTATATACTAAACTACATTATAGAAGGAATTAAACATATTTTTTAAAAAAAGTGTTTTGAAAAAGAATAATATAACACTGCACTTCAAGTTGTTTTCTTTCAACCCATACATTGGTTAGGGGCCCATACCAGCACCATGTTATATCCAGAAAGATGTTATAATGAGGGAGAGCTGTAATAAAGATTTTTTATTTCACTGTAGACACCTTTTTTTAAGGACATCTTTTCTAAAAGAAAAAGGCACAATTTAAGAGGAACAGGCTCTCTAATATGGGCGGTTTAGAACATGGGGTTAACTACATGTATTGGCACAGTTTCAATATAATATCAACATAACAAAGACCATACAATCGTTGGTTTCTAAACTAAATAAATAACATAAATGCTAAAGAACATGAAGTTTTATTTCTTCTTAAGAACTTGCTAATGACCCTAAGAAATGTTTGATGAAAAAATCATAACTGTGGTTGTCTTAAGTTAATACCAAGTCTTCCGAGTATTTTAAGGATACAGTCTGAGTATACAAATTTAAATTTATCTAAAACACCAATCAACATATGCTATCTTATAGGGCAGTCTCTTTTAAGACAAAAGATCAACAAACAAAAAACAAAAAAACTAAAAAAGAATATTTGTTATGGGTTACATGAAAATTATAAGTAGTAGAATGCAGAATACCTTGAATTTCAAAGGGAAAAATTTAATTTATCTGAGACTGGTATTTCTAGTCAACAACATTAAATAAATTTTAAAGTCTAGGTGTTGTTCCCAATGATGTCAAATGCAATATAATAATTAATTTACAAAAATATTCATTCATAATGTAAAGCCAAATTTCACTGGGTAAAACACTTCATGTGAACCCAATCAACTGTTAGTATTTCTGAATTAACTGTTCAGTTAACCACTTTTCTAAAGCAAAAGATTGAGTTACCAATGAGCACCAATAAAATGGAGGATAGCACAGTTTGTGATCAAAACAAGAATAATACCTCTTTTATACAAACTATAAACAAAATATAAAATTTAAAAATGCACAATCTACACAAATCAGTAAATCATATCAAAAGTGTATGGAGAGAACTGATAAGGTAAATGTAACTTCTTAGGAAACTCTGGTAAAAATCCCACAATGCAAGCAATATGCATACAAAACTACAGTGTTAGCGAACACAGATTTTTCATATACCTTAGCAAATCGTTGCATGTATTTGTTGACAATTTCTGGGTCTGGGCAATCCAGTTTTTTTATGACATCAAAACACTGGTTTAGCTGAGTAAAGACATCCACCACAGATGTGGAGAACAAGGAATGTTCTGAACTCTTCTGGAACTGTAACACAGACAGCAAATAAATTATGAATATTGTTATCATATATTTCATATATTAAAGTTGCAAACTCTTATCATTTTATAGAACATTATGTAACTTATAAAATGAAGCAATCCTGATAGTGAACTTAATAAGCATAGCGTCCTTGCTTTCTGAGAAGATATTTGATTTTTACTCAATGACAAGCCAATGTGTGCTAACATGGTTATGTAAGCACCTTAACTTATCTTATATATTATTGTTCTAAAATTTAATACTAACAGTATTAACAGTCTTCTCTGTTGTCATCTGAAAACTTCCAAGTCAAAATTATCAATTAGTGTTGACATATACAAAGGTATCCAGGCACTAAACTGGTTAAAGAAAAGCTTTAATCAAGTCCGATTATTGCTAGTGCAAGGTATAATACACATTTTTCCTAGTACACTGCACTTTTACTGTGACACAAGAATTAATCCCATTTACAATGAATTACACTTCTCTTTTGGGCTTGTTTAAAATGGTCATGTAACTTCTTGGGGCCTTTATATAATAATCTTATATAATATTCTTTTATGGAACATAGATATTTGTGAAGTAATATAGACTGTATAATAACCATGTAAAATATCTGATATAAAAAATGACACCCATACTTAAAAAAGTAAGTACCACATGTCTATGTGACCTGTACAACTTGTAGTAAAGTTATCTTTAGGAGTGTTTCAAAAGAAGGAGTAAATCATTGATACAAAAAGAGATACAACTGTGCATGTTCCTTGCTTTCTATTAATGTATTTTTCTATTCCCCGAGACATAAAATATGTAAAGTGTTAATATTTGTGGTATATAACAGACATGTATCTTGTATTCTGTGTACATTAACTAATGTATATTAACATCTTGTCCAACTTGCTGCACAGTAATCAATGATGACATAAGAGACATTCCAATTCTGTTGATTAAACTCAGAAATTGCCATGAAGGTAAACCAATTTATGTGATCACATCTGGACTCTATATCTGGGTTGGTCAAAGTGATGCACAGGGTCCCTATCAGTGAGCTATACCTGATCACATCTGGACTATTTATCTGGGATGGTCAAGATAATGGACTAGGCCCCTATCAGTGAACTATGCCTGATAACATCTGGACTCAACAAATCTGGTTTGGTCAATGTGATGGACAAGGCCCATACTGGCAAACTTTACCTATTCACATCCAGACTCTATACACTCCACTCCCTCGATAACTCACGCCCTGATAACTCATGAACCCAGTTATAATGCAGAGTCAGGTGTGGATCCCATTTTTTAAACCAAAAACTTGGTCGCTATTTGTTCAACTTAAAGAATATTGCAATAAAAATTGGTAACAGAAACTTTTGATATATCGCTCATTTTATGGTCAAAACTGATAGTAAGTACCTGCAAATTTTAATCATGAAACATTGAATTTTAAGAAAAGTAATCTAATTTGTTACATATTCTTTTTAACTGACATTCCTAGTAAACCACACTTAACAATATTCAAGAACATTTCAATCAATGAAAATGTCTATGCCAAGTGGAGGCACTACTTTAATAAATAAATACCAATTAAATAACTTTTTTATTAATTGAAATTTATGTTCTAGTTCTATCTTTTAGTTCCTTTTAAGTGTAATCATCATAAATGCAACATGTCCTCTTGTAATTAAACGTAGATTGTGTCAATATACTGTAATAGCTATGCCCACGATTGTTTCACTGAGACCCTAATTAAGTGCCTACCATGTTTTGATACTGGACTAGCGGAAGCATTTATTGCATTGATGCACTAAATAAAAAGTGGGCCTCTATTTCTATTAGTATGGTATTTACATCTTTTGAATCAAATAAAGCAGGTGGTAATGCATAAACAATAAGTTTGGTTCCATGCTTCCAAGACTCCTAGTTTCATAAAAAAAACAACTATTACACATCACTCAGAGACCCAGCCTAATAAACAAAAAAAAGCCATGAAACCAGTTGTATATCATATTATCAATCTTTCAGATGTTGGACATTCAGAAAATAAATGTGATATATAGATAATAATGAACAACTTCATCAGAAAAAGTTATTACTGACAATTTTTCTCAACTTGATTATAAAATGAGGATTCAGCCATTAAACAGCCCAGTTCCCCCACCCTGCAGTTTTCTGGATGTCTAGTGGGTTTTTATGCGTTTCCTCAGTAACTTGCACCCTCGCTTATAGTGAGGTCTGTGTTTTTGGGCCCCATTGTGGAGAGGTGTATCTGGCATGTAAATGATGACTGACCTGGTTTTTATTGATGAACTATACCTGATGTTATGTATATTTAAGTTAACTGTTTTGTCTGTTAGATTTAAATTCTTTTATTCAATTACATGTTATTGTAATGTAACATTGTTTGCTGGACTTGACCTTGTCCAAGACTGAGGTACATTTCTGTTTGATCTGATTGAATTTTTTTAATTTATTTTTGTTTCATTTATGTAAACAACTAATAAGAGTTTCATTATTTTCTATGGGTATGAGCTCATTGACTAAATTATCATTCAAGTAAACAAGAAGGTGTAAACATGTTGATCAGGGTCAGGGCTTTAAAGATCCTCAAGTGAATTTAATAGGTTATTGTGTTTTAAATAAACAAGGCCCATTAGACCATTCTAGAAAGTTATTTTCTATTAGGTAATGGTTGTCTTTAGAAAATGCTAATTTGTGATCCAAGGTCAAACAGAGAACTATATTATCTTGTGACTGTCAGCATGTTATGAGATGTGCTTTAACATTAAGCACTTTTAAGTTGTATTATGTTGTGACTAGTTTGGGCTGAAATTTATTTTCTTCCAATTATTGAATTCAATTGATTATTTTCTCTGGAAATACAAAGTGTTCTGATAAAATTATTAGATAAAGGCATTCACTGGAATTCATACTGAATTCAAACCTGGAATCATATTTCTGTGACTCAACAAGAGACTGATGACACATCAGTACTTTGCAGACTACAACAGACATATTGCTTTCAATATTGGATATCTTTGGGACTTGAACTGAGTTTTATTCATAACTTTTTATTACTAGGACTTGTGTCTTTAATTCTTGGATTATTTTTGGATTTAATTTGCAATACTGTTTTTTTTCTCATTGTTTTTTTTACATTTTGTATTCTAGGGAAATAAATTATTTGTTAAATTTTAAAATGCTTTTTGTCTTAACTCCTGTTTGTTACTTATTTTAAATGCATAGACTTGTAACAATGATTGCATCTGCACTCTATCTGGGTTGTGTGAAGGTGATAGACAGGGTCCCTATCAGTGATCTATACTGATCATATCTGGACTTTTATGTTTGGACTGGTGAATGTGATGGACAGGTCAAATTTTCATGAAATGTTTACCACATTCAAGTCAACTAATTTAAATCACCATAATTATTTGTACAGTAGAACAAAGCCAATTTTAAAGAAGTATTTAGTCCCATTAGAGTATAGACCTTTATTTTATTAAGAGGTCAATTTGAATAGGAAAGAACAAACATAAATTGTCCTGAGGAAATCAGTAATGTTGGTGGTGGCATGGTATCAGTCTGAATAATGATTATGTAACATACTGTGGAACTTAAGTTATAAGCACCTACCCCATCTTTCTTGTCTCTGTCATAAGCACCATGAAGATATTCCATAGAGACATCATCATTCTCATTTAACCATTGCATCACATATGGCTCAAAGTACCTGCAAATGTTTAGATCAGTGTTTATTTTCCATCTTAATCATTATTAATAAATACAGAAATTGCACATTATCTACTACTGCACCATCTGTAATTCTGTACACATATAGGTCATGACTTTTTGGACGTTCACATGACTACAGGTAAAGTAATTGCACATTATCTAATACTGCACCATCTGTAATTCTGTACACATTTTGAGTCTGGACCAATTTGTTAAAATAAGAATCCTAATGTTGAAAACCTGATGCTGATATAGCAAACTAATGGATAGAATCTCCTACATTTTGCAACATTCCAGAAAAGTATGTATTGCCAAACCACGTACTCACTGAAAGAAAACAAATTATGCAAATATTTTGATTTCAAAGCAGTGTAATAAAATTATTTGATACAACAGTATAAATCATACTGCTTATGAGAATATTAATTCAAAGCTGTGCAATAGATTTTTTGAAGCAACAACTGAATTAGCACAACCTAAACCAGCATTTTTTTCAAACTGTACTGCCAGAGTAGTGCTATACAAATATTTCAATGCAGTAATTGTGCATAATGACTAAGCATTAATTAAATGAATTCCACAACTGTTAAACACAACAATTAAGAGTACTGCATTACAGGTACTAATAATTATCAATTCTTAAAACAGATGAACTGCCATCTCACCTCTGTCTTCGTGAGTTCAAGTCTAGGATTCGGCAAATCTGGATATGTGAGAAAGCTTGCCAGTAGCTTCTCGTGGGTCAGTGGTTCTTTCCGGTGATTTCCCGGTTTCTTCTCCACCATTTATACTGGCCGCCATGAATAGCCTATCATGTGCTGAAAAATGGCGTTAAGCCCAACAACAACAACAACAACAACAAACTGATGAACCAAATGGAATTACAATTCTAGAACCAGAAATGGGTTTTTGGAATTACAATTCTAGAACCAGAAATGGGTAGTAATACTTATGATAAGCAAAAATGTAATTCAGTACTGCAGAAACAAGTGCTAAAATAAAATTACAGAACTACCATTCTGGAGGAATTGCCCTTATATCAGGCATGGGAAGGAGGGGGTGGAGAGAGAAACTGAAGAGCACCACTTGATGAACACATCAAAATAAAGTCCACTAAATTATCAAGGAGGCTAAAATCTAAATCAAATAATGGAAGGACTGAAGTGATAATATTTCTATTAAAACAAAATTATAATAATTTGTTCAAAATTTATTTAAATACAAAAACAAAGGTATTTTTTTTAAAAGTAACATGAACACATCTGAGTGTTACAGAAAAAAGAGTATCCCACAAAAGCCAATGATGTGGTAGTCAGAAAGGTTCTGGGTTCTCTTTTGTTCTAGATTTCTAGAATGTTCCATATAATGGGAAGATGGAATGATAAATTAGGATGAGAGGACATAAGTAATCCAAAAGGTAAGCAGGGCAATTACATTAAGTTATTCATTACTGTTATGAAAACTGCTGTTTAATACATTCTCCTTCATTGTCTAATCTGCCCAAATATATTCAACATGCAATCACACAAAGTTTCTTAATCTACATCATGAGCATAATTTCTTAAATTCAGGAATACATAACACAAAACTTGTGAGGTCCAAACCAGTAATCATCCTACTTAATTTCTGTGCATACTTTAACTGTGCTAAAAAAAATTTGGTTGGGGGAAGGTTCAATTAATCTGTACAACCATCACAAGATGACTTTCTGATCAACCAAATGAGGTTAAGATTTTAAGATAAACTCTTCACACCAAACTTACTTGGGGTACTCTGGAATCGTTCCTTTATACTGTGGGACATCAGCTATAAATTGACTGTACAACCATTTCGTCTTGAAATGGAGATTCATATAATTTGTGCTCTTGCAGGGTCTTTCCTTTTCATGTTCTGAAAATGAGAAATATACAATGGTGATAGAGAACCACAGAGAAATACATGCTAACAAAAGGCTAAAGTCGGTCTCATTTTGTTCACTTGGCTTAAATACTCGAGATACCATATTTAGCTGTGTTTAATGCATACTTTTCACATAATTTTTCAGTCATGAGTGTAAGTTTTATACAAAAACCAAAATAAAATGTAATCTGATGGAAGTATGAAGACACTACAGCTGCATACATGTGTCACATTCACTCCTTGTGAGATGTTAAATCCATTGCATGTTTCATTGTAACTAAATTACCATATTAAAGAAATAAACAAACACTTACAAAATGAAAGTCTTGTTCTTTGATTGCTTATGTTAGTAAACTTGTTAGATTTCACATCACTATGTTGCATTTTGTTCTGTGACATGACCAAAAAATATAAATAATGGCCTCTAATTTGTTGTTCTAAAGCTGTGCAAAGTACCACACTGCTGTTGAACAAATATGATTATCAAAGTTGTACCATAAATGTTGAACATTCCATAACTATGGATAAAATACATTTTTCTTCATTTATTCTTGGTTGAATTGAAACATAACAATTTGAAATTTAAGCAGTGTTAATGTTTTCATCTGAGCAAAAATTTTGGGACATAGTTTTGTTGACTACAGTCACACATCATGAAACAAAATTATCATTTAGTGTATAAAGTCCAAAATTATTTTTACTTCTTTGGAAAATATACTTTGTTCTGACTTTTGTTTCTCATCTTAAATCACATTATATGATATATCTTCGAGACTATACAATGAATAAGGCATCATTGACTAAAGTTTGGTCTTTTTATGGCAATAATAAGCCTTGATATGCTAACATAGTTATGTCTAGGTAAATTTGCAATAAGCATGGTTTTTTATTACAACAGAGTAGCAATATTTAATTGACAGCATGTTGTTTTAGAGGTAGACAGTGCTTCACTGACTCAGCATGGTCTTTCAAAGTAACTGGAGCTGTCTTTAGCTTTGGTATGCTAATAAACCTGTGGTCACTTTTCTTTCTCTTGGTACTAGTAAGTTTGCAATTTATTCACTTTTCTTCTAAAAATAAACTTGGTTCTTTGTTTTCTTTTTCATTCAAACCATAGTGTTTAATACTTCCTTGTTGCAAAACAGTGAGCAATTTTAGCTGACTCAACCACTTTTGTCATGTGATGATAATGATGGCGAATTTTTGGGACTTGATGCAATAAACTAAATTCCATCAACAAGGCAATCTTTAAAATGGGCAAAACACTTGTGGACACAGCTGTTACAGTAGATTGACACATCTTATGTTTAATTACAAGAGGGCACATTGCATTTATGATGATTACACTTAAAAGGAACTAAAAGATCGAACTAAAATACAAATTTCAATTGATAAAAAAATTATTTAATTGGTATTTATTTATTAACGTACTGCCTCCACTAGGTGTAAGTGACATTTTCCTTTATCAAAATATCCTTGAATATTCTTATTGCAGTTTACTAAGAATGTCATTTGAAAAGAATATGTAATAAATTATATGACTTTTATTAAAAGTCAATATTTAATAATTATGATTAAAATTTCCAAGTCCTATCAACTGTTTTTGATGAGAAAATGAGTGATATATTAAAAGTTTCAGTTACCAATTTTGAATGCAAATTTCCAAAAGTTCAACAAGTTAAGGACCAAGTTTTTGGTATTTTCTAGTTAAATAATGTGATCCATGCCTGACCCTGCATTATAAGTGGGTTCGTGAGTTATCAGGGCATGAGTTATCGAGGGAGTGGTATGCTCAAAAAAATTTACTGTACTTTCAATATTGCACATTTTTTCATTCTCTATCCAAAATGTCTGACTATTGTTGCCAATTTTAAAATGTATTATATCACGCGCATGTCATAAGACATAACTATGCATTTTCCCCTCATTCAGAGTCAAAAACTTGGATGCACATTATATGTTCCAAAATGAATGAGCTAGAGGTCACATCAGCCAACTTTTGGCAGAATAATGTTGTACACATCAAGATGATATTGTATAACACTACATAGTTAATAAAAAATACTGTCAAAATCAGAACAAACATATTTTAAACTCCAATGTGGTAACAAGCTGGTGACAGAGTGATAAGAGATAATGCAAGATCATACCAACAGTTAACTTGGCCTTATGGTAACATGATTGTAGTGAAAACAATAGTCTAGTTGTATGCATGTTTGCTGATAATAGGAATACTGTAAATGTGACTCTACTGCCATAATTTTACCTAAATTGACAAGTCTAATATTATAATAGAAATCAGCTTAACTTAATTTCTAGTATGCAAAAGTTGTAGAATATGCAAAATCTTACACAAACTGGAAACAGTGATCTTACAGAGAGTGGGATCTCTCCAATGAATTTATGTGTTCAATGTCACACAAGTGCCTGGTTAAAACCAAAATAATGCCATCAAGCATCAGTTTGATATGTTGCATCATTTGTTGGGGAGTGACAATTTCTGACAGAACACTATGATTAGATTGCTGATATTTTATGAAACTTGTGTAATAATACAAAAACTGCATCAGGCAATAACTCCAAAATAAAAAGCTCTGATGCAGATCCACAACAAAATATTATGATGCACACGTACATGTGAATCTGGAATTCCATATCAATCTGGAAAATTAAAGCCTGGTATGGCACAAAAGGGAAAATCACAGATTGGAATAAAATTCCTCTTACCTTTAAGTGCATAGCAAAGATCTTGAGAAAATAGGTTCCACATCAGAGCAGCACTCACTTGTCCAACATTTAGGTCCTGAGGAAACCTGAAACATGGCACCAATTAATTTTGTCAGGGAAAACTGACCTATTAACAAACTCTTCCTGTTCATTGGACAATAAAATTCAAAAATATTTCCTTATAAATCTGTAAAATACTGTAACAACACAATGAGCACCTATATCTAGTTATAATAAAATTATCAATTGGTATTTGGCATTATCCTGCATATGATACTTAAGACAAAATCACTGGCAGAGATAGTGGTAAGGATAGAAAATCATTTTTTTTTAAATTTAACATAAGAAAACATATTTACTCATGAAAAATGAGTTAAAGAATTCCTAAAGTTTAAGGAAACCCTTAAATTTCCTCCAAGATAAGACAACATTCCCTGAAGTAAAATTCAAAATTTTATGACTATACTTTAAGCACTGGTGCTAGCTTTGTAAAAAATACAGCATTATCAACCAGGCAACAAGAAAAATTGTCAACAAGAGGCAAAAGAGGGCCTGATGCAGTTCACCTAACAGCCAAATGCAAAATCATTTGGGCAGAAAATCTGGATCAGCTAGATTGATAGCAGAGGAAAAATATGAAAAAAGAAAGAATCTTTTGATCAGTACTGAGAAATTTGAAAGATTCAAATAAACATCTTCAGTTATACATTCTATAGCATCATGAAAATGGAAATGACACAGAGCGACATTTAGTCCGATTCTGTACCATGAAGATGAATATTCATAATTAATTTAGATCAGAAATTTTATCACATCAATTCCATAACATGCTTATGATTTTGAAAAGACAATTTTAAATATTTATCCTTTATACCTTATTACATGCATTTGTGTTATTCCCCTTCTAAAAGGCCCATCCATCTAGTGAGGCAACTTTTCCTGCTGCATGAGGGATGGTCTTATAAGAGGCTGACCATGTTAGTATGCCCACCAAATAGTCATACATATCTTTCACAATGTGATCAAACCATACTTTTGCCGCCGACTTTTAAGTAAATGTTCAGTCAAGTATTCTTTACTATTCCACAATACAGGTACTCCCCAAGATAATATAAGGGTTACGTTACAGGGACCTTTACATATGTCAGTTTTTATGTATCTTGGGTTTTACAGAGCAACATAAGTCTCTGAGGTAACTTTAACAAAACACTTCAGATTATGAAAATATTTAACAGAAATAATTTACACATGTACATGAGAGCTGAAGCATAAATGCAGGTACACTCAATTCAAATACTGGAAAAAAGTTGATATGCATGTGAATGGTTCATTATGTATCTGCAAGTTTATGTATGTCACAGTTTACTTTTTTCAAGGATTACCTGTATGCAAGTGTAAATTCTTACTAAGTCCGATTGCCTTGAACTCAGACTCTTCTCTCATACTCTGGTAATTGTCTGCATTCAGCAAACTGTACATAATCCCATAATCATTTAACAAATATGTAATAATAGTTATGCACACAAAATAATACTGCAATACATTGTATGACTTACTGATTTAATACACAGCAAACTGTACATGATCCCATTTGATAGTAGTGAGATAACATTAGGCAAGTACAGAGATTGACATTGCAATACAACCTAATGATTTTAAATTATTACAATGCAAACTGTACATAATCCCATTTTCCAACAGTTAATAGTAAATATCATAACAGACATGCACAGAGATTGTGCAAAACACCATTCTACTTATTGATATAACACATGGCAAACTGTATATGATCGTTATATTATACAGTTAAAAATATTAATATTTTAAAATATGAGTATGTACAGAGAAAAACAGTGCAGTAATACTTACTGATTTAAAACCTGTGTGTAGCTGTTCTTGTCCTCCTCTATGACTGACACAATAAGAGCAATAAGATTCTTCCAAAACTCTAAATTTTTTGCATTAGGACCCTCCTGTTCAGGATTTAACATTTCAGATGGGTCAGTCTGAAATTCACGCTGAAACAACTCGAAACAATTATCAAATAAGAACTGGTATGTGGACTTCATGCAAGCAGTTACACAATCCTTTACAACAGTGCTAGCTCTAGGAGGACTGGTTAATTCTTGCACCTGTTATAAAAGAAAAAACAGCAAAGAGTAACAATTTATTCAGACAAGTATTATGCAGTGAATGACATAACTGTTACAAATGGAGTGAGGGTGAATGAGTTAACAAGGATTTGGGAAATTTCTTAAAAACTGACAAGGAATGGCTAATTTTGTAATTTATGTGCAATTCTGATGCACAAATGATTAAATACACAATGAATATTCAAATTTGGTAAAGTTATCAATCTTCATCCATTAAAAAGACATAAAATCCAATTGCTTTCTGTCAGATTTGATCAACTGCTGTTGAGCTTTTCATAAGAATAATTTACTGCAAAGCTTTTTTACTAGCAACTGTATTGGAAGGCTGGTCAGCAGCATTTATATAAACCTGAAAGGTCTTCATGCTATGAAGGTTAAATGGATCCAATTTTAAGTCATTTTTAGATATTTTTGCAATTTTGGTAATGATGAACACTGAATAGCCAGAATCAGGATTTTATGACAACAAAACAAATTTCCATAATTTTGTTTTAATTACAGAAGTCTGTATTATAAAGTTCATTTTTGAAAAACTTGTGATTAAACTGTAAGGGTTGGCAGGTTTGAAGTTTCCTGACCAATTCCAGATTTAGTTCTAAAAATAAGATATATGTAGCACCACATATCAATGTTATACTCGGATAAGTTTCAAAAGTGTTGCTTTAATTACATAAGTCTGTATTTTAAGGCTCATTTTGTAAACTTGTGGTCAGATTGTAAGGGCTGGCAGGTCTGATAGTCCCTGACCAATTCCAATTTGCTTATAGAAACATGGCAAGTAGGATTATTTATCAATTCTATACCCAGGTAAGTTTCACTAAGAGATAGATAATGGAATGATAAATAAAAGATTACCCTAGTGTCATGGTAAAATCATGAAAGAGATAAAAATTACATATATCATTACTGTAGTGAATGAGCTGGAAAAACCCACGAAAACTAAGATAAAAGTTAAACACAAAGTGAAACTTCAGTTGAACTGGATTCTACTATATATAGTAGGAAAACACACCAAACAACAATTTTCCGTATTAAAATGTTTCTTCAAGAATACTTACCCAATCATTCTACCTTAGGTGTATTCCAACTAACTTGCAAACTGGAAGATATTTTTTTAATTGCCTCTAGTCACTGTCAAGCTAGTTTAGATTCGATGATTAGCGATGATTAGCGTATTATATGAATAAAAATAACGATTTGATCATGCCATCTAACATTACCTTTTTTCATACCCATGACATACATTTTAAACAGGTCTTGGTGTTATATACAGTGGTAGATATGTATGAAAGATTTGCTTATTTTGGGCAAACCCAAAGGTGACTTATCCAAATATGCAACCCTTTATGAGGTCAGGAATGAGTTCTCTGATCTTTTGAGTCTTGCAAATATGGACCAAAATGAGGTGATGAATTGCAGTATGTCCTCATCTGATTTTGACGTTATGTTGTTTCATCTATGACTTTACTGCACTGCTAATAAAAAGACTACAAATCTGATATTCTTTGCCACTAGTAGCAAATGTAGCCATCGCAGACCACCTTGTGGTCCATTCCACATTGATAAATTTGTTCAGCAGCTGTCTAGTGGATAGCGGCTCTGCTTTCTTATATTTAATTGCTATGTCAACAACAGTCGACACATATTTTTATGTGTAACATTGATTTCTGCCAGTTTTAATAATATCATGCAGTAAGAAAAAATGTCTGCCTTTTGAACTTCGTTGGGAGTGCTGACATCAAACTGTGCATACTAAATTTTTTTAAGCAATGGTAGATAAATTTGCCAGTTTGCCTGTAGTGCTAACCAATCTATGGCAACAGAATATGCAATACCTGCCACATCGGCAAGTTTACTAATCACTGCTCTGCCCCTCCAAAATCATCTTGGAATATAATAAATAAATTTCATTATTATACTAATAATCTGCTGACTACCGGCCACAAGCACTAGTTTGCCTTACATTGCTAATTTTATTAAGATGTTGGCATGTTTTTCTCTTATATATTTTTTATGGAATTTAATGAGTGAATCAACTTCACTGCAATATGTTGTTGTTGTAACTCTTTATTTTTATACACAACATCATGAATGTGGCATGCCTGATCAATCGCCTTTATTGGATACTCTCAAGGTCTTGGTTGGTCTCATTTGTTAAGGTAGATATTAAGCTGGATTCCAGGACCACAATACTTATTTCCAGCAAGGTGCTTTTCACCAGGATACATTGCCCATGAAGCTCCTGGTAATTTTCCCAGTGAAGCAGCAATATCTCCATCTGTTTTATAAATTCTTAATTTTTTAAAACAAATTTTATACATTACCTGTAAGTGCATGCTTTTTACTTTTTATTATTATTGTTATTAATCTACTGTTGGGGTTGGGGGCACTGCATCAAACACAATATAAATTCATATAATTTATTATGTTTGTACAACATGGATATCACTGATTTTTTCAGCAACATGAAAGCAAGAATCAGTCAAACACCATCCAGTGCTACCAAATTCTATCACAGTAATTATCATAGGTCAGTTAGGTAAGATGCAATTGTTGCTTAACTTGATAATGAGATGGCTGAAGAGGTATAAGTTGTATTTAGTAGCACCATCTGTAGATGATCAGAGATGCTACAACGAGCTTAAAGATTTTAATGAATATTAAAAATTGTTGGACGAAGATTCCGCATAGATTTCATGATAAATTTAGATCATCCTCGGTTGCAATATCGTGTAGGTCTTGATAAAAAAATTTGTTGAGAGACTAATTATTTTTTTCACACCCATGAGAGGTTGACTACCACAGTATGTATATTTGATGCAAAAAAAAAAAATTAGAAGTCTCTGTGACACTTGTTTTTTCACCTGTCATAGGAAGCTTTATTTTGGTCTGAAATTTTGGTTTATTTACCCTCCCTTGGTTAAGGTTATGGACACCTTTTTCTTTTCACCCATCGTAGGAAGCTTTATTTCAGTCTGAAATTCTAGAATGTTCACCCCCTCTGCAGAGGTCTCAGTTTAGTGTTATTTATACTTGTATATTCATTTCCATTGAGGACATTTTACTTTCGAGAAATAAAGCTCCTAAAAATGGTCCGATTACCCTTCCTGCTGCTGTATTTACCCCACCAGGTTCTCAACTAAATTTTCTTGTGGCAGATACCTGTCTCAAACATGAAGTTTATTCCAGGTTATCTGAAAACCCATCTGTATGAGCTTACAGCCTAGCATCAAACATTTGACAAGCAACATTTTAAATATTGAATACAATACAAAAGCATGAATCTCAATCTCAAAAAATCTTAAACAACTCAGTATTATAGGCATTTTGAAAGCAGGGCTATTTTACAAAAGAATTCTGTCAAATTTCACATCTTGATACAATGTGCTTTGTATAACACAAAATTCAGAATAAATCACAGCGCTGACACTGTTGCCACAATAAAAGTAATGCCAATGTCTTGCTAATGCAGCCAAATCAACATACCTTCATCCTGAAAAATGTAATGCTGGTGAGTAGGTCAACTGTTGACTTGAGATCTTGAAGACGTGCTGGGTCTGAGGCTGGGAAATTATTCTGAAAAATATGCAGGAATGTTTTTAACAAGATTATTTTAGTTAATCTAAAACTTGTGAAATCCAAATAGAATACCTAATGATCAAATGTATTAAAAAATAGAAATATAGACAATGAAACCTATTTTGACAAAAAACCTAAGAAGTATTTCAGTTTATGGAATTCATTTTAATAAACAAAGAAAACACTTGGACACAAAATAAAATTTGTTTTACAAAAAATTTTGTTTTACTTGGGTTTAAGTGTTGAAAGGTCTCTCTGTACAACTGTAAATTCTAAAATGCAAATATATTTTGTAAGAAAGTGATTTTGCAAGTGTGCAATGACTGACATATTAATTGCATGCCCCATGTTTAACAGTCCTTGATGTAGATAAATATCTTTGCAGAAACCATTATCTTTATTCAGTCACTGTGACCTTGATCTTTTACCTTTTGACCCCAAATCAAAAAGGCATCTTCCCAACTCCAAGTGTAACCCATCCACAAAATTTGGTCCATGTCTATGATGTAGAATGCATCTAATCTGTGCTGAAATCATTTTCTTTCATTTTGACACCATGACTTTGGCCTTTGATTTTTTGACCCCAATATCAATAGGTTTTTTATTCTTTACCTTAATTATGAGCCAAACACAATGTTTGGCAACGAAAGATGATTGAGAATTTGAATTATTATGTGGATACTATCTGTCATCTTTCAATCACAGTGAATTGACCTTTTAACATAAAATCAACAGGGTTTTTACTTATGCAAACTGCAAGCCATACACAAAGCTTGGTAAGTAGAATTGGTGGTGAATTCAAGCTACTGGTGTGCAAGGCATTTTTATTGTCACAGTGACCTTCACTATTATCATGTTCATTCTGAAACTGACATGGTACATCATTATCCCAAGTGTGAGCCATCCCATAAAATTTGTTACTTACATTTTCCTTCATTATGAAACTGTGACCTCGGCCTTTGATCTTTGATCCTTACTTCATGAGGCCATAAATGGCCATGATGTCTATGGAGCTCTCCTTTACAAATCAATCACATCCCATTTCTGCCCAAATGGGTTCGAGTCTCAGCTCAACCAATGTGGGTATGTGAGAAAATTTAAAAGTAGCTTCCCATGGTTCAACAAGTTTTCCCACATTCTTTCTCCACTAAATATACTGGCCGCCATGTATGGACTATTATATAAAATGGCATTAAAGCCTACAAAGCCAGGTGAAACCATCAAACAGTCTGGTAACTGCTGATGGTGGACTACTTGAGCTATTGTGTGGAAGAGAAATTGGTAACAGAAGGACATATGAACTGACAACATCATATTATATGTATCACCTTATGGTGGGTGTACAAAAGGACTATACATACACTACAATGATAGAAGCTTTTAACAAAAATCTTGATCTCTGACTTTTTCCCTACTATTATCTAGTTGTCTATTCACATCACATGACATGAATAATGAACATTCAAGGTGAAAAAACAGCAATTTCTTTTTAGGGAAGGGGCACAAATCAGTTGCCTTTTAAAATTAACACTTCAGAGATCCATTCTGGGCTATATACATATCCTTCTTTGATAATCGTCCAATGACTTACCCTGTACATGGAAAGATCTATCCTCAGTGAGTTGTGAAGTTGATCCAGCAACTTTACAAACTTTTCTTTCTGTAAAATATCAACAAAAATGTTCTTATCTGTTTTGGATCTATGTCTTAGTTAACTGTTTGGTAGGGACATCAAATGCATGAAATGCAGTAACAGTAAGCAAACTCTATATATCTTTAAGAACTGGTTACAGAAACATGAAAACTGTGCATAAAATATCATCGCTATACTAGTGTACAAAGGACTTCAATAAGAACAAAAATGAATTATAAAGATAATAGTTTTTATGATAAAATACAATGTAGATGTACAATAAATTTCATCTGTTATACTTAACAATAATTTTTTAAAAAATTCCTTATTCTTCAAATATCACTAAGAAATTGCTAGCCTTGCTGGTAGCAAATAATGTGGCCTTTGCCACTGCATTTGCCACAACATAAAGGTGATTTGTTTGGGGGTTTTTTGGAAATTTGTTTAATGTGACATATAGCAATTACTTATAAACTTAACCTGATGCTAACAACTGCAAGATGCAAGAAAACCATTATAGCTTGCTCTTCAAGATTTTTTGCCAGCATGGTAAAAATAAACAAATGAGCTAGTTAGAATATCACAAACAAAATATGTTTTTCATACAAACAACATAAAATGTACTTTCTACAACCTAGAAAAAAATATAGGACTAAATTGTTCTAATGTTGCCACTAAAAGTCACCTCCACTGTCACAGCCACTACAGACCTGCCAACCCTGACGAATTTGTCTCAGTAAGGCAGTTGATTTTTCTCCATAAGATTGACCAGTTTATAGTAAGGTGTAACAAAATGTCAATAATTGCTACTGTAAAACTGGAAAAAGTGATTGAAAGTTCAATGCAGTGATGATAAACCTGTTCAACCGGAAAAGTTTTAAAATACTTGAAGACTTTATTTACCACTAGTACAGCTGCACAAATGTTTGTTCCAATCCCTATGCAACTCAATGACTTGTTGCTATCTTTCAACTTGATGTAATTCTTGGAAATTCTTTTCCATTTCACGCTAAGACGGCAATCATATCTACCACCAAGAAGCATACTCAAATTAGCATGTGATGCCCAATAAACCTAATTGTGTAATTTCCAGCTTTTATTTATAATAATCTGAATACTCCTTTCTATTCTTCTGCATTGATTATTAACAATTGTTTTAGAAGCTTATTTTTCCTTTGGCATCACTCTATGGATGCCATTTTTAAAATTTTTATAATCAATAGTTTGATCATGCAGATGCTTCACATGAACAAATAGGTGCAGTATAAAGCATCTGGGGTGCTGCTGTAAAGTTAGTCTGGTTCCCTAACCAATTTGACTAATTCTAATATGAAACCTGGATCCATATCAAACATGGATGAACCAATTATCCGGATTTTTTGGCAATTATCATTTTTCCATAGCTTTTTGCTTGTATGCTGTAAGTCTGTAATTTTCTTAAAGACTTACAGCAAAAAATCAAAAGAGTTGGTAGGACTGCCAGTAGAAAAGTGGTACAAATATTGCATCTTATTTGTCTTATGTAGGCAAAACAGAGGAAGAAGCATAAAGAAAAATGGTTTTACCCCAAAATTTGATGCTGAAAACCGATCACTAGCTGAGACTGCAGTAGTAGCAGTGGTGTGTGCATAGAAGGCATTAATATTGGCCAATAGTGTGCTCATCACTGCAGGCACTCCTGGGCACATGTACTTTGTGGACAGACAGTAGAAATGTCTGAAAGAGAAATGTAACAATGTAATAAATAAATTTTAAAAAACTTCATCACTAGCTCTGCTACCCTTTCACAGACTCTATCACATAAACAAAAAGCTCACGGATTTGTGTTTATGAAACTTGTTAAAGTTGGATTTTGTTGCTGCATACAGCATCACTCTGGGTTGGTTTATTTGTAACCTTAGCTATTTCAAAATCTGAGCTCAGTTCATCCACTGCTGGACACACAAAGTGCTGACACTGAGAAACTCAATTACCTCAAGTTCTCTAACCACTGATTTGACCACAGCAAAGATATTATAGCCCAAATTCTCTCTTTATCAAAACAATACAGAGAAGCCTTGTCAGAAAGCTGTTAACTTTACAGAAACAAATCTTCAGTTGCTGAGATATGTGAAATGCAAAGCTGCATTCCTTCATGATTCTGTGTGATAAAAATGTTTTATGTACTGAATATTTCAGAACTGATTCTACAGAGAAAGACCTTTGTGACATAATGCCATGGTATTGGATAAAATATAGTCTGTTTCAAGGTAGCAATTTTTGTATTGCTAAAGAGACAAACTGAGTTCATTTAAGCAATAAATGATGTGTTGGAGATAGATTCATATACAAAATTAATGTGGTCATTACAAATACAGTTATTCTTATGAAAGAAATTAATTTGTAACCAAGTCAAATCATATGCATATATACATAATGTACATCACTGTATTCGTACTTAGCCATATTTCATGTACTACACAGCTCTGTCTTAAAGTCTGCATTTTTAGTTCTTCATGGGTAGTCACAGAACTCGGCAGTTTATGTAACACATATACTGCTGTCATTGGTGACAATGGTTCAAAAGAACATATTGGCTTACTCAGTGTGAGGAGCCAAAGGTTCTGTACTAACAGGTCTGCAGGATGGGGCTGTTTAGGGATTCTTTAGTAGGCTGGGAGTAGCAGACCACCCAAGGTCATTCTTTCATTATCTGACAGCTGTGGAATTGGAAATTTCTTGTGATTGTCGACTGGATGCCATTAGATAAATACCACCACCAGATATTCCATTTGGAAATTCAATTTCACTATATGTGTGAAATTCAACCAAATTGAAAGTCACTGTTAGTGTGAATATCATACATCCATGATACTTGCTGATGAACCTTACAATGACCATACTTGTTTATAATTCCATACATCAGTCCTATCTCTTGATGAATATGTGGATCATACTATTTCTTCTGCTCCATACACTGATCATACCTATTAATAGATCAATCATGATATTTGTTTAAAAGTTTGATACATAATGTTCACTGACATACAAAATAATTTGTGACTCATTTGTTGAAATTCCATGCTTTGATCAGTTCCATTTAGTAGCAATTTCATTTGCTTATATCCCTAGTTGAACTGTGTACATCATTTTGTTATATCCATTGCTGGACTTTATGCATGTGAATATGGTGTCTGATCATTCAATATTCACTTTTTTAAGATAAAAAAAATGTTAAAAAAATCTAATTCCCAAAATTGTGTTTTCGCAAGACCTAATCCCACCCCATTTCATCCTGTTACAATGTGTCCATATGGCACCTGGCTGACATCAGCCAAACAGTCCAAGGCAGTGGTTCTTAACTCATGGGTTGCAACAGCTGTTCGGACATGTCACCAAGATCAACCTTAATAATTTCCTACCCAAGCAGACTTTTAGCATTCAATAGGTGGCAAGGCCAACACCATAATCCTAATCTGCCTGCTGCTGGTCTAATGCTTAACCAGTTGGCCAAGTAGACTGTGCCTATACAATTTTTCTGGTCAATGTTATTTTAGTGCCTTTTAGTACTTTTGAAAAAATCTGACTGCTTCTGATATGTTTCTCTGTGATTTTTCTATTTAAAATCATAAGTCATATCTGATGTTGGATCCAAATGTTGTCCAAATATTCAAGAATATAAGCCAAAAAAATTAGTCAAATTTGTATCACACCCTGTTCATTTTTAGAACACAAGCTGTCAAACAAGGTGTATTTCTTGTAATAGGGGCCATATATGATGGTGTATGTAGTACAAAATTTTAAGGCCTTCATGTTAACTTTATGTGCCAGGATGCTTTGAGAAGATGAAAATAGCAACTCTTGATAAACACTATGTAAGACAAATGATACATATAATGTCATATCTTAAACCCTTCTGGCATTATGGCCAAAAGAATGTCCAAGAAAAGAATCAAGCCACAATGTCAGCATTCAAATCAAGAAATGACAAAAACAGTTTCTCAATGAGGATAATTCTATTCCAATGTCCTAATGGTGGCAAATCCATTATTTAGGACCAATCTTACAAAATAGATATCATTTTCCAGAGTCCAACTTACGTCATTGCCTGATAGATTGACTCTATACCATATCTCATGGCAAATTCATCTACAATCTCTTGAGCAGGTTCATCAAAGTACACCTTCCATGCATCATCCTATTAAAACAGAAAATAATCTGTAAATTTGACTGAAAGCTGAAATAACAATCTGATTTGCAAAACAAAAACGTGTGATTAACATTTACTAGAAAATATTATTAATCCAGATAGCAACTTTTGTAGTTTCTTGGTTACTATAAGAGCCAATGCACAAAAAATTATCTGTTGCAACAACTGACTCCTACCCAAATATACAAATGTATTATATATGTGTGAAATATAGAAACTTATTGCCAAAATAAATTTCATGTTTTTTTCATTCCTATATTTTTACATATTTTGGTATCACACAAAAAATATATCAAGTATTAACATAGGAAAAAAACAATCCTAGATCTTTTAGTAGTTTTTTGGCAAAAGTATGAAAATTAATAAATTTATGCCCATGTAAATAATAAATACTTTGTAAAATATCTTCCAAAAAGAGTTGCCTGATCACAGATCACATTAACACACACACATGCACGTCTACATTAATACTAGATATATTTTATCTTATGTTATCCAAAACTTCATATTTTAATGCATGGCTTTGCCACACAATGAAGTATAATATTTTTGGTACTACATGATGAAATATATCCGGTATTAAGAAAGGAAAAGAAAACACGAGTGTAAGAGAGGGAGAAACATATACAAAGACCTACATACACATAATATGTTTCCACCATCTTTATTAAATATTAGCTAGTTAATGATCAGCAGCAATGTTTCTTTCAAGTCAGATTATATTCCATACATAAATGCAAAACACGATGATTTTGTATTTGGAATGGCAACAAAAGCAGTGTTGAAGTGTGATTCACTGTTGAAAGTAAATGACAAAAATCAAGGAAGGATGAGCCATTTGTGAAGTGAGCAATGTTTAGAACTCCTGGTTGACTAAGTCTGATGTGAATCTCAGTAGCAAGCATTTTATACAATTCACCACACTTCATCAACAGTACTAATTCTGGATTAATTTATACAGCATATCAACACTATCCTGTAAATAGGCCTGTGCAAATGAAAAGTCTTCAATGCTAAAAGAATTTCAACAAAATTTTCTGGAATGTTTGAACAACATTACCATCTAGTCTCCTAGATCAACAGTAACGATGCCTGCATACCCTTCAAACCTCCCAGAAGCTCTGAAGAGCAACAAACAAGTTAATATTTCATTCCAGTCAAATTGATTTTGAAGACATACTTAGTGTATTTTATATCTGTGTGATTGTGTGCATGAGTGTATGCATATTCATCTATGTGTTGATTATCATCAATATAGACAATGTTAAGTCGGCCAGCATTGTTTTGTTCAGAATTATTCTATTTTCCTTTATTCAAATTTTAATATTGCCATTTTCTAAAATTTTATGTAAGCAGAAAAGAATTTACTTCAATTCTGTACGTTTGCTTTTTTATGTCCTACACAATGACACCACCACCCGCTTTCTGCAACCAGAAAACACAGGGAGTTCAACCAACACCACTCCAACCCTGGTCCAGAATGGTGGCAGATGTACTTAAGGTCTCAACAATATGTAACTGCATGCCACATGTCGTTAAGAGCCAATGATTATCAGTACAGTTATCCTGTAAAAATGCAATGGATGGGCAGACAAGATTACAGCAGGATTCCACTGACTTTGTTGAAACAGGGGTCTACAAATGAAGTTTGGATAGTCGGACAAAAGCTTGATACAAAAGGTTGTCGTTGACATCAAGCTGGACTGTATTTCAAGGAGGCAAATTCTTTTATTTTTGGCTCTGAACTTCATCTCTTGGTTACTATTATTATATCTTACCCCTTTGGCATCTGGGAGCTTCACTGTTCCTCCAGCATTTTCACACAAATAGTGAAACAGGTTCTAAAAGATACAGAACAAGAATGAGACTACATTTACCCATCTTTATGATTCATGGCTAGATAAACCTTTTAGCTCATGTTTTCTTTTTTAGACTCAAATTTTAGAGTAAAGATACTCCTCTCCCTCCTCACAAAATGGGAAAGCTGTTGGAAAATGTGGACAAGTGAAGAGATTAACATTTTAGGCTGTTCAAATTGACTAGTTTCACTACATATCTGAGACAAAATAAAATTGGAAAAGAAATACTCATTAACATTTATGAAAATATTATTTTCTTTACATAGATTCAGTAAAATTGTTGATTAACATGCAAATGACTGTAACCTCGCAAATGGTTCACTATTGAAAATGTGACAGATATAAGGAAAAAGGTCTTCCTTCCTTACTTTCACAGGATGAAACATAAAATAAGCTTGTTTCCCTTCACTAGTAATCAGTAACAACATAAAATCACAAGAAAATAATTTTCTCATGATCAGATGAAAAATGCATGGAATTCCACTCACTTTTAGGCTTCATTTGTGAAACTGTCAATGGGAATCTCATAGATTCTAACACCATTGCAGACCTAATAATCATTAAACAGACACAATAGTTGATTTTAAAAAAGTGAAAGAATTGGTAGTGGCGATATCAACTTAAGAAAAGATAAAGTCATCTTCACCTATTTGGCATATTCTGGCAACTTAAAGATACTGACAAAACTTAGAATTCAGCTGAATTATCCTCTCAACAATTGGCTGTGTGATGTCTAAACAAATGATTTTTATACAACCTCCCTTTCTTAAAAAATGTCCAGCAAATACTGTAAATCTAAAAATTTACATAAACACAATTTTGCCACATTAAGGACTATTCCATTTAAAGATATATGGTATCCAATAAAGGCATATTTTAAAAATATATGCCATAATATTCTGACTGCTCAAAGAGTTCATATGAAAACTATACAAAATTCTAAATGACATCTATGGATGAATACTCTACATTAAAAAAGCTTCAAGATCCCAAGTAAATTTTACTTAAGTGAGAAACTGAATTCTGGAAAACAATTTGCATGGTAAAGATTATGATGAATGGTAGTATATATTTAGTTGATAATGGTTGGTTAGATGTTATAGGTCTAGGTCTAGCACCATTTTTCAGTACAAGATAGCTTTACATGGTGACCATTACATATGGTGGAGGAAAAACCTGGAAAAGGCCTGGAATAATTACCAGTGGGGAAACACTAGCAAGCTTTCTTACATACCCATTTTGGCTGAGCCACAGACTGAAGCCCATGCCGAGGTGAAATGCAAGTAATCTGTAAAGGCATGCACACTAGATCAATTGGTCAACAGGTGCTTCAATTATTCATTAATACATAAGAAATTTTAGTCACAAATGTGTCCCTTCTACAAATGATGCTAACAATATTACTGCTTATGGTAAACATTTTACACTTAGATGGGAAGAAAAATTTAAATGATACTATAACAACTTTCTTCAGTATTTTAAGTTTGGGATGCTAAGAAAAACAATAATCTCTCATTCAATTGAACTGCATGTGCATGTATTATAAAGGAAAAGAGAACAACCACTAGGAGTAATTGCTGCATCACAAAGGGTCAGGTTTTCCACAAGTTGTTAGGCAGGTCCTCAATGAGCAGGTCCTCAAAGTCTTGAGAAGATGGGCATTCAGGGGCCAAAACTCTTGCAAATGATGTACAAGGCAGGAAATCTAACTCATTCAGATTAAATGTCCATAATTACTCTAGATTAAATGTAATCTTTCTCAGGAAAGTTATGATCTGGAAAGACAAGTTAAAAGGAGGGCCAATAAGGGAACATGATTCTTTTAAATTAAATATGATTCTTCTAAAACAAAATATCTAACAACTGATGTTGTTGTTGTTGGGTTTAACGCCATTTTTCAGCACACGATAGGCTATTCATGGCGGTCAGTATTAATGGTGGAGGAAGAAACCGGGAAATCACCGGAAAGAACCACCGACCCACGAGAAGCTACTGGAAAGCTTTCTCACATACCCACATTCACCAAATCCTAGACTGAAACCCACGCTGACAGAGGTGAGATGGCAGTGATCTGTAACGGACAGCACTTTAGACCACTCGGCCACTCAGGGCCCCTCTAACAATTGAAATTCAACGTAACATATCTGCAAGATAAAATTGAATGCCAAATTCAGCTGAATCCATCAAAGCTTTCTATTCATGCTGTAGAAAGCAATGTCTGCAGAATGGGTAATCAGAAGCAATAACAGCTGTAAAAGATGTCATCAAAATACTTGAAATCAAACTCACTCAAGGCTCATCAATCTGAAACCTTGTGCCAAATTTTTAAGTCAAGCAAACTTTGGTGATGATAAGTTGCAAAAACCAGTCTGGAGAAAAAGCTTATAGTGGGTAATAACTCATCTAACAAAAATAAACCCTTATACATGCCAAATTTAAATCTATGAGAATGTTCATATGAAACTGTGTCAGAATATGCTGTGTCTAAGCTATGCTGGTTATAAGAATCTGCAGTAGCTGAGATGTAATGCAATAACTCAGTTAAAATTAGACCTTAAAAGTTAAAACCTTTAAAGGACGCATCAACAAGTACCAGGCAATTCACCTAACCAATGGCATCCATTATGTGTAAGATTCAGAGAGCTATGTTAGTTACAAGCAACATTCCATCTGAAGATATTCAGTTAAGTGCCAAGGATCATAACTCTGTTCAAAATGGAAATGAGAAACTAGACATTCCAAACTGTATTAGAGCAGGCTGAATGGTTCCTGGTCTGTGCTGCTTAACAAGGATCTGTTGATGTGATCATGTAATATTATTATAAAAAGCAATAACTCTTGTCAAAATTTAACCTGAAAAGATGATACCCTTAAAAGACATATCTACAAGTAATTGTTAATTCACTCTTCAAATGGCATCCAATTATATCTAAATGTAGTAGAACTAAGCTAGTTATATGTGTGAATGGAAAGACTGGTGGTTACTATAGAGCTCATCTCATTGCAGGACTCAAACTAGAGGCAGTCAGATCAACTGGCATAATGAGATAGATGATTGGTTTATTTGTTGACTTTAATACATTGTTATCGAGAATATTCCAAGAAAATAGGAGTCCTTTCCCATAGATGCTCAGAGGCAGCTGACCCAACTGGCCTGCCTGTGTGGATATCAAACAACCACCCCATCCCTGGATTACAGGTCTTATGCTCTACTAATTAAGCTTCAATGGCTTTCTGGATGAAAGATAATGTGATGAAGATATATAGGTGATCGCAGACAGATTACACAAACTAGCAAGAAAAGAATACCAGAAATATATTTACTGAAAATGGAAATGAATGACCCAAATGTGGTACAATTAGAGAAATCTAGATTAAAAATGCACACAAACTTTAAAGTTGAACAGAGGTCATAATTAGGTCAAATTTTTCCAAAAAGGGAAAACTCGAACAATAATTTCTCTATATTAATCCATGTTCCAAAAACTGTTTAAACCAATGAAGTCCTTCAAATGATATCGAGTATAATCTGTGATGTATGGGCAAATAGTGATCAAAATTCAGTTGAAATTTGACAGAAAAATTTTAATTTTCTACGTTCTAATATCAGACCCATACCAAATGTTGTTGTAACCCATACTATTCTTGAACAGTAACCGAGAAGAATTTATGATACAATAATAATCTTCCATATCCAACATGAAAAAAAAAAAATAGACATAAAAAAATCCCAAACTTGGTCACCTACCCAAATACAGCAAGACAACAAAACTTAAAATAGAGTTGATGTGCTGTACTACTCACTTCATGGAGACAAGTGTACTGGACATGGTATGGGGCCACTTTCTCTTCTCCCTTGATCTCCACACTAATATGAAGACGAATAGCACCAGAGACAGCCGATTTGTCAGTTCGCTTTTCTGAAGTAATACAGATTAATTATGTTAATATGATGTGAATCAATATTGTTTACTGCACAAAAGTTAATATAACCCTGTAAAGAAAATGCAGTTTTAAATTACTTCCAATAAACAGTTTTCAACCAATATCTTATAACAAGCAGTCAGCAAACATACAATATATTTCAGTCATTACTACTTTCAGTGGCACCAGTTTTCCCTCAAAGTTTACATGTGTTTTCCCTGCTACAGCCATGTAAAGAAACTCTTGTGATGAATACATTTAATTTTGTTCACACGACTTCAATATTCATAGTTAATGAAATGTTTTTCATGCCTCTGAGAACACGCAGACTTCGCTTGTCATGTGGTCACCTTTGATAATATTGAAACACTGCAATGCATAACACTAATTCTGAACTATCACTAAATGCAACACTGATAAGGTATTTGCTATGAAATATGAACTGATTTTATTTATCCAAAATAAAATTTTATGGTAGTAATTTGTTAATGTTTGTAATTTCTTTGTAATACACAATAAAGCTACCTGAATGACACAATCCATACAAGGATGATTTGGAGTGTAAGATGAAGCCGAGAGTTTCTGGTCAAAAAGTATCAACTTAAATGATGGCAAATACAGTATACGATAATGAAAAGAAGCTTTCTGGCAATCATGACAATACAGCACACTGGAAACGGTTTTCTAAATTTGTCTCATTTCAGCCTATTAAACAAAATTAAGATTGCCATAAAAATACTAAAGATTGTAAAGATTTATCTAAAGATTTATCTATGTCAATAGACTATAACTTGCAACAGTAATAGTTTCTAGGACATACATAATCATCACACCATTAATCAAAATGTGGCCTAATGGTTTAAATAAAAAACACATGAGGCACATGTACATATAAATTGGCTAGTCAACCACAATGATGCTTTATGTTTTGATAAAAATTATACTAGACTTCTGTCACTCCATCAAGTACTGTCACCTTTACAAGTATCTCACCCAGAAAGTCATCATACTCAAGGTGAAGCCATCTCCAAATTGTCTTCATCCCTACAGAGATTAGTCACATGATGTGAACAGTTTCACAAAGGTAACAAAAAAAGCTGTTGGAACACTTGCCTAGATTATACCAAACATCCATTTCGCCACTCAATGTTCGCACTTCGATGATAGTCTGACCCAAGAAATCATCTGACTCTCTGGTCAACTTTTGTCTAAGTTTTGACTTGAGATCGTTATCTTCATCCCTGTGTAAAGTAAGGCATGCATGAAAGGAAAAGAAAATAAAGGTAACTTGTATCACTGGCCTTAGGGGAAAAAATTCTATAACACTTATATTCATTACTTATAAATGGCATAACTATTTTATTTACCTATAAGTGATATACAAGTGAACAATTAGAATTTTATATGCAAATCAGGAATTTCATATGCAAATTAGGCATTTCACTTGTAAATGAAGTATACTTTATGTACAAGTAGAATATGAGATGTTCATTCATTACATTTTTTACAGGTCACTTATAAGTAATATATAAGTCAATTAGGCATTTCCCCTATAAATGAATCATAAATCATTCACTAACTACACTTACATATGAGATAATTGGCAAATTATGTCTAAATTCTCTCAATTTCAGCTCTTAAAAAGCCACTACCAAACCCTCCTGTGCCCAACATGACACTATATACTTTTATAAGTCATCAGTTTTATGGAATGTATACATATAAATGGCTACCTATAAGATATGATCTAAAAGAAATCTTAAATATTTTCATTAAAATGACAATCTGTTAAATGATTTCCAACCCATTAGCCTGCTGCTTTTAGTCACCACTTTTAAAACAACCTGCTTAGTATCAAATTGTTAGCTGACATAACACAAATAAGTTAAAAACATGATATAATTTTATTTAAAGTATTAAATATAATTTTTTTTATTTCAAACACACATTTTGAGCAGAATCCATCATCATCAAGAGGTCCATACAACTGAATTCAAAAGCAGGTTTTGACTCATGAGTGACAGTGAAATTTTTTAGAATTTGAATTTTGAGTTGGACTCAAAATGTATAGATCTCTCTCATTATCAAATTAGTATGTATGGATCTCTCTCATTATCAAATTAGTATGTATGGATCTCATTATTAAAAAATTAGTATGTATGGATCTCTCTCATTATCAAATTAGTATGTATGGATCTCACTCATTATCAAATTAGTATGTATGGATCTCTCTCAATATCAAATTAGTATGTATGGATCTCTCTCATTATCAAATTAATATGTATGGATCTCTCTCATTATCAAATTAGTATGTATGGATCTCTCTCATTATCAAATTAGTATGTATGGATCTCTCTCATTATCAAATTAGTATGTATGGATCTCTCTCATTATCAAATTTGTATGTATGGATCTCTCTCATTATCAAATTAGTATGCATGGATCTCTCTCATTATCAAATTAGTATGTATGGATCTCTCTCATTATCAAATTAGTATGCATGGATCTCTCTCATTATCAAATTAGTATGCATGGATCTCTCTCATTATCAAATTAGTATGTATGGATCTCTCTCATTATCAAATTAGTATGTATGGATCTCATTATCAAATTAGTATGCATGGATCTCATTATCAAATTAGTATGTATGGATCTCTCTCATTATCAAATTAGTATGGCCTTTAATGTGTCAACAAAATCAACCAATCAGATTTAAGATCACCTCTTGATTATGTGTGGATCTTGTACATTATTGTACCGGTCTTGAGTTTTTCATGACACAAGCCAACATCCCAAGTATGATTCAAAATCAAACTACATCTGGTAACAAGCAAATGTAGAATAATGCAGAATAGAAAAGTAACAACAGAAGAAAGGCAGCAGGACTGTACCATAAGCCCACCTGGCCTAATGTCCAGAATAAAATAAAAATTATTTAAATTTTAGGTTCACTCAAGTATACTTTACCATTTTTATCATTATTTATTACCCCAAAAAGTATGCATCAAATATTGTAGTAAACTATTTAATTGCTGACCAATGACATGGTTAAAAAGCAATTACATTTATTTATTTATTATCCAGTTCATGCTAAATCTATTAGGGTATATTCTATTGGAGGATGATTAAACTAGAATCACCATGAGAATCTGTGACAGCATTTTGATGAATTACATACTTACCAAACTCTAACTTTTATTCTATCTGAAGAATTATGGCATTCACTGAAATGCAAGAAAGCAGACTCATGAACACATGTTACAGAATTAGCTAAGTATGAACCATATATACTCACTTATAAGACAAGTCCAACTGCAAACTGTACAGACCCTGAGCATCCAGCTTTTGATGTGCTGGTATATCTGGGTCTGTGCAGTTTGTTAGTAGTCAGTAGAACAAACAATGTAGACCATAATGTACAGGCACAGTATGCTATAATACATTGAGATTCTTGACTTTTGCAATTTGCATTGACTTATAAGTAAGTATATACAGTATAACATCTGATCAGGATGCCATGATTAAGTCTCATTATTTGTAATGGTCGAAATTCAACAATACATCACTCTCCATTCAGTACTACCCAAAACCTACACTATGACCTACAGCTTCAACCCCTTTTGCATGCTGTGCCTGTAGTGTACCATTTTTGTAATTATTTTGATTCATTCAATCAACTATGAAGCAGTTCTCACTTCATTCTGCTTCTCACCTTCTCTAATCGTTGAACAGTTTCATACCCTCTGGTTCTGTAACATCTCCTTGATTGTAGTTGCTGAAATCAATTTTCCTGTTTTGATTCAATTTCAACTAATAGATTCCTTGTATATTCTCGTGAAATGAGTAAATTGGATAAATCAAAAAATGGTATAAAAGTTATATCTGTAAACATACAAGCATGAATTCATGCATACATACATACATACATACATACATACATACATACATACATACATACATACATACATACATACATACATACATACATACATACATACATACATCATACATACATACATGAGAAAAACAAATTTATACTTAATAATGATATTTCACTTGGAGTTTCATTGTCTATTCAAGAAATGAAAAATGTACAGGAGGAATTTACCAATGAATTAAAGGCTGAGCTTAAAAATATTTGTGATTTTCATATGTCTAATTCTTATTGCACAAATATTTTTAAAATCAGTGTGAATGTTGCAATCATGCATCCTAGAACAGACCTGGGAATATTTTGTAATTTACCTCCAATGCAAATATCCAATAACTATGGATGAAAACTGCCTTAAAAATTTTTAGCTTTGACAGTATATTGCTCTGTAACAGCACACTGAAACTTTTTGCAAGTATTTATATGAGTCAGTGGAAGTAAAATGTCTACCTCTGAAATATAGAGAAAAACTACTAAAATTAGAAACACGCAAATGCCGGTCGTTTACTTGAAAAATTTTGGAAAGGTGAAAATATACATGATATAACACATCTAGTGAAATCTTCCTGACATCCCTGTGCATTTGCTATCATACAAAAATTGTATTCCTATAATGGGTACTTTCTTGAGAATTTCCTGAAGATTTATCAAGTTTACATTATGGTCTACATTGTTTAAAAATAAAATAAGCTATTTACTTGGATTAGTCTGATTTCTATATGCTATTTGTCTAAAAAATTAGATTGAACACGTATCCTACAACAGATCCCATATGACTTAGAAGTTACATAAAATATCAAGGAATTTTTCATGACCATTGGCACAATAATGGATTTAAAATTACTTTAGTTCATGGATGTTCATAATTGCATCAAAAATTTATTGCTGACAAAATGATGTGAGCTTTGTCTTAGACGTTTAATTCAAAAACAAAACAGAAAATCTTATTTGATTGTATCCCCAAAAAATAATTTCAAGAAAGAAAAATTATAGTCAAGCAATATCCAGAAATTACATGGTACTTTAATATTATTTTCACAAAAAGGATCTCTAGTTCAAAAACATGCTGAAAATATGTAAGCTTATTGTAACTGAACATCAAAAGTGACAATAATTACAATAATAAAAAATCCTCTCTTGTCTGTCTCTATCAGCGGTCAAGCTTCCAGGTGAAGTGGGGTGACTTAAATCCCCAAAATTATGTAAACTTCACTTTCTTCTATTAGGAAAGCAATATTGGCTTTGCATAGTGGATTTCTGGGATATAAATTGAATGACAGTACCTATTGGCTTCTGAAATGCTCCCTTTCAAACCATATAATTAGGTCAGTATGATAAGCCACAGGCAGAATGCATTACATGCATGTGTTGATAAAAATTGTGTTGACTAAAGAAAATTTTGCACATTCACAAACTTGTATTCTAATAAATGATTGACCATTAACACACTCCCCAGTTGTCACTTCTTAAAGTACAAGTCACTTGGGTCACATATGCACATTTACTCATTTTAAATTAAATATAAATTGTTAACACTAATTTTCTTTAACCAAAGTCTATTCAATCATGATTATTGAATGCTCTGCAACTTAACTGTCATCAGACAAAAATTACCTGGACTTTTACAATGATGGCCATGTACTAAATTTAGGTCAAAATAAGAGCGCTTTAAGTGGAAATCACCACAGTCGAGGGTAGTACAAATTTATCAATATGCATAGCTTTCATTGTGATATCACAGCATGCAACATTCAATCCGGATTGTACTGATCACACTGTTAGAATCATTTCATCCAAAAATATCTATATACTTTAACACTGCTTTTTGCCATAAGCACCTATCAGGGCATCTAAATAATGACCTTCCAGAGGAATATGGATGTATACAAATCCAAATGAAATGAATACTTGCCATTTAAAGGTATATCAAATCAAATTCTATAAAAAGACACCTGTTGCTGAAATAGTCGGTGTCAAAGGCTACATGACCTGTGTGACTTGTACTATTCACATTCTGATCTCTGGAACTTATCATCTGATGATGAAAAATACAAGCTTGTTTTTCAAAACTAAACATGAACGTGTAAACAACATTTTATACATACTGAAGAGTTTAACTGCTGCGATTGCTTTTTTTTTCTTCGTAAATTAGTCTGAAACCATATCTTTTTGTTGTAATGAAGTTAGAAAATATGAATGGTCATATTAAGTCATATTAAGAAAATCCTAGCTTCTAAAAATAAATGGACCCACATGGCAAGCTTCCATCTGGAAATAAGATCAAGTTTATTCTTATATCCATGCTACAGTTCATTATCAATGAATAGCTGTAGTCAATAGATATAATGAAATTAATCAGCAAGGTTATGAGATCATTAAATGATCAGTCACTTAAAATTTATATGCTCCTGGTGTCTATGCTGTGTATTCTGGCCATTTAACCTATCTTAAAATAAACAAACTAGACACAATATCATAAAATAATTTTAATTAGTAGGTTTACCTAGATTACATCATTGTAATTACAAATTGGTATAAATAGTTACTCAAGGTTTCTTGTTAGGTGCATTACTTAAATGCTTGTAAGGAAGTTCAGACAATGACCAAAAATCCCTAAGGCATTAAGGTGCTGGTTTCTGGTCACTGAAGCTCAAATCTCCTGATAGACCTTAAAGATGAGGGTCTGACCCAACTGTGAAGCTCATAAATATCTTAAGAGTAATGGACACCGGGCTGTGCCCTATAGGTCTTAATGGTGGTTATTGAGCAGTCTTCCTCTTGAAAGCAAAAACAGAAGAATATCTTAAGTTGCAGAAGAAGGTGGAAATGATAGGATAAATGCAATTTCCTACTGCACCAATTATTATTATTAATATAATTAATTAATTAATTAATATTATTAATTATTTTCCACTTGATAAACCTTAGGAGTCAATCACCTCCTTGTCAGTGTAACAGCCAATTCTTTATCTCTGTTGAAAGTTTCCCTAGGGACATAATCAGCTAGCTGATTCTTTTCCCCCTTGTTATTTTGGAGGGAGAAAGAATTGGTTAGCCTGTTGTTTTTGAGGTGGGAGAAAGAAGCACTGAGCCAATTCTTTCACCAGTGGGGAAACTTTCAGCTGGAATGGGAAAAGATTGTTGTTGTTGTTGTGGTGCTTAATGCCATTTTTGCAGCACACGATAGGCTATACATGGCGGCCAGTATTAATGGTGGAGGAAGAAACCGGGAAGTCACCGGAAAGAACCACCGACTCACTTCACGAGAAGCTACTGGCAAGCTTTCTCACATATCAACATTCGCCGAATCTTAGACTCGAACACACGCAGACAGCGGTGAGATGGCAGTGATCCGTAACGGACAGCGCTTTAGACCACTCGGCCACTCGGGGTCCTGGAAAAGATTGGCTAGCCCACTATTTCCAACATAAGTGAGACACATCTGGATATGATAATGTAATATGCTCCACAAGATGGTGGGCAAACAAAAATTACATAAATGAAGGCAATCTAGATGAAACATTAGTTCAATAACATAAAGCTGTACAAGAAATTTACTTTAAATCTGATACATTAGGGTGATAAAGCAAAGTTAAGGACTACTACTCCATTAATCAGTATTATATAATAACAATTAATATTATGGGGCAAAGTCAATGGCTCAAAATTGGTCCAGCTATTCTGAAGAAGAAAAAAGATAAGAGTGTAACCACCTGGATATAAATTTAGTAGAGCATATCCTTAAGTACATTCCTAACAAACATGGTCAAAATTTGTCAAACAAAACTATTTAAATGGTTTCTTTCTTACTGAGTCATTGAACTGTTTCAAACCACTTTTGTAACCTTTTGGACCATTTCATGTATTTTCTGAGACCACTCTATTGGCTAAGTGTTCTAATTTCCGCCTTGGATGAGGGAGGTTGAGTTCATTCTTTGGCCAAGTCATAGTGAAGACTTATAAAAATGGTACTAACATCTGCCTTGCTTGGTGCTCAGCATGAAGAGGTTAGTGTTAGGACTAGTCATCCAGATGTCACGATAATGTGACTGGGTGGGACATCATGCTACATGTCTGCAGCCTCATGCCCCAGTGCTAGACATCACTGTAAACTGTCACACTGCAGACATCATAGAAATAAAACTGAAGAATCTTTAAAGCTGTGTTAAAAAATCCAAATTGCATTGCATGTATTTTCTATACCATTGCAAAGGTTATCTTAATCATAACATCTTGTCTACACAATACTAACCATTTTTTGTACTTTCTCCATATTTTCTCCCATGTTGCAAAATTCTTTAATACAAGGGCTCAAACTACATATTTTCTGAAGTACAAGCTCACATTACTGCTTGTACAAATGTGACTGTGAAAGCTCCTTCAAGTTATCAGCTTGTAAAACTGTTACTGTGAAAGCTTAAGTCATACAGTCCGCCATATTAAAGTTAATATCTCAGACACTTTATGGTTTCTTCAAATGTTTGATTTTCACACTGAATGCAAATTTATTTCTGTAAATAAAATGTTTGTTTCATTTTTAAAAAGATAAAGAACAAAAAAAAACTTACAAATAGAATTTTTCATTCCACTCAGGGTTGAGGTCTTGGGGTACTGTCTTTGTTCTCTTTTTGATTTTGCCAACCTGAACAGTGACATATGGATCACTTGTTCCTGTTTTATCTTTCCCTATTAAACCCTGGGCACATATCACTGCAAAAAAAGAAAAGAGCAATTTAAATGTGGCATAACTTTGAGATGCATCTAGACAAATACAGCAAAATTCCAGACTTTCCCCATGATTCCAGTAATCTTCATTTCTTATGTGCATGTTCTCTGGTTCTCCACACCACACGAAAGCTGACTGATGTGTTTAATGGTACAACAGTACATAAAAAGTTAGACTGAGCCAAGATAACTGAAGTAAAGTGTCTTGATGTTTACAACCTGTGGGCCATGAATTCCCTGGGAACTGCAGAGTTATTCCAAAGGAAACTAAAATTACAACTATAAGCATGAGGGGGTCTGCAAAATGTTCTGAAGTTCAGAAGGGGTCCGACATACTCAAAAAGGTTGGGAACCACTGTTATGAATATGTAGATTATATTTATATTAAATCCCCCATTTTCCAGTCCATCTTTACTCAAATTTTTTGTTAGAATTACAATGATATAAATGCATGCATATATCTATTACATAAATAATGACAGGATCCTCATAATCCAAAGATCTGTTAAAAAGCATGCAACAAATATTTCTCTTCCAAAAGGAAAAAAATTTAATGTAAAGTTTTACATCTATCCACTACATAAAAATTATGTTTACTCTGATTATCACCAATGTACAAATTTTGTCTGTGAATATACTTAAGAAAAGAACAGTAAGATATCTTCAGCATTCATTATGACAGCTATAAATGTTCTAATAAGCCGACAAGTAAATACTCTCCTCTGAACTAAATTATATTTAAATTACAAAATTATGAAGGGAAGATGCCAATTATTTCCAATTGGTAAAAAATGACTCTAAAGGAATCAACTCTTTCTCAGGAACTCAAAAGACTAAACATCAAATGCGGCATTGGCAAGCACACAAGATAAAGTGGGACACTCACATGGGGGAGAAAGTGGATACTTTTGTTGATACACAAGAATTATTATCTAAGATGCACTCAACAGTTTCATATAAAAGATTGTAATATTTACTCATTTTAGATCTGAAGAAGTCAATTAAAGTTCATAACTGACAACATGCTTTTATTACAAATCAGTTGACATAGTATGTATGTATGTATGTATGTATGTATGTATGTATGTATGTATGTATGTATGTATGTATGTATGTATGTATGTATGTATGTATGTATATATATATATATATATATATATATATATATATATATATATATATATATATATTTATATATATATATATATGTATATATGTATATATATGTATATGTATGTATATATATATATATATATATATATTAATTATACTTTATTATTCCTGTAATAGGTTGACCATTGGGTTATGGAACCATCCCAAGGTCACTTTACAATCAAAATTTCTTGTTTCCAGATAAACTAGGGATAGTTAATATAATCTATATTAAAAGAAAAACAAAAAAAGACAACACACACATGCACACATACATATGGCATGCAATCTCTTTAGATACCCATGTAGTGACTTAAGCTTTGATAATAGTGTTTTGTTCCTGTTTACCATCCAGTCAGATACAAGTTACCTATTCATCTGTTGAGGTCTCATAAGGTTTGATATTACATGTTTGAAGATATGATATTTCAAGAAAACCTTTATTGTATTTGACTGGAAAAAACCCAAATACAAGTTAAAATGTTCATTGTATTTTTTAGTCCTGAATATAGAACTAATATTTCTATATATTAGAAATATATGGAAACATAAGGAAGAGAAGGTAGTGAGTGACTTACATTGGAAAAATTAAGATTGATACCTCAAACCTAACAGAATTTTAGTTTCATTTTTGTGGCAACCATGTATGCATTGCCAATACTGTTCTGAAAGTTATATTTTGCCCATTTGGTCATGAAGTTTTTTTTAGCCTCTGAATATATATATGGCAAAACATAAAGATGTCTTCTCTGCCTTATTCTTCACTTAAATTCTTTTTGAAAATGTAGCCAGCTGTGCATTTTAAACTATTGCTGCAAAAAAAATTTACATTTTCTCTTAGGAGTAATTGATGCCTCATCTTTAGATGATTAAGGCTCCACTGGTTCGATAATAATACTAATATCATTGGTCTGTTGTAATTTTTTTTGCTTTGGATGCCATTTTCAGTCAAATGCTGACAGTATCTTGGATCAATGCAAGGCATACAATTTGAGCAAATGGAAATTGTTGCTTCGTTGTGTGACAAAGATGCATGAGACTCACTTTAAAATCATTTTTGTTTCTTGTGTGTAGTGATCATACGGTTCTAACATTCTGTTGCTAGAAATGATCTGACAGTTTCAGGTCACATAAGATCAGCTCCAAGCTCCACACTCACTTGTAACCCTATGTATTATGATAACATCAGCATAAGAAACTGGTGTGTGTTTTCCCTGTTGTAATCTAGCCAATAAAGTAGTTAGAACAAACCTTAATTTAATGTTAATTAGCAAAACATAACATGGGGATGCATCATTTACATACTGTCAATAACATATGTGCATCAAATTGGAAAAGTCTGCATATTTGACACCTGATGCATGGGTAGATAAAATTACAAATATTTTACACCACTGTGCCAATGAAAGTGTAAATTGCATGATGTTAATCCCCAATTAATACACACTCAATATCATTTATAATGGCAAAACAAGTTTTAAATCACCTTTTTGTATGACATTTTTAAATATTAACCACATAGAAGCCTATGTTTTGCACTCTGTACACAAAAATAAAATAAAACCTGCCTTTACAATATAAACTGGTTTACAAGTTAGTAGGATGCACTAAAACAAGGGAGTAGTATATACAGAGATTAAATTTTATGCTATACAGCAATCTTTCAAGTAAATATTCTACTTTTTTGGGCCACTTTAATCTCCAAACAGCAAAGTAGTGACTAATTAAAAGTGAAGTAAATGTTAGACTTGGATCCTGCAATTATTTCACAATATTTTCATGCAACAAAAGATAAATCTGGGTCTCTAGATTATTCCATCAAGCATTCATAACTGTTACAAAGACCAGGTAAGGTTTTACTGACCAGTTATAGCTATCTTGGCAGACCACTTAGAAGTCCCATCCAATACACTCTGTTTCATTGCCTTCATGTGACCAGAGTGGGACTTCTTATCCACATTAAACACTTGCCTGAAATAAGAGAAAGAAAAAAAACACTATAATAAATAACGAAACACTACATCTGGATATATCTATACCTGTACATGGTTTTAAATTCATAAAAGATAAAAAAGGTAAAGATGCATATAATTTACTTTTTAAAAATACCCATATTGTTATATAGTTATCTATGTCAGAATAAAAAACAAATTGCTTGCTTGTCCTTTTTAAGGGAAGTTGACTGTTCTAACAATACTAGTTAAATCCTAAACCATTTCCCCAAAACCAATAAGTAACATTACCCCATGTCCTGGCACTAATTTTGTGATCTCCAAAACCTGTTTTACTAACAATACTACAACTGATGTAACAATACATCATAGGTTTAATGCAATCCCCCATTAATCCATGTAGTAACATTACCATATTTTCCAGCACTGATTTTGTGATCTAAAAAAAACCTGATGTATTAACAATACTACAAAACTATCCCCAAACCATGTAGTGATGTTACCCTATTTCAGACAGATATTTTGAGTTCCAAAACTTGATGCTGTGACAATACTATACAGCAAACCACCAACACATGTACATGTAGTAACATTACCCTATTTCCAGGCACTGACTTTGTGATCTCCAAGACTTGATGTAGTAACAATACTACAAACTGATGTAATAACAATACTACATTGCTATCCTGCTATCCCCAAACCCATGTACATTGTAACATTACTCTATTTCCATGGTAACAGTTTAACATTCATTTTGTCATTTAAAAAATATGATGTAGTAAGATTATTACAGCTATGCCTCATACTGCCTCCAATGTTATCATTCTTATAGGACATAACCATTGTATTTAATATTAAATATCATTACTACTTACAAATTCCTTCTTCATAATAGTATTATCATTGCAGTGGCCTAAGTAGATAGACAATCTGTCTTAGATGTGGGAGGTCACAAGTTTTGCTCCCTGGATGAGTCATAACTGAGATTTTAAAACTGGTACTAACAGCTACCTTGCTAGGCGATTAGCATTAAGAGATTAGGGTTAAGACTGGTGGGCCTGGTGTCAGGAAATTGTGTCTGGGCAGGACACCATGTTATATGTCAATGGTATGATGATAATCCAGTACTAGACATCACCATAAACCACCACTCAAACCATCAGAGTGATATGACTGAAAAGTTGTTAAATAGACATTATAAATCCGAATCACACAAACACACACAGAATAATATTACTCTACTGATTATCAACTGTGACTACCTTCCCAAGTCAACTTTGCTGATCTCCATGCTCAATGCAGCAATGATAGAACCCATCATATGACTTTAAAGCTTAGAATTTTAAGTGTTACACAAAGATGTGTTGAGTATTTAACACAAATCTGTAATCCAAAGGATGGACTTTTCAGTCCTAAACTAAGGCACAATGATGGATTCTTTAACTCATATTTTTGTTCTAAAATAGTCCAGGTTAAAAATACTGCTGTAACCACTTACAATTTCCTTATCATAACATAGAGCATAAAAAGTTTGATTTACAGTGAAATGTTCAGTGTAACTTTCAGTGACATTTAAAAACATTTCAGCTTTGAAAGCACAGTACAAGTAGTTAAAATGGCTATAGTAATTGCTATACATATCTGAATTGACACTGTACTGAATATAACAGTGCAATGATACAGATATCAACAGATCACAAGATGAAGTCCATTTCTATTGATAAGATTTATCAAGACAGGAAAATAATGACAACATAGATCTCGATTCAACTTTGGCAAGAATTGATTTAAACTTCTGAAATAATACTGAGAATATACATTTTTTTAAATGAAAATCAATTACAAGAAAAAGCTTTTTCAACTCAAAATTGGACTATAGATGCTGTTAATGTAGCTAGGTCAATCAGTGTGAAAAATGTTGCAAGTAATGTTTAACTTAATTACTGCAGAAAAAATTTCAACTGATCATGCAAACAAGTGTTTGATATTTTGTGTGTACTTTGTTCTCAGTAAAGGTCTGGTTTGAAGCATGAGCAAGCAATCTTGCACTGGTTTTTTAAAGAGGAAAATACAACCATACACATTATAAGGAATGTGAGAATATTTCTATATTACCTAATTGGTTCAGCTCAGGGGCATGTAATTTAAAATCAGATTACTTTCTTCATGGTGTGATCAGTATAGCATAGATAAGCTGAACAAAGCCCAGAATACACTCTAAAGCTGGGATCAGCCTAGCTTAGATTGGAAATCATCATAATCCTGTTCAGTGTTTCATTTAGATTCCAGTTCATAATTGAACTGATAAATATGTTAGGATACTCATGCAGTCTGTATTTTTCTCACATGAAAGATTTATTTATAAATGTCTATATTTGTTTTTAATAAATTGGGTTATAAGGCTGATGAAATGAATTAGTTGTAATATTGTTATATTACTACATAGCAGATACAACTTTGGCAGACTTTATTTAGCTCACAATAATAATATTAAAATTTGGATCTCCAATCTCAGCTGAACAAGATTACTACATAGCCTAGATGTGTATACAAGACTGTAAAACAAACTGCTTGTAGTATTATTACATTTTAATAAAATACAGATATTTCAATTTTACGAATTTATAAACAGCTGTAAATAACCTCTGCATTCAAAATTTTCTACAATTATAAATTTACATTATGTAGTCAATTACCATAATTCATATTATGATTTACATGAGTGTCTGAGTGTCAAATGAACAACAGGTAAACAATTCCTTACTGCCTTTTACTGTGTATTAAACTGTCCAACATCTGAAAGATCAATAACATGATTGCAACTGGTTTCAACAACCGAACATAAAACACAAAAACCATCATGTACTACATCACATTTTTTTTTATTAGTCTGGTTCATGGAGTGATTCATGATAGTATTTCACAAAACAAGGAGTCTGAGAAGCAGTGAAACAGACTGTTTATACACTACCAAACCCGATTCCTTTTTATCAAAAACAAGTCTCATTTATTTCATGAGACAATCATCTACACTGCAACTCAACTTTTTTTTTCAATTAGTAATTAGTAAAATATACATGCTGTAATTTTATTACAAAAGTAATAGTAAAACTTCTTATCATGCCTGAGGATATCTCTTCGTACAAATTCAAGAATTCTCTGAAACTCATTTTTCCCATAATGGTCCGTATCTGTGAAACACAACTCTTTATTTTACAAAGTAAAGTACTCATTTCACTTGGTTGCCTTGCTATATTTAATCATATTTCTGATTAAGTTAGTTTAAGGTATCTTAATTAGATATGTACACAATAAAATGCATCACAGTGTTTGATTGATCAAATGAAATTAAGCATGTAAGATTTGTATGTCTTTTGACTTTTTTCAATCCCACCTACTTTATTTGCTTCAAAAGACATAATTATCATGATAAGAGAAAAGGAGGCCTTCTTTTTTTTATTGCAACAATACAACAAATGCTTCCATTTGTCGAAGTCATTACAAGTCGAAAGTTCAACAAAATGAGCCTGCATTTTGCCAAAAACTTAAAATATAAATATAGTGTACATATTTGCAAAGACAATCAATCTGATTTTAACTTAAAACTTTTAAAATTTTGGAAAATCTTCACAGTTTAATCAGGAAAAAACCCCATAGTGAACATACGTGTACTATGAGAAATCACTAACGAAGATAAATACCAAAATGTTTGTAATGAGTAAACTCTTGTATATTTGTTACAGCTATGCATACATTCTGGATAGTTTGGGTGCCCTTTCTTATATTAGCAGTAATTCAGTCTTGTATGTATTAAATGTAACATGCCATGGCCGAAACCCCATGTATCTTTACAAAAGTAACTAAGTTTAAAATTTCAAAATAGTTATTTTCTTTTAAACAAGAAAGATAAAAGTTTTAATTAAATTCTATTAAAATGAAATAGTTAAGATTCCTTCTTCTGTTTCATCCTTTAAAATATTCAGCTTAAGCCATGTCCCAGCAAACATCATTACATCAGACCTTTTCACATTTCCCAGTATTTCAACACATTATTCACTTTATCATGCATAAAAATTTGGAGCTTATTTGAGCTGATTTGAGTTGACTACAGTAGCAATCATGAAAATCCAATCTGGTCACATCAGCATAGGGTTTTTACAGGAAGACTTATAATGAAGTCTAGTTAGTTGTAAAATAAAAATGGTCCCACTCTGACTTCCTATATGGTCAGCACATTGGCCATCTTGAAAATCATGTTATCTCTATTGCATTTTCACAAGACTTCTTATGATTTCATATTTGTACAAATTGGAAATGTTGCCAATATTATATCCAGTATGGCCACCATGGCAGCCATCTTGAAAATGGAAAGTCATATCAACATGAAATTTCTATCACAAGACTTCTTGCTGGTCCTAAATGATAATGATGCCAATCTGTCTTCCAATATGTCCAGTTAAATTGAAATTCCTGTTATTCTTGTAGAATATGAGAGAGAGTTTCAACATTCAGCAGTTAAAAATAAATGATCTGATCTTGAATTCTAGATCACAATTTGTCAGCATAAAAGGTGTTATTGCCTTTGAGAGAATTTTGTTCCATTCTATTTATACATTTGTTTACCTTTCGAAAACAATACTTTTTAGGACTGCTCTGGTGACCAAATGATTAGAGCACCCGGCTCAGAAGAGGGAGGGGCCCCGAGTGGGTGAGTGGTCTAAAGCGATGTCCGTTATGGATCACTGCCATCTCACCTCTGTCTTTGTGGGTTCAAGTCTAGGATTCGGTGAATGTGGATCTGTGAGAAAGTTTGCCAGTAGCTTCTTGTGGGTCGGTGGTTCTTTCCGGTGATTTCCCGGTTTCTTCCTCCACCATTAATACTGGCTGCTATAAATAGCCTATCATGTGCTGAAAAATGGCAATAACCCTAACAACAACATCAGATGAGGGAGTTCAAGGGTTTGAACGCCAGTTGAGTCATATCAAACACTTATAAAAAATGGTACTAACAGATGTCTCGCTAAGTGCTCAGCATTAAGAGGTTAGTGTTAGGACTGATTGGCTTGGTGTCTGAATAATGTGACTGGATGGGACATCATGCTACATGTCTGGGGCATGATGCCCCAGTGCTCAACATCACTAATAATTGTCACAATGCAGACATACGACTATCCTTGTGTTCATGTCTACAATATGTGGATTCTGATAGGACACTATGCAATATTATTTGTGAGGATTAAAGGAACATTTATGAGTTTTTAATAATGCATGGTAATTTCATAGCTAGGCAATATTAATGAAGTCTCAAATGTATTTCAGCTAAATGCCAAAATTTAATGGAGTACATTAGTTGGATAAAACATTGTATTCTTCAAATATGTTATTCACTGACTTAAAACTTAAGTTCAATTTATCAGAAAAAACATAGAGCCACTTTAATAACTAAAATATGTTTTTACCTTGTATGCATTTATGCTAGAAAGCCAGTGGCTTTGGCAAAATCAGCTTATTATATGACCATAATTATCTTGTTTATTTAACATTGCTTTATGTGTCACTGTAAGGGCCAAAACAGATAACGGCATCAGGTTTGCAACCTAATTTTTTCCTTGCATGATTTTGCAAGAAATGAAGTAAATATGAACATTAATAATTTTTATTTTTCCTCATTAGTCTCACTTACTGAACCTAAAATATTTATCTGTTTATGGCCCTAACATAAATATCATTTTTAAAAGCTGTTTCTATCAAATATATTTACAACAAATACAAGAACAAAATAAAATGAAATTTCTTCTTTTAACATTGCCTTTAATCAACATAATTTTCATGATACCAAATTCAAACACACATGCACACACACACACACACACACACACACACACACATACATGCACACACAGATCTCGGTAACACCTAATTACATGTATTTGGACACACCCACACACACATACATGCACACACAGATCTCGGTAACACCTAATTACGTGTATTTGGACATAAATTTTTTATTTGGGATGCAGAAAATCACCCACACAGTAGTTCTTCTTTCACACATTTTCATTGTAAGAAGGAAACTTTTTCGGGAAAATTAATATGTCCTAATCATTATGAAAACTGAAACAATGCTTTTATTTTAGCTTGTGGCTGACTTCTTTGATCATAGGTCGACGGCTTGCTTTGATGAAGGTGCAAGTGTAATTGAAGGGGCTGATATAGGCTCTCTTTGAAGGGCAAAACAAATACCCATTGGTTATTGCTGCAGCAACATCAAATGAATTGTAGAACATTGACATATTTTTAAACAATTCCTTAGTATATATCCGGTGCTTCAGAGGTAATCAGTTTTCATTGAAGTTGCAGCAAAACTTTTTTTTGTTATTTTTTTTATTTTTTTAAATTGTTGTCATGTGGGGTGGTTGGTAGTCAGCTGCAGGGCTAGTTTGATTATATTACATCATACAGTATCAAGGCCAGATATCAGCATAAGTCGATTATGACATAACAATTAACTGTTAGGGTGGTTGGTCAATCTGAAATAAAGATCAATTTATGTAACAATAGATTCCAGTGCATTTTTATAACCAAATTTGCAGCTTTCTGTTATGGTGCCTTTGAGTTTCTTCACTCCAAACTCAAGACAGTATTTACTGTTTTTATCAGCCAAAAATGTTGTAGCCAAAAATATTGCTAGATGGTATATTTAGTTGCCAATATATAAAACATAATTGCAATTTGTGACATTGGCAAAGCCCAGCACAATCATTGCTATTGATTTCATTTCCGGTTATTGCCATATAAATATTGCCTGCAAACTTTTAATCAAGAAATTTGGACAAAATGCCATTTGCAGATTTAGAAGAAATCAAGAAACTTGGACAAAATGCCATTTGCAGATTTAGATAAGAGTTTTGTAGTTAAACAGAAAAATGCACTGTTTTGAAGTTAAACATGATATGATGAAGATTTCAATGAGATTCAGACTTGTGCTGAATTTGCCATAACTGATAGTTCAGATGCAACCATAGCCAAGTGTAAGAAAGTATGTGATTTAAGGCTTAGCGGGGACGACAATATTTGCTGGTGGGACTCATATTTTTACCAAATTACCAAAAAAATTTATTACCAAAAAACTCCTAGTTTTAAAATCCTAGCAAGACCTCTGTATATATATATATGTATGTATGTATGTATGTATGTATGTATGTATGTATGTATGTATGTATGTATGTATGTATGTATGTATGTATGTATGTATGTATGTATGTATGTATGTATGTATGTATGTATATATATATATATATATATATATATATATATATATATATATATATATATATATATATATATATATATATATATATATATATATATTCCATATTACCTCAGTCAATGTGGGTTTGAGTCTTGTGCATGGCCAGTGTTGGTATGTGAGAAAGATACTTGTAGATTTGTGTAAGTCAGACGTGTATATATATATTCCATATTACCTCAGTCAATGTGGGTTTGAGTCTTGTGCATGGCCAGTGTTGGTATGTGAGAAAGATACTTGTAGATTTGTGTAAGTCAGTGTATATATACGTAGATATATATATATATATATATTTCATATTACCTCAGTCAATGTGGGTTTGAGTCTTGTGCATGGCCAGTGTTGGTATGTGAGAAAGATACTTGTAGATTTGTGTAAGTCAGACGTATATATACGTAGAGATATATATATATATTCCATATTACCTCAGTCAATGTGGGTTTGAGTCTTGTGCATGGCCAGTGTTGGTATGTGAGAAAGATACTTGTAGATTTGTGTAAGTCAGACGTTCTTATCAGGGCTTTCCAATGTTCTTCTACCACTAGTTATACTGGTTGCCATGAATAGCCTAACTTTGCCCTGTGAAATGGCCTTAAACCCCAAAACAAAGCCAATACCAAAACAAAAAACTGTTTACATAGTTAATATACTTTAATAATCCTCTAGTTTATCCCTAAAGGATTAGGATAATACTAAGATCATTAATTCCATGGAGTGGAGCAAGTATATTTGTATATGGAGAATGTTATTTTAGTAAACAAACAGGAAGGCAGGCTTGGCTAGCAAGTTCAGGGCTAGTTGATGGTCATAACAAGTTATTAGCTGCCCAGCAAGAGGGTGTGAAAATCCAATGCATCTTGATTTAATAAAAACATTAATTATAGACTTTAAAATGTGACAGCTGTCCTACAATGTCCAAAAAATCCCACAAAGTAAAACTATTCATTCCTCTGAGCATTTTGAAAAAAATATGGATTATGTGATTCTGGATGTGGATACATGGATAAGTGCTAGTCTTAATAATTTACAAATCCTCCAACACTGCTCATATCTCTAGGTATGATTGGAGATGATCTATATATATCTGCATAATGGTTGACTATTATGACCCAACTCCAACTATTTAGAGTTTGTTCATATAAAATTAAAAATTATGCTAGATCAGTCTTTCAGAACACCCATCAAGATTTTGCTTAAAATATGAATAAAGACTTATTTCATCAGTTACAATTGAATTGAAGAAAGGTGGTAAAGCATGATTGGTTTGTTTAAACTCTAAAATCTAGTGGCCAGTCACACAGCTTTTTTTATTTTTGGCTTGAATCAGTTTCTTGATTGCAAATCAAATTCAAATAAGATTAAACACAAAGAGGCAAATGTATATCTTAACCTGAACTTAACGACAGGATCAAAGGCATTGTCATAAACAGTCCAGCTTGGAAGCATCTTATTCATGTAGGGATTCCTAAATTTGCTGTTGCTGTTGTTGCACCTCTAATTTCTTAAATCTTAACAGAAAAAAGCAGAATCCAACATAGTTTAGTAAAATTCAGCAAGTAATTTATTTCCCTTGGATAAAAAATGAAAATTTAAAAAGAACTTACAGTATTATGAATTAAATCCCAGTTAATCCTAAAATTTCTAACACATGTTCAAATGTATGGAGTTCAACATGAATTTCAATGGTGTTCTGAATAAATTTTAATACTGAACATGCTGATGTTCTAATAGCCTAAAATGTGCCATGTGTCATAAATCATGATGTATTACAATGATACAATAAAAATGTCTTTGAATGAATTACAGTAATCTCAGAATATTTATTTAGTCTGGAAATACTGAACACTTTCCAGTGAACAATTTAAAGAAATAAAAACTCTCAAGTTCAAACTGAATACAAGACTGCAATTTTGAAGTAAACAGCATTAATATGAAAAGCTATGACACAATAACAGAACCAGGATGAGGGTAAACTTCCTTTCTATAACATTTTAAATTGTCAACAATATCATGAATTTCCAATGAAAAAACTAATTTTCCAATATTTAGATACAAGTATACATGCTTATCTCCATTAATAATTATCTCAATATTTAATCTATAATCTAAAATAGTTGAGAAAAAGATATGTCTTATGTTGTTTACAAAGTCAATGTTACTTGTCAGGTAGACCCTTATCTCATCTACTGGCCAAGGTCAATCACATAATATAGATATACATAACATATAAACAGGGAGAGAAGGCAAAAAGCAATGTAAATTAAATATACATAACAATATTTGTTGTTTATGTATTCCAATTCCAACTATTCACTACCTCCAAAGATTATTTAAGGCCATTCTTTCTGCTAATTAAATTAATAAATACCAAGGTCTACATATTCCAGGTTCAATGCACCATTTTTAAATTAAAAAAAAAACAATTGAACTAAAAAAAATAATAATTTCACAACTGCTGTTGCAAGAGATTTATACCTATGGTAAAATTCAAATTGACAAGTATCAAACACCTATTTTCCCAAAGGATGATTTTTTTTTTGTTACCAAAGTCCAGGATCAAAAAAATGTGTATGATGTTTTAGAAAGATATTAGAAAATTTGTATTTCATAATTTAGAGCATGTTCAATAATATTTTACCTATGACGAGCAAAGTTATTTTGCTATTTAGTAACCATTTTTTTAATAATATTTGACTCATTGAAATATTAGGAATTATGTTATTTATTTTTCACATTTAGAAGATAGGACTACTGTCTTCATTTTATGTGGAAGTTTGAGTATATACTTATTAGGAAATCATACCTGAATCATTATTGCTACCAAATTAACTTGATTCTATGCTGTAGGCATATTCTGCAGATGTGCCACACACACACACACACATACATACATATATACATACATGCATGCATGCACGCACACATGCATGAATGCACATACATACATACATACATACATACACACACACACACACACACACACACAAGCTGAATTTACAGAGTGTAATATACATGCATATATATGGTAAACACTTTTCATACATGCCATCCAGTTCAGGCTCAAAGTTTTTTTTAAAAAATCAGTGCATTACCAGTGAATTGCTCAAATAAGCTGACATTAATATTTTCTATGATCCTCTGGCTTGCTTACTTCATCTTTTAATTGTTAGCTGGTATAGTATACATGTTTTGAGTTAGCAAAAATTAGGAGTATCAATGTAGTAGCTACCATCCTTGTTACTTTGATTAATGACTATTTCTAGTTAACTGTATAAGACTTTATGATATATACTCAATGTGTTTATGGTGCCTGTTGTTTAAATTGTATGCATCATTGAATTTAAGCTTGGTTTTCTCTTCTTTACTTATTTGGTACATACACATGTTGACTACACTGTCATTCTGTCAACCTTGGTAATAATGTTAGAGTGCACAACAGTTTTTGAAACATTGTTCTGAGTGACATTATTATAGGCCTACCATACATGTCATGAAATACAGAACTTATTTTACTCTAGGTGCAATACAATCTCAATGTAGTAATGTGCAAAATATTGAGTTGATTATTTCTATATATAATCATTGTGAAAACTAACTAAATATATACATGTAATACTACTAGCCCATGCTTGTGTGAGTATTCCACAAAATCTGATGGTTTTGTGGGCTTTGTTGGCTCTGGATTATGTGTGGTTTTGTTAGAATTAGTGTGGGTTTTGTGGGCATTATGGATTTTGTTGGATTAAAGGGTTTTGTGGTCTTTGTTGGCTCTGGATTATGTGTGGTTTTGTTAGAATTAATGAGGGTTTTGTGGGCATTATGGGTTTTGTTGGATTAAAGGGTTTTGTGGGCTTTGTTGGCATTGGATTATGTGTGGTTTTGTTAGAATTAATGAGGGTTTTGTGGGCCTATGGGTTTTGTTGGATTAAAGGGTTTTGTGGGCTTTGTTAGCTCTGGATTATGTGTGGTTTTGTTAGAATTAATGTGGGTTTTGTGGGCATTATGGGTTTTGTTGGATTAAAGGGTTTTGTGGGTTTTGTTGGTTATGGGTTTTATCAGGAATATATAAAGCTTTGTGGGCTAGCAGCAATCAAACCGGGTACATCACAGTTATTGTGCATTTTATTTATTAATTTTTTTTTTAATTTTCTTTAGTTTAGTTTATTATAGTTATAAAACTTTTTGCAACATTTGGACAGTAAATTTTTGTTTAAACTTAAAGCACAAAGCAATATTTATTTAAGGATTTTTTGGTTGTTTTTAATTATGTCACTCTTCGAAAATTATAAGCATTCAAGTAATTTCTAATTTTTTTTTTACAATCAAACTAAATATTGCTATATCATTTGCTATTTGAAAATAAGTTATATGGTCAATTGAGTGTTTTTATTTTTATTTATTTTATTTATTTGTTTCTTTGTTTATTATTTACTTTCTTTATTTAATTGGTTTTATGAAGCTAAAGGAATAACAGAAGTTTCTTTACAAATATATAATTCATTACTTAATTATATGTTGAAAAATGTTCTTGGGAAATGTGAGTACTTTCCTCACCGACTTGACATTATAAATTCAATTCAACAATACTTGATTATTCTAGCAACCTATAAAGACATAATTTACTTACAATTCTATTTTACAATTTACTAGTTGTATAAGTCAGTGTGAGTGTTTTCCTCACCAACCTGACAGCCAATTGAATTCCATATATATCAATTCACTTCAAATAAGTATGAAGTTATAGTTGAAATCAAAAAAGTGTTTTTGCTGCAAATTTTAAATTTCATATATTACAATAAATTCTCTTGTGTAGTAAACTTTACTACAACTAAATTCAAATATGGTAAATCTTATACAATTTTCATTCATCTAAAGTGTAATGATATAATAAACTAATGGTATAGTGCTGATGTGTACCCTGACCTTGTATGAAATTATCATATACCATACTTTACCTCAAGACAATGATAGTATCCTGGCCTTGTACATACACAAACAACAAGACTATCATGGTTATGAACTGACTTTATTCAATGTTTCTAAATAAATGAATCATTTAGTGTTATGGCTGAAAAGAAATCAAGAGTTTGAGTTTACTCCATTCTTACCTCCTTAGACAGCCAACAAGAAGGATACTCATCCCTGCAGCCATACTCCTATTATCAGGTTCTAGCTCAGCTATTAAAATACATGCATGCATGCATGCACACATCCACACACACACATACATACTCTAAACTTTGGTGCTTTTTAATAAGTATACCACTTTTAAAAAATATACTTTTACTCATAATCCATGAAACAAATATGAGTGTTTCAAAAATAAAGGACAGCATAACAAAAAGCCTGTTTGCATAAAGGCAAAACTTCAGGTTTGGCACCATATTTAATTTATTACTTCCAACAGAGGGAAGAGTCTCTGGTGTGAAAAGATCAAAGTAAACAGCTGTTATAGCATTTACAGATAGTGGCTGATGTGTATAAGTATCAAACTAAAAGACAGCAACTGAAGTGTGAATGGGATATCAATTACTGTTTAGTTGTACAATTAAGGTAGACAAATCCTGTCATATATTAGCTATACTAGACATGGTACAGTGAGGATTCATTCCCTTATTACTATCATATATAGCAGTAAAAGTAAACAGGTGGCTATTAAATACTGTAAGTATTATTTATAAACTGCCTCAAGTAAGTTATCAAATGAACTGCCATGTAACACTGAAATGGCCAATGAGACAGATTTTGACATTGATCAATTGGGCAATTCCATGGAAAACAGTTATGAAACTGAGAGTAATATCTTAGACACATCATTAGTGACAACTATAATGTGTGGCTCGGTGACATCTCCATAAGTATTGATTCATCTGGGAACATCATCTATTAACAAAATGGGAAATTCTTTGCTATAAGATCTCTCAGAATATATTGATGCTTTAGATACATTGGTGGTATGAATGTGGCACTTTGCAAGATGATAACAATACCAAGTAAGATGATGTTGATGCATTTGGATTATCAGCAACAGCTGATTCAAGCAATTGCTTTCTGGATATAGAATCAATACTGTGTGTGTGTGTGTGTGTGTGCATTGACTTTTTAATGTAGCATTAATAACTTTTCAGTCATATCACTATGTATGCAGTGGGACAGTTTATAGTGATGTTTAGCACTGGGGTATTATGCTGCAGACATGTAGCATCATGTCCCACCCAGTCATATTACCCTGACATCAGGATAGCCTACTAACACTAACCTCTTAATGCTGAACACCAAGCATGTCAGCTGCATGTAACATTTTTACAAGTCTTTGGTATGACTTAGCCAGAGTTTGAACCTGTGACCTCCCTCATCTGAGGTGGATGCTCCAACCACAAGGCCATCAAAGCAATCAATTTGCTAATGATATAATAAACACATAACACTCTATGTAATGGGTACTTAGAATGGCCATCATTGTGTTTATTTAACGCTAATTTCTCACAAATTAGAGTCTACTGACTGCTATTATGATTATAGTGACAAGAATGGATAATACTCTGGATACACAGAATTCCCAGGATTCAGGATCCTGTGTGCTTCCCAATTAGAACACTGTAATCTTGCATAAATAAGAGAAAAATGTGGCAAATTAGACAAAAGTCATTCAAGCAAGAGATTTTGAGTAGTTTTGATGTAATGTCCCTTCGCCATATTTGTAGTTCTCTGCATGATACTGGTAGGCCCAGCAATCCAAGTTATCCTTCCGGTCAACTGGTGGAGAGGACATCATGTTCTGATAGTTCTCCAGTGAAAGAAAAAATAACAGACAATGTTCCATTTTTTAGAGGGAGACGGTAACACTAGCGAAGTAAAAGCATGTATGTCTAGGTATGAAAAAAGCAAGCAAAGTTAAACAGACCGTTTTAGTTGCTTAAAGAATCTGTAAAAAACTGGTCTAGAAACTGGTTAATCTGGTCAATTTTGTGATATAGAATAATCAAGAGGTAATGCATCAATTGACGATTGTGGAATTAATAGCCAAGATGAGAGAGCTGAAACCACTATGTTTTTATACCCTCCTCAAAAATAGATTTAGTGCCAACATTGATGATGATCATCATCTAAATCTATCCAATCATTTAACTGTAAGAGCAGACTTGTTAGTTCCAGATGAACTCCAGGTATCAACATTTTCTAAATATCCAGTTATAATCAACTGGCAAAAAGCTTCGTCAGAACAGCAAGAGTGGTACAGAAGTGAAATTAATGAGCTTTCAAATTCAGTGGAGGTATCTTTAGACAACATTGCTGATGCACAAAATACCCCTGTTACTGTCACAATTGGTATATATAATACAGCTGAAAAAATTCTTCCAAAGGAAACATTACTGGAAATTCAATATTGTGGCTGAACTACATAGAGAGATGAGAAGAAAATGAGCATTATGGATAAAAGACAAATGGCCAAATGGTATACAATTTACAACATAATGCAATATATAAACATGAGAAAGAAAACTCATAAACCAACTAAACATAGCAAAAGACCAGTATGAACAGGAACAATTTGATGAGCTAGAAAAAGCTGCAGAACTGGATGTAGAGAAATTCTAGACTACATAAGAAGGTACAGAGACAAGATATATCTGAACTAATAGTGGATGGAGAAATAATATGGGACCCTCATTTGATTCATTACACAAGGCACCAGTATTTTCAAACGTTAGGAACTGAAACACCAGATACTCATCTTAACAAATCATTTGCAGCTAAGATTAGAAACACCATGAAGAATATTGTAGATTTAAATACTGAAGACAGAGTAGATAAGGATATGTGTAAAACCATATTACAGAATGACATTGAAGAGGCTGTAAGAGAGCTAAAGAAAAATAAATCATATCGACAGGATAAAATTATATGCAGAGCATTTAATTTTTGCCTGTCCATCAATTAGTCCTAATTAATGCAAAGTGTACAATTGCATCATCTCCTTGGAAACATATCCTGAAGATTTCAAAACTGTAAATGTTATATACATATTCAAGGTGGGAAAAAGGCAAGCTAGACATGAATAACTATATTGATATTTCAGTCATTCCTGTTTTTGTTTTTCAAAAAGCATTTTAAAAAAATATTGCTGAAGAGGCTAACTCTAAAGGATCAATTTCCCTCACCAATTACAACAGGAATTTTGAACCAGATGCAATGGCATCTGTTATCTTGGAACCAATATTGTGTTGTTACTACATCAGGATTTTGGAGGCCACAAAATGAGCGGTAGACTTTCACATGGAAATAGCAAGATATTACCACATGATTTTGGCATTTACCATTATGTAGTATTCTTACTACAGTAGGGTTTGGAGATCACAAAGTGTAACAGTGTTCCCTGGGAATAGAGTAATTTGTTTTACATTGGTTTGGTAATTAGCAATATAGTATTGTTTCTACATCAGGTTTTGGTGATCACAAAAGCAATTTTACACTGTCACCTAGAAATAGAGTAATATTACTATACATGGGTTTGTGAGATGGCAATGTAGTATTGTTACTAATTCAGATTTTGATGACTGCAAATGATACTTTCACTGTCACCTGGAAATAGCATACTATTACTACTTAGGTTTGGGGGAGGGATAACTAAGTATTGTTACTACATCAGGTTTTGGTGGTCACAAAAGCAGTTTTACAATGCCACCTGCAAATTGGGTAATGCTACATGTTTGGAGGATAGCTATGTAGTATTGTTACTACATCAGGTTTTGGTTATTACAAATCAGTTTTACACTGTCATCTGAAAAAAGGGTATTATTACTACATGGGTTTAGGGATCAATGTAGTATTATTATTACAACAGGTTTTGAAATTATAAAATCATGTGGTACCTTGAAAAAAGAGCGATGATACTATTGGTAAATGGGTTTGGTGATAGACAATGTAGTATTGTTACTACATCAGGTTTTGGAGATCACAAAACCAGTACCTGGACATATGGTAATGTTACTATATAGATTTGGGGGAATAGCTATGTAATATTGTTACTACATCAGTTGTAGTATGGTTCCTACATCAGGTTTCTGAGATGATCACAAAAATAATGCTTGGAAATCAGTGCCTGGAGATAGAGTAATGTTACTTCATGTGTTTGTGTGATGCTATGTTGTATTCTTACATCACATTTTTGAGATCATAAAACTTTTTGTGCTTGGAAATAGGGTAAAGTTTTTACATGGGTTTGGAATTAACCATATAGTATTGTTACTAGTAAAATTCCTTTAAAAAGGACACACAATCAATTCTTTTTCTATTTTGACAGCCATTACACTGTTACTGTCTGTAGTAACAGAAATTCCAATTCCAATCCTATGATAAGACCATTCTGGTCTCTATGATTTACTGAATGAGGTGAATAAACTCTCACAGTTACTGTATTGATGAATAAACTATATATATCCAGATCTGATGTTCTATGTTTTTAACTACATGTGCCAATATGATGCACTGAATTGTAGCTTTGAAACATCAGAAATGCACACTTACATATAATAAATGGCTTTATTATCAAGATTCGAATAACAAGAACATATCACCACATCAGAGAAAAGTTGGCTAATAATATGTGATATGTGTTGAGGTCATACTTCCCTCTAAACAGCAGAGTACAAGCCATGCAAATAACTATCAGCTTGAAGTACTATGGGTTTCCATCAAAATTCCACTAACTGCACAAATAGACAAGCTTTCTTGAGAACCCAGCTTTTCAAGAGTATCACAATTTTTAAGATTAATGAAGCAAGTAATTTGACCAATCTGCATTTTTGTTTGCATTTCATTATGTTTCATCTGAATTTTGAAATACTTTCATAACTTTCATTTTGTTTATGTTCTGTTCCATTCATGTTTGTAATTTAGGTATTCCCTCTCTTACTGTTTTTCATTTACAGCCTCAGAAATGGATTCTGACTTGTCTTAACTACAAAACCAACACTGAGGTTTTCCAACTCACATTTGAGTTCAACCTTATCTAAAATGACCCTGGAGTCAGCGACAGAGCGCAACATTGACTTACCATCCTGGTTATGTAAGGTGAAGTTTTACAAAAAAAAACTGCTTTTTTGCCTTATTTTTTGCTCCTTTGGACAGTCTCTAAATCTCAAGCACAAAAGAATCATCCTAATTTTACCAGTGGTACAAGGTGAAAAAGTTTTGTAGCTGAGTGTGTCCAGACTTACCGCAGTAATTCAAATATTTCTGGTTTATTCCTCTCCCTTATTTTCATACGATCCTTCATGGCCATAATGATGTTATGTGTTTTATTTCCAGCCCCATGCTTGGAACTCTTCTCTGCAGCTCCTAGTTTGAAGACAATAACAGCTGTCAATTTCATAACAATATTGATATTCAGAATTTAGATTCTCACCTGTACATGTCCATTTCAGGAGCGAAAGAGAGAGAATGCATACTTGTGATAACATGACATGTCATGTAGAACACGAGTTTTGAATCTCAAGACCTTTCAACATGCCAATGTTTTCAAAAACACAACTTTCAGTCACATCTTACTGACAAAAAGAGAGAGAGATAAACTTTATTGATACCCATATATATGCCTATATAGTTTTAAAACTCTTGCTTAATGTTCATGGAAGACTAACACCTTGGAGTGGCTTCATACAACTCACTGTCATAAAGGATAATAAAATGCAAATTGGTTAGACAGGAAAAACTGTTCTTGCACAGATTACTTACAAATAGGCAGAGTAGTATTGTGTTATGAATCCTTTGTGGAAAAGCCCATATATGTAATCAATGAGGTTCCATCAAGAAATGGCTTTAAAACAACAAATAGTAGGCTTCAAACTATTTAATAATAAGTTTATTTTATGAATCATGTAAATTGTCAGTGACTGAACTTAACATGACCTGTTGCTATTCAATCTACTGTATGACCCATATAGTATCATATAATTGTCAAACTCTATGACAAATGGTACACTCCTGAGTAAATATAGCATTGAAATTGTTTAAATAGTGATCTCAGCTCTCATCAATCATAATCATGTTTAAAAATGATGGAGAAATCGAGTACTGATGAAAACTGATTGCACCAAAATTAAACATCTCATCATTTTCACATGAAAACAGTTATTAATCTGACAAAGTATACAATCTGAAGCACTAAATGTTCCCATAACAAAGTTGTTGGCATAAAACTTCTTTAGAATATCAACTTTTTGGGGGTTGTAGTAAAACAGTTGATAATTGCATTGACACAGAATGATGAAGAAAATCCAAGCAAATCATAGGTATTCTGCCTTAGTAAAATATATCATAAAAAAATCTATTTTTTTAAAGTAGATATATGGAGATCTTTAACTTGTGACATGAAAAAATTCTGAATCTTCACAATTTACAGTGATAAGCTTTTTCAATCACTTACTTTGCAGACAGTCTGCATTGAGGAGATCCTTGCACTTCTCATGACACTTAACACCACATTCTGTACAGCGGACACCTTGCCTGGCCAGACCCCACAGCAAACCTTCACACTCAAAGCAGTAGGTAGGTGAGGTGGCTGTCCACACCACAAAGTTGTGGGGAGTTGTACTGGAGATTGGGTAAATCAATGCCTGTAGGGCTTTCTTATACACATGCATTTTCTTGAGAAGAAAAAGAAAACATATATATATTTTATACACACACATATACATACATACACACTTATTATTTTACTACTGTTAAGAAAAGAACTTTAACCAAAAACTTTCCATTTTTTTAGTATACCGCATTTCACCTATACACCCAAACCAACCCTGTGCCTGATGGGTGTTAAGCATTTAATGACATATCAGCACAATACTGGCTATACAGTGCTAATTAAAAGCCAAGTTCTAAAACTTAATTACAAGCATACACATGAAAGAGAGCCTTTTAAAGAGAAACCCTTACAATGAGCATAAAAATGTACAAGACAAAGAGCAACAATGTTAAATTTTTTAAATGGAATATAAAATAAATGATAATGGTAAAGATGAGATCCAAGTGGGCATAACACAGCTCACCTGACTTACATAACTTGACAGTTGACCATTTTATTATAATGAAGGAATAATTCCTATGTAAACAATCTCCCAAAACTGTACACCATGCTGACTGTGCTTATTATACTAAAGCCTGATAAGAATTATCTCTAAAAATTAAAATACTTTTTTGTTTATTTCTCAAGTCATCCAAGATCTTGATGAGATAAATCCATCCACAAAAGTTTCACAAAAATGGATGAAAATTACAGTCTCAACATCTTGAGAGGTTTTAAAAAAATTAACGAATTAGAAACATTAACTTGGTTTTGGGTTCTGTGTGGTTCAATGTCATTTCTGGCATATGATAGGCTTATACATAGCAGCCAGCATATCTGGTGGAGGAAGAACCAGGGAATACCCATGGGAAGTCATTAGCCAGTCGATAACAAACCCACATTGGTTAAGCCACAACTCAAACTTTAGCAGATAGAGGTGAGATGTGTCAGTGATCTGTATACTTAGAGTTCCATAAACCACTCAGTCACCATGGGCAATGTAACTTGTTAATATCCTCCACTCTCACTTATTATAGAACCTGTCTTGGACACAACTCAAAAGGTATTTGTCGAAGACAATAATATGATAAGCACAGTATCATGAAAAATCAAACAGAAATTTGGTCTCTAGACTGGTATAAAGCTCAGTAAATCAGATGCATGGTTACCTTATCAATATGCATCGTTGATAATATAAGACTATTTAACAAGTTTGAGAAAAATCTGCCCAAAATTATAGTTGCTAGATCATTGACAAGCTGAGTAACAAGATGCCAGGTCATTCTCATATATGTGTATGTGTATGTATGTTTGTATGTATGTATGTATATATATATATATATATATATATATATATATATATATATATATATATATATATACATACATACATACATACATACACACACACATACACGCTTGTCTACAAGCTTGATAAAATTATGGGACCTTTAAATAGTCACTAAATTGTCATCAAGCTCAATAAATACGATAGAAAATCGCCTGTCATTAATATGCATGGATACTACTCATAGTTACAATGATCGAAAATCTTATTGATTTAAGCCTATTTACCAAGTCTAACCCAGATCAAATTCAGGGATACAGTCTCTAAAGTGGTAACAAGTTAGGCCAATGACCTGCATCACACACATTACAGGACTCATGTGAAATCTTAATCATATATCCCTGACCAAAATCATATTAAAAATGAGGTCCAAAGCATATATATGAAATTTTGACTCCACATACATTACTATGTATGTAGGACATGCCAAATGGAAGTCAAGATATGGAATCTTCCATTCTAAGATACATTACTGTAAGGCCCCACAGGCAAGAGATGTAAAGTGAAGAATGTGATGATGCCGGATGAGTTTTAAAAATTCTAAGTGTTTGAAGAAATTTTAACCACAAACTATTTTATTTTGGCTTTAATATTACTTGATTAAATGATCAATTTGTGTTCATTTCATATAAAATTTATGAAACTGACACTAAATGGTATACAATAGTGTCACATTGTGTGAGAAAGTTTTTTAACAATTCCTGCTTCATTTTATAAATATCTTCTGAGAGAATTTGTAATTCAAATTAATTTGGGTGAAGTCAATACATGTTATATAATATTATGACTTTAGACATTCTGAAACAAAAAAACTACCTATCCATGAATTAGCCATTGTATTACAGTCAAATCTTTGATTACTACCTTTGAAGAACTTTGCTGCAGGGCGAAAAACTCTGTTGCAATTAGCAGTGATGTCACCAGTGGGTTTAAGCTTTGGACCAGAAACCTGACATTATAACACCTCAGTTATACCACCCCAGACCATTTTCAAAAAGCTTAGCTGACTGGGAGCTCAGAGCTATTTAACATTTTTTAAATTGTTTATTTTTCTCTGGCGTTAGTAATAATTCTGTCAGGGGCAGGTGACAGATATTATTTTATCCATATTAAATATAAGTAGTGTAAGACCTTTCAACAAGATCAGCTGAATCTGATGTGTAACAAAGAGGACTGATGAAGGATTGCTAGCAAAGATTACAGTCATATTACATATTGAATATCTTCTATTGTAGGTCTGTCCTGGTTGGCCAATGGATTCAATAAAAAAAATTCTGGTCCTAAATTGTCCAAGGAAACACAATTTAACTTTACTTGTTTAAATAAGTAATGAACCTTCTGATTTCTTCAGTACCTACCAGCTCTTCATCATTGAGGGACTGTCTGGCTACCATAGCTGGTACTCCAGTATTTCTTTTTGAAGCTTGCATAGTCTGGAAGATATGAGGACCATTCAATATAATGCAATTACGCAATATAGCATAATAATTTGAGCAATATATTTTAAATTAGAATCAAACTTATTATTGCAAAATAACAAGTTAAAGACAATTTTAGACAAACCTAAACAAGCAAATAAACTATTGTTAAAAAAGATAATGTTGGATATGAAAAGACACAGACAATAACAAAAAGAAACACAGTGTGATTGTATACTGTACTAAAATATAAGGATCATTTTAATAAAGAGTGATAGTTTGTGCAAAGCAAAATTCTAAATTAGTCAAAAGATCTAAATTCTGGTATTGAAATTTTGAACTTTCTAGAGAGGTGTAGAACCATCCAAAGCTTCAAATTTACTAAAAGAAACTAACTACAAAAGAAATTACAAAACAATTTAAGCTTCCAATTTATATAACAAAAAATAAAAAAAGACTTCTTTTCAAGAGATATCATTGCTACTGACATGGATTCTATAGAGATCTAAAAAGAAATGGTAAAAAGAGAGATTAATTACTGTGATAAAAGAAAAGGCATACAAAAAGTAAAAGAGAATTGAACTGAATTGAAATGCTGGTATTTTAAGTAATGTAAAAGTGGAAATGGAATAAGTTTCCTTTATTTATTATTTTTTTACCTACATCTGATTCCATTCTGTGCTCACTAAGTAAAACTATAACAGTTCAGATTTCATTGGTTTGCACATACTTCATTTTAACATCAATGGCTGATGGAGTTTTTGAAAGCAGAAAAATTTTATAAAATCTTGGTCCACAGTTCTGCATACATATTACTACAATTAACAAAGAAACCAATGTCTCACCTGCATCCATATGCTTGTCAGTAAAACCCCTGTATTATTCATAAAGTTTCACATTAAACATAAATATTGTTGATCATAATGCTTAAGGTGGCAAAACAGTTAAGACAAATAAGACAGGCAATGCAGGAAAGACAGACAAGACAGACAATACAGGTAAGACAGACAATGCAGTTAAGACAGACAAGAAAGGTGTGACAATCACCACAGACAAAACTGGTTTTACTTCTACACTGTTTATGTACTATGTACTTCTTGGTTCTAAAATATGTTTATTTAAGTTCTAGTGTACAAGTTCAAAATTGAATATATTTCAGTTCTACAATGTATATGCTTTAATTCTACAGTTTCCACACTATATATTTTTGTTCTCTACAGTGTCAAATGTTTTAGTTCTACAGTGTTTTAGTTCTTTGTTTTAGTTCCACACTTTGTACAAGTTTGTTCTACATTATGTATTTTAGTTCTACACTGTCTTTTAGTGGTATTATTGAAAATGGTGTTACTGCTTTTTCTTGAGTGTATGGATATATCAACATGAGGTCTACACTAAAAGACATCTTACACTGTCCTTTGGTCCTAAATGTTAATGGTGCCAATCTAACATCCAACATGGTTGCAATATTAGCAGTCTTACACATTTTCTCATGACTATTCCTCATGAGTCAATGGTCATACTGATGTGGGACTTCTAAATGGTGAACAATATATCTAAATTTAAATGTACTTATCTGACTTCCATTAGGGCCACCACATAAACTCATATGAAAATCAATTCCATCTGCAGTTAACATGATCCACTGTTGCATAATGTGCTGGCAGATCAGGGTGTGTGTTGTTAATTAATTACTCATAGCAAACTGCATAGACCCAGATCCACTGATGCATTATGCAAAGGTAGATCTAAGTCTGTGCTGTTTGCAGTTGAAAATGACTTATAAGCAAGTATTGAAAGTACTTTTGAAATTGGAAGTGTAGGGTAGAGAGAAATGGAGAGTTGGAATTGTTTCTTTAATATTTAACTGTTTTGTTTGCAATCTAAAGAAAAAAAAAGCTCATGAGGTTGAACATCTGACTTGATTACCACATTTTCTGAAGATATGCATGAACACTTAAACTTCATAAAAGCAGTACCAACTAACCATATCCACAAAAACTAGTAATACAAGCTATATTTAATAAAACATAATGGATACTATGCCAAATGCATTTGAGGGCTTGAAATCCCAACAAGCCAAAGGACAATTTTAGTAAATATCTTATTCTATAATTATAAATACCAGACTTAAAAATATTTTGCATTGTATATCATTTCTAATCCATACTAACAAGGAAAGGTGTCAATCATGTGTGAATATCTGAGTGTTTTGTCCATAATATAGCTAACAGCACAGATGTGTCAGTCATGTGTGAACAGCAAAGTGCACTGTTTGTCATATTGCCTGTAATATAGCAATGGGCAGAGACTGTTCAGAATTGTGTGAATAGCTAAGTGCACATAATTTGCCATATTGTATGAAAAGCTAACTGCAGTCAAGCTGTTTGAAATATGGGTCAGTCATCCATATTATAACTAACAGCAGGGATGTATCAGTTATGTGCGAATTATGAAGTGCACTGCTTGTGTACTGCCTACAATACAGCTAAGGGCAGAGAACAGTCAAGTTCACAGATTTTGCCTTATTGCCTATAATGTTGCTAGGGACAGAGAAGGGTCAGTCATGTGTTAACAGTTAATTGTTGTACTTAGTCAAATTGTCTGAAATAGGGCCAAGGACAGAGATAGTTTAATCAGTCATGTGTGAATAGCCAAGTGCACAGAATTGGGAACTTCAGAGATTCCCAGTATGTCACAACTAAGGGTTGACCGAGGTCTGGTTGGCAGAACCACCATTGCCACAAAGGAAGATGATCAGCTTAAGCCATTAAATTAGCAGTGTTAATTATATACTCTATACTGACTGATGTTGGGTACATAATTTAGGTTGTTAAGACTGTCAGTTTCTATATATATATATATATATATATATATATATATATATATATATATATATATATATATATATATATATATTTTTCTGGTAAACAAGCATATTCATTGGAATGTGAAGTAAGCCTATGGTCTTCTTGCCAACCAGACCAGGGAACCCACCATGTGATCATTTCCTATGACATCACGTGTGATATGTTACCTATTTGCCATATTGTCTGAAATTGGCTAGGGGCAGGGAAGGGTTATTCATAGTATATGAATATAATAATATATATAATTGCACAGAATTTGTCATATTGTCTGAAATATGGCTTGGCTAAGGTTGGAGAAGGGTCAGTCATGTGTCAACAGCTAAATGCACAGAGTTTGTCATATTGCCTGTAAAGAGGAAGATGGGAGCTAGCAATACACACATGGCTAACAGAATTGGCATAGGTCAGAGACACAAAAGACAGTTTATTGCATAAATTTGATCATTAGAAATTATTCCAGAATCACACAATAACTTGTTAATATATGTAATTTAAGATAGCTTTCTTACATAATGTTGTACAAGTCACTATACCTCTTTCTGTAAAACAAATTAATCAAATACAAGAATTTTGTTAACTAAATGGTTGACCAAAACTGGTTATATTCAAGTACTAGGTATTATTATATGTTCCTTTAGGATAAAGAAATGTGATGTAATAATGCAAAATGAAATGAATGTACCAAAAACTAATTAAATGCATTAAAAAATTCCTGCATAATGCTATCTGTCATTTTTCATCACTGTAATCATGTTATACAAAAAAAAAACATGATGTTTTTTCCCTCTGAAATATATTCAAAAAGAATGCTAGCATGTGCTTCAGAAATGAATGGTGAATTAATGAGAAAAAGTAAAAAGTCTATTTCACAAAAGATTAAATTGCAAGATTCAATCAATGTTTGCCTATATCATGATAAGAAAGAATGTAAAATAACAGAAAAAAACTTGACAAAGGCTAGCATTAACCAGGAAGTAGAGCTTTAATAACATTGGTAAGATTAGATGGCAATGATCTGCTTGTACTATCTCCAAAGATTTTTATGTGTTCACATTTGATGCTCTTTGCAGATAAGTATATTACTGGTGATTTAATCTATTTATACTGCAGACACACATACAGAAGACACACACAGCAATCTCAGATAATAAAATGTCACCCATAGATCCTAATTAAATGACCCTATATTTATCACAGATCTGAACCAAAAGACCCTATATATATATATATATATGATATATATATATATATATATATATATATATATATATATATATATATGATATATATATATATATCAGATTAGTCACAAGACCTTATATTTACCACAGATTTGAGTCAAAGAAATAAATGTTTAGCTGATACAAGTCACAAGACCATATTTAGGACAGATTTGTTATCCATAGCTTTTAAAAGCATTAACAAATGAATGAAGATTTAATAGAGTTGGACAAAATGACATGCACTGACCAAAGGAGTTTACCAAGAAGGGCAAATAGAGTGAAGCATAAACAAAATGGCTTTAAAATAAGTTTATGATGATGAAGTTACTGAAATGAGCAAAGGCTTTAACAGGACTTTCCAGCATTTAACACAAACAAGATTTTTCTGAACTACATGCAAGTGATAATATCACTAATCTAAGACCAGGCACATCCCACTTAACTATATTTGAAAGATCAAAATATGCTATACAATTATTAACACCAAGAACTGATCTTTATAATCTATGACTAGCTTGCCCCACTTGACTATCATAGCTGCAAGACAATCACTGTGCTGGTATACATTCCAGTATGTGTGTTATGGGGGGGGTAAATAAAGATGCCAAACTTTTATTCTAATACAAAATATATACGTAACTCACTTATTAGAAACCATATTTTCAGCTTGAGAAACAACTTATGTATACATAAATATTTGTCTATTGAAGTGAAAACTAGAGTACTATAAATGGCAAATGATATACCTGTTATCTGGGAATTAGTTTTATTACAAAGGTATATAAAAACATTAGTACATGTTTAACTTCCATACTTTATCACTTTCACAAAGTCATGTTGCTCAGCAATACTAAATGAATTACTAAATGAATATGCAGCACCTTAAAAACAGATGTCATTCTATCATCCCAAGCAAATCACCAACAAAATTTGTTAAAGGTAAAAGACAAAACAATAGTTATTTTGCAAAACCATTTTCTTCTCTCTGACCCCCAAATCAATAGGTGTCTTTATTTATCTCAAATGCAAGCAATCCAATAGGGTTTGTGACATAGCAAGAGTTATTTTATTGTTTCTTTCTTAGTATCCATTTAACCTTGACCTTTTAAATCCCAAAAATGAATTTCTCAAATACAAACCATTACTAACTTTTGTCAATGCATGTGCTACATGGCTTGCTTTGTTTTGTAGAAAGCATTTTTCCATCTTTCAGTTCCCATTACCTTGACCTTTCACCATTAGAACATGTGACTTCCTTGTAGCAAATGCAAGCCATCCACCATGTTAGGTTAAGATATTAATGCTACATAAGAAAACTTCTTGTGTGAAAACCAATTTCCAACTTTCAGTCCATGTGATCTTGACTTTTTACCTTTTGAACATGAAATCAGAAATTTCTTCCTTGCCCCAAATGAATGCTACTTGTCAAGTTTAGTTATGGTAAATTGGAGACCTCAAGTTAACATGCTGAAATAGGAACAGAAACAGACAGACACAAACAACATATATTTTTCCATACAATTGGAATAGTCTCTCCACTGTTCCAAAAGAATCATGCAAGGTGAGCTGTACAATACAATACCAGTACTTAGTTTACATTTTGCTGATAAAAGTATGAGAAGAAAAGCTATAAAGCTGCACAACTATAAAAATGAGTAATATGAAGTGATTCTACCAGAGACACAGATATGACAATAAACTAACAATAAAAAAAAACATTTAAGGAATAGACCCTATAACTCTCACAGGCATAACACTATTGGTGAGTCTAATCTAGGATGCTACCTGGATGATGAACAAGTGTGGAAAAGTTCATATTATATTTAATCCTAGCTCAAGCTGCTTCCAATTAGCTAGGACTTTAAGTTACCACATCATACAATTGAACCAGGTACGCTATGTGTGGTTGATCAAAGTCATACAACACTAATCACAGTAGCATCAAAGCAGTCTGAATCTGCTATCATAGAGTGCCCTTGGGCAACCACTTCATTCTACTTGCCTTTGGATGATATAACCTTCAATGTACTGCTGTGCTGAAAAAAGCACCCAACCCAAATCATAGTTACAGCTAAGGCATATTCTTTCATGATTCCCTATCACTGCCCATGACTTTCCCATAGAACTCTTGTTGTTTTATTATCCTGTAGTATAATACTTTAAGGCACAGAGAACTTGGGATATGGACAAATTTCAGAAGCCTTTACTAATTTTAAATACACTCTTTCTAAATATCATTTTTGCCATGTGTTCAGATGAAAACAGCATATACCTAAAAATGCCATTACATAATTTACTAGACCTGAAAATTATATAACTCTTGAGGTAGAGTTTTTGAGCTGGAGATTTTATTTTGAAACACTACACTACAATGTTAACTTTGAAAGGTTCTTTTGGATCGGCTAAGAAACTCAATCTCAGACACACATTGCAAGTTTTATGAACTCCAGGCCAAAAGATATTGGTTACAATACACATGACAGACTTTAAACTACTGGCACATTATGTGATGGCAGATCTTTGTACATGTTGCTTACAGTTGGATTCATTTTACATGCAAAACAATATGGTAATGTTGACAAGTGGCTCCAGGCAGCATCTTTGAAATATCACCACATTTGTACAAAAATTACGAAAAACAAGGTCAATTCAGAGCTACAATATATACCTTCATAACCTGGGTGTTGAAAGATTGATTGAAATAAGAAAGAAAATATTTTAAATGGCATTCATGTTAACTGACACAAAGAAAATTAGTAATAAATACAAGTATTACACACACACATACACACACACACACAAAATGCAACATACCATTTTATTTTATGCTTGTCCATGAGTTAGTGGATTTTCCAAGGGAAATAATTTTGAGCATTATCCTGGGTTAGTAACATATATTTCATCTTCTGGGAAAGCATTTCCCCCATAAATAGTCATTATTCACATATACATCTTTTCTTTATCAAGCATTATTTTATAGCATGAAAATCATAATTTCATAATTCACTTCCAACCTTTCATCTATTCTAAATTTCTGCATATTACCTTGTCAAAATCAATATAATTATCATGCTCATATCAAGACATTGTCAAGATCATTGTAAACATAGTTCTCTAACGTTTTTTTCAAATCCAAAGTAATAATATAATTATAATGATCCTACCAATAATTTCTCAAATTCTGTGCAATTATAGTGCTCATATCAATGTCTTTCCAGTGAAATCATTGTGCTCATATGTATTTTTCAAATTCAATGTCACTAAAGGGCTCATATCACTGTCCTTTTAGTGAAATCATTGTGCTCATATGTATTTTTTCAAATTCAATGTCGCTAAAGGGCTCATATCACTGTCCTTTTAGTGAAATCATTGTGCTCATATGTATTTTTTCAAATTCAATGTCACTAAAGGGCTCATATCACTGTCCTTTTAGTGAAATCATTGTGCTCATATGTATTTTTTCAAATTCAATGTCACTAAAGGGCTCATATCACTGTCCTTTTAGTGAAATCATTGTGCTCATATGTATTTTTTCAAATTCAATGTCACTAAAGGGCTCATATCACTGTCCTTTTATTGAAATCATTGTGCTCATATGTATTTTTTCAAATTCAATGTCACTAAAGGGCTCATATCACTGTCTTTTCAGTGTAAGTATAATGTTCATATTTATTTTTTAAAAATTTGGTGTAATTATACTGCACATTTTTTTTCAGTGAAATCAGTCCTTGTATTTTTTTTCTAATTCAGTGTAATTATAATGCTCATATCAATGTCTTTTCAGTGTAATGACAATGCTTATATCTATTTTATTAAATCGTGTCTAATAATAGTGCTCACATCAAATGTCTTTTTCAGTAAAATATGAGTGCTCATATTAATATTTCAAAATTCAATGTAATTATAATTTCTATCAAAACTCGTCTTTTTATTCAAATTCAGCATAATTTAACATCAATGTGTTTTCAGTGGAATCATAGTGCTCATATTGATATTTGAAATTCAGTGTCATTATAGTTCTTATATCATTATCTTATACAATTCAGTGTAATAAATTATACTGTTCATGTTTATATGTATTAAAACATTATTTGATTGTATCACAATGAGTTACTTTTAATTTTACAAAAAGCCTGTTTGAAAGAAAAATGTTTTAAAGTTCACTGATTTGAATGAATACTTTCCTTGTTTTAATTATTTTTAAACTTTGAATCAATAAAATATGACAAGTTTGCAACACTTTTATTTGTTAAATGTGTGTATGGAAAAGAGTAAAGAGTTTTGCTTTTAAGAGTCTCGTATAATATGTAAATGATTAACTTACTCCTTCAAGGGACTGACAAATTTTCTAATGAAATTTAAAGATCTCAGTTCACAGAAAACTAGCTCTACAATTATAAATGTATATGAACGTATCATATTCCTCTGCCACTAGATATAGCTGAAGAAACTATACTTAATACATAGCAGCTTAACTTTATGTTTCCAGGCACATTAAGTTTTGGACGCCCTTAACTTTTTCTCTGAACAATATTTTTATTCAGCAGTCATGGTCAGTATTTTGTTTTCCGTTACTGTAACTTTCAGATGCATACAATAAAATCTGTTATTGTTCCAGCTGGCATTTACAAGCAAAAGGGTAATTACAATAATTACAATGCAGTGCATGTTATTTGAAAATCAAAAATGTCAACAATGTGTTTCTTCTATAATTTTTTTAAAAGGGGCCAACTATCCCACTAAAACTTTAAAAAGGGTCAAGTTCCACACTAAATCTTTAAAAGGAGTCCAACTTCCAAATAAGCAGACAAATAAGTTTTGTGACCTGCAGTCAAAAAAGTAGACTCAGTCATCAATACTAGATTTCCATTGATTTGGTATTAAACTATATCACTCCTTACATACAAACATAACATTTTCTATGTTGTTATTTTCTCATTGTTCAATAGTATTACTTCGGTAATTAGTACATCCTGTAATGATTGCATTGTCATTGTTAACCTTGACACACAGATCATTGAAAAAAAAAAATTTTTTTTTTAAAAAAAAACATTTTCATTTTTCAATACATTCTGCTTTGAACAATATCATATTCCACTTCTCAATTGTGGTGCAGTCTCAGCCACTAAAGAATTGCAACTTTCTTCACAGACTCAGGTTCCGATGCCTGATTTGCAAAGAATATTTCCCATCCTCAAAAGGAATCAAAATTTCTCAACTTTCTAGAAAAAGGTCTTTGTGATGTCTTGAAATCTGATTCAACATTTTTCCATTTGCATCAGCCATTAGCAAATGCCATAACTGAATAAACAAATTAAGGCTATATCGAAACAGATTTCTTGAGTATCAGAACCTCTCAGATTCCTACCTACAAACCTTACATATTACAAAATTACATGTTGGATGAGAGTTGTCCTAAACAATGTGTACAAAATGAAGTTCTGAGTAACATGTAAGCTAAAACCCAATACATGCAAGTTGCATTAATTAGCCTCAAGATAGATTAGTTCCTAGCTAATTGAGTTACCCTCTTTAAATAAAGTAGTAATAATAATAATAATAATAATAATAATAATAATAATAATAATAATAATAATAACAATAACAATAAAAATAACAACATCAACAACAATAATAATAATAATAACAATAGAAACAACATCAACAACAATAATAATAATAATAATAATAATAATAATAATAATAATAATAATAATAATAATAATAATAAATAATAGTGAATCAAATTATAACTGCAAGCAATTATTTTTTACTTTGCATGACTAATGGTTTCATTTCTGCTCTGGTTATAAAAATTCGGAAATCAACATTAGGCAACTGATGAAAGGCAGCTGTAGAAAGGTAAGGATCAAAAAACTGTCAATTATCAATCAAATTTTCACCAATGTGAGAGTAGGGTGGTGTGTAGAAAGTAAACAAATAGAACCTACCAGGAAGTAAGATCACTCCTCCTGCCACAAAAGCTACCAAATGGTGTAACTTAAATCACTGCATTAATAACTATTCAGGAGACACCCAACCAATAACTTGTTGATAGAAACATGGATTTTCAAAGTGCACAGCAGATGATAGAGATATTTCAAAGATCTAGAGAGGGGCATTATGTAACTGATAAATGTGTGGATGCACATTGACCCATATATAAGACAAATATTAAGGGAATGCAGTGTTCAAAAAACGAAAATGGCAGCATGAGGTGTCCATCATGTGCAAACAGCATAATGTCAGTCTGTTTATAAAGCATACAATTTTTGCTATAATTACCATTGAGTGTAGCTTAAGAAATGGTAGGATAAAAGAACCAAAGGTAATTAGAGCTTCTATATATGCATGATTTTATTTTATAGATCAGTTTATGATACAGAAAATAACTAAAACAAATCATCAGCTAAATGGTTATCATTGGCAGAGACAGCATCAGGCTCTTGTAGTCAGGGTTTTTACTCAGCCATGGGCCAAAACTCTAACACTGACGAAAAAGATTGAAATTAAATCTGACCTAGATCCTCTTGATGAAACCAAATTCAATTTAAAAAAGTTACTCAGAAGAAACAAAATCTATGATGGAAAAGCCAAATGTTTAACACGCCATAATTTTGTCTGTCTGTGATGGAAGAGGTTAAAACTGAGGCTAATCTAGATTTTCTAGATCTTAATCTACCGTCTTAATTTCGCTTCAATCCTTAAAGCCCATCAAAAGCTTTTTTGGCTCTTAAGCTGCAGTCTTAATTTTCTTTCAAACCTTAATGCACATCAAAAGCTTTTCAAAGGAAACAAAATTTCTGACATTTAGGGTGAACAGCCATTGGTAAATACTATATGCCATCCCTACAGGATATGGAACATAAAAAGACATCAATTTAGTAAATTCTTAGCATGAAAATTATACAAAGGTAACATCTGCTATTTTGATAGCTATGTACAAGAAAACATAAGCATACATACCAGGTCACTGACAAGGATGACGGATTTACGGCGCGGTTTGATCTCAGGCATACTATCTATACTGGTATAGAACCCATTGTGCTCTAAAAAACTGTAGATGAGATTTGAAAAAATAAAATATTACATCAACATATATGAATGAAAATCTTTCAAAAATGCAATACAAATAGATCAATGTTATTTAAAAGTATTCGATTGATTCAGGATCCTTAACAGACTTGTAATAGATTTTAGACTATATATCTGTGTTTGAAACACTGGAAGTCACAATACCTATGTTGGTACAATGTCTGATTCCTGTTCCAAGGTTTTGATACCGTCATACTGTTAGCTTAATGTGTCCTCTGAAAATGCATTTGTCTCAGTATGAAATGCTATTAAAAACCAAACATCCAACCAACAAATTAAAACCAGAAATATATTAATCAAATACAAATGCCCCACCATAGTGACTGAAAACTGAAATAAATACAAAATGTAACCAACTTGTGATGGGCAGATATATAGGAATATGAAGAATGGAACCTATTATTGTTGTGGTGCACAAAGAACAGTTCTTCCAATAATGTGAAACTAAGCTTTACAAGTCACTGCCAGCTACTATATGTTCTGTGTATCTTGCAAACTAAACTATCAACAACACATATCCAGATCTGATGTAATAAGCCATAAGGTCTATTCTTCAGAAAGCTTTCAATTAAGAGTATATCTCTGATTTACTAGAAGATTATTCAATGGTACTGTGAAATCAACTGCCTTTTGATGTTGGGTGTACTTGTACATAAAAAAGGGCTAATATGATAGGCCCAAATTTTTATTTCCATATTTTTTATAATGGCCTCTTACTTGCAATGAGATTACATTATATTAAATGTGTCAAATATATTTTAAATGAAATAGCAATTGACTTACAAACTGTCAATTTCATGATACTGTGATTAAGAATTAGTTTTTGAATGTAGAATGTATGAACAGACATTGAAATAAGCCAATTCTGTAAATCTTGTACTTCCCCTCAAACACACTTCATTGAGGTCACTAAATGTACACAGTAATAAAATCTGACCATGATTATATTGAATGAGCTGTAAAGATATAAGATATGGAAGGTAACAAAGTTTCATGTCTTTATACCCAAAGGTATTAGAATAAAGGGGCAGAGAAAGAGAAGGCAATAATTAGTGACCTTGACCTTGAAGACAAAACCTTGACTGATGTATGAGATGACATCAAAAAATACATTCAAGTGTACCATAGTTCACACATGAACCTTGAACAGCTTTTTAAGGCATAAAAAACAAAAGCAACCATAAGATAGGTGGCGCTCTACAGTTTCGGATTTAGCATAGGGTTAAAATTTTAAAGAAAAAGGGTTTCCCCGGGTTTCCTCACTAGTTATACTGGTTTTTTAAAAGAGACTTTGTATATCTTAGGTATTGTTCAAAGAACCTTTAATTCCCTTTATTTTGATGTGTTATTGATAGGTGTAATATGTGTTAGAGTACACAGCTTGGCCTTACTCCAAATGTGCATCTTTCAAAAAAGTGCTAGCTCTACTTGCTCATTTTCACTTGTCAAACTTCAGAGGTAAATTGTAAAAAAAAAAGCCAATAACTTTTTTTAACATTTTATGTATTTGGTAATTCAGTCATTGCACTTTTAGAAGCTGGTATTATCTAGTTTGGCAAAATTCATTTTCCATATTTTAATAGCTGCCAAGAATAGTGTACTTTAGACAAATTTAGGTTCAATTTTGGAGCACAAGGGAGCAGTCATTTTAGTTAGCAGTGTCCTAAGATCATTTAAAATTTCCAAAAGTACAATATCCAAAGAAATTTCATCCACATACATGAAAGTAGTATATAGGTATGCCAACATTCTCTCCACTGTGGATGTTTAAAATGCAAACAACTTCACCTTACATACATCACTCTCTCAAAAGTATATAATAACTGGTGAGTGCCAACATATAGACCAGTGACCTTGACCTTGAGGACAAGACCCCAAATGTGGAGTGCAGAATGGAAAATACTAACAAAATCTAAAATACTAGCCTGCAACCTTGACTTTCAAGATCTGCAATGTGATACATGACAAAATAGCAAGTTACATCCCTTATATCCAATTGCACTAATGTTACAGAACGGAAAGTACAATATGAAGGAAAATTTAAAATACTGACCCATGACTTTGACACTGAGGCTAAGAACACAGATGACATATGTAAGACACTTATTAAATGAGGATGTACTGGCACACCAAGTTTCATCTCTTAATCTCAATAGGTTTTTAATTGCTGAGACAAAAAGAAAATGTGATGGAATATTTTAAATACTAACCTATAACCATGATCTTAATAAAAAGACACTTTGTGAAAATAATAAGTACAAAAAGTTTCATCTTTAAACATGAAAAGGCTTCCAAAGTAACAGCACAGAAAGAAAAGTGTAATCGAAACAAAATACTGACTTGTGACTTAAACTTGGATTAAAAGAACCACCAATATAGTGCAAAATACACCAATGAGGTTGATACACCATCACCTGATCTCCAACAGCTCATAATTTATTAACTGGAATGGAGAATGCAATGGAATACTTACAATAACAAGTCATGGCCTGACCCCAAAAACACAAATCCAAGTGGAATTAAAGATGAAGGAAAACTTAAATTTTGAATTGTGACCTTGCCTTTGAAAAAATGACTCCTAATGCTGTAGGTAAATGACGTTTCATCTCTTGAATGGCTAGAATAGTAAGAGAAGAAAAAGAAACTGAAGGAAAACTCAAAATATTAAACTGTGACCTTAATCTTAAAAATGACCCCAAATGAGGTAAGCACACCTAATAAAGATGTACAAGTTTCATTCCTTACTGTCAAATGACTTTAAAGTTATAGAGCAAAAACACAGATGGGATGGATGGGACACAAAGATGGACAGATTGATGGATATAATCCACTGCTTTGTCAAAAAGGTAGATTTCAAGTTAATGAAACAGAGATATCCCACAGTACCTGAAAACCTACCTAAAAAAAAAACCTAGCTTATGTACAGCAGATGGACAGACAAAGAGTAACACTATATGCTCATGCTACTGTCATGGTGGGGCTTACAAATGGATAGATGCAATAACATGATATCTGCTTGTGCTATCAAAGTTCAGGCATAGAGGAATTATAAGTTATGATTGGTTTGAAGAGACAAAGATATTAACAAAAACTAATTCTATGCTCTTTAGCTTTGCAGCATTTGCAAGAAAATATAATTATAGTCTAAATGTTTCCAAGTTTAGCCAGTTGATAGTAAATAATGTGTTTCCTTGACTACTATACCTTTCATTGGGGTGATGAGACCATGATCTGGTGTCCTCAGGGTGAGAGGTCACATGTTCACCCTCCACTGTCTCCATAAGGGAGCCATTCTGAAAGTGAAATAAGAGCTGAAATTAATGGCATAATAAAAAGAAGAAAAAGTAGTGAAAGATTAAGTATGAAATAAGCTTTCAAAATAAATCATTACTTAATCATACAAGACTACAAAAAACAAACAGGGCATACAGACAAAACTTAGTGCAGTTTAACAATGAAATTACACATAATAACAAAATTAATTTTGCAACATAAAAGTATTTTAAATCATTCTAATTTTTTTATTCAGTACCTGAACATGCTTCTCTTATACTAAACAATTTATGCCTCAGTCTGTTTTTAAACATACAAAACTGTGGCATGTTTATCTCAAAAATTTGTTTTTCAAAACGCAAATCCCCTCATCAACCATGTTTAATTCCAACTGCAGATTTTCAAGCTTAGATTCATGTAAACAGAAGATATTATTGCAAGTTATAAGATGCATTATATTAACCTAGCCGGTCAAATAGTTGATTTTCCAACAGAAATAATTTTGATAATTTACTGCAGTAAAATATGAAATATATTCTTTTTTCTGGGCTCAACATACATGGATAAAATTATGGAGAAAATCTGACTTGCCATTTGGTCACTTAATTGCTTAATCAAGTGGTAGGTAAGGTTAACTCTCATGCAAAAGTAACAGGTTTTTTTTCTTAAATTGTTTTGTTCATGTGGGTTATTTTTTATTGCCTTATATTAGGAAAGACAATTATATTTGAGCTCTTAATTTGTATATGAATATTCACAGCTGTCATACATGAAATCTGCATGTAAGGAACATTCAATGAATAAATCATCCATTGTGGACAAGTGTGACCTGCACATTCAGATTGATTTTGAAACTAAAATTGTGCTATACCAACCATAAAAATCATTATGAAGGGATCAGATCACTTATCAATTTCTGACTTAATGTTAATATATTAAAAAATATCAATAATTTCTACATTAAACTGGTATACAAACTACAAATACTTCCATTAATTAGAGTTATGAGAAAATTTAGTCTTAAAAAAATATGTTCTGCAGCATCTCTTTTAGGCAAGTACTATTAAATAGTTGTTTGTTCTATTGCGTGTTCCTAACAAACTGCAGACTCAGATGTACCAGCATAATATGTGATGGCTGAACTGGATATGTGCTGTTTGCAGTTGACATCACTTAAAAATGATTATTTATGATATACATGTATTATAATCAAATTCATCCCATCATACACAAAATATTACCATTATACCTGAAATTGCTCAAGAGTTTATAACTGGTGTGCTCAATGACCAGGTGTAATTTATATAAAGGTAGATGTCCACTAAGAAAGGTTTCCATTATACTAGATGTATGATACGGACTTAATAATGCTGAAAATTAAAACCCTTACCAATGGTGATTCATGCCCAACTAAATTATGCATTTTATTTCAAAAAGCAACACACAGCAAACATGATCTTGCCAAGTTAGCATACATGCCAACCTCCTTAGATATATGTTAGTAATTATTGATGTTATAAGTGGCAACAAAGCATACATGCCAACCTCCTTAGATATATGTTAGTAATTATTGATGTTATAAGTGGCAACAAAGCATACATGCCAACCTCCTTAGATATATGTTAGTAATTATTGCTGTTATAAGTGGCAACAAAGCATTAATTTGGGTGTAAATAGCATATTAATCTTAATATTACTTACAAAATTGCAGCATAAATGAAAAATATAATATTTTGCTTTTAATATGGTTCAGATATGCAGCTGGTTAAAATTCTTGTCACAAAGGACAAAATCCATATGGATTCAAATTAGTAAACAAAACAAAATATACTAAAAAATTATTTATTTTCAATGCTCGTGTCAACTAAACTTCATATGTAACTTTCACTGAATGATCATAACTGGAATTCTGCAATGATCAAGGTCAGGTACTCAGAGTGCTGTATTACATTCTTTGTTTAAAGTTTGTAAAGTAGTGTTGATATGTCATTTTTTTCTGATCTGACATGTTTTTAAGTTTGAAAGGATCCATCTGCTCTATCATTTTCAGTCATATAACATGTACAACTCACAACTTATAGTGTTTCACTTAATATTGGCAACATTTAAAAAAAAAAACAAATATATACTGGTTCACTAACTAGCTTATAAATAAAATGAATCTATTAGGCAAAGTTAATTTCTGATGAAACCTGTCTGTTTTCTTGGAAATGGGTCATATACAGTTGCTATAAATAGCAAGTAAGGAAAGTAGTCTTATGCTATTCTTACACAGCAGTCACCTTTTTCAGAATATTCTAAAAACAATTATGAGTGGATTAAAGAGATGATATTAAAAATGATAGAAACAACTTTGTTTGCTTTATTATCTCATTTTTGCATAGCAAAAATGATTAATGCACAGTTTAGTGGAAAACCCAAGTTGGTGATAAAAGCATAATGATTACACCTGGGTGCAATGGTTGGCATGTATGAGTTAGCCATATAATGTTTTCAAAACTGGAACAACACTTTAGTCCTCTAGTGTTATTGTTTTAATTTGAAATAAATGCATTTAAATAAGAAGGCCTGAATTGCTTCTCTTGGGGATTCATGGTATCATCATGTTGCCATGCTGCTCTTGGAAAAAGTAAGGTATACACATGCTTTCCAATACAGAAAATTTATGTAACATAAATAAAAAGAAATTAAAATCTGGGAAATTCATTCTTCAACAATAAAGGAGGCTTTGATTTTGTCAGTTTCCTCCTACATTCCAATACAACATACTAAGAATAGGAAAATCCCAGATACCATATATCATGCTTCTCATTTCTTTCATAATCATAGAATATATACCTATCATTTGCTTACAAAAGTGTATCTTAATAAATATTAACCTATTAGCAAGAAAGTAATGACAATTTTAATTCTAAATAGAAATGAATATCATCCAAAATTAATTAATTTTTTTAGTTCAATCTTTTTCTCGCAGCAGAAAATATATTTATAGGATATCAAAAAATGCCTCTGACTTCAAAGCAATGTACATCTAACATCTTAAGTGCCCTACCTGTTTAAAAATATACATGTAATCTGTTTCTTAATTTATAACATTTATAAATGATTACATTTCCGTGATGGTGCCATTATGTTCTAGTGATGCCTATAACAAATTCTGCAACAACTGTGTCAAGATATCTTTCATTTATTATGTGTACTCTTAATGGAAAATATATTTCAACTAAAAGTATAAGGTTTAAAGCAGCATTTTCAAGACCTAGTGAAAGAATTTGAACATTCTAGCCAAAACACATACTGTAAATTCAATTTTCTTTAAGGTCTCAGTAACAATTTACATGAAATTAATAACTTCTGCAAACCACAAATTTTAATACCCAATAACAATTTTTAATAGTACCCCTTCCACAATCAACAAGCTAAGGTATCAATGAAACTGGAAATTTTTACAGGGCAAAATCACTAAAATTAATACAAAAATAATTGAATTTAAAGTATTTGTCCAATATATAAACACTAGCATCTGTCAAAATGCTATGTTTGTGTTTCTGGATTCCCTACTGCAAAAATAAGTGGAAGAAAATGCAAGAAAACTATCCAAGACTACAGGCACTGTTCAAACCTTTGCAACCATTCACATTATTGTACAAAAGCAAAATAATGGAGTGTAAAGTAACAGTACCATATATATCCCAAAATTCACATTTTTCTTAAAGCCTATTAATGGGTTAAAAAAACAGTAAGTTATGAATGAAAAAGGATTAAAAAATGGAGTGTGCTGGGTTTGATACACAATGCTTTTCATTTTGTAAATATATATTGAGGCATTAATCAATTGTATCCCATCCTGTGAAAGCTCTTACCATTCGGTAACTTTTATGTTTCCACAAATCTACCTGAATAAGCAAATTACACACTACTAATTACAACTACACTGTACTCTACATTCATAATTTTGCTAAGAATTTACATGATCACCAAATCATTCCCATTGTATGAAAGGAGATTCAAAACTCCATACTAACCTGGCACATGATCTGAAGTCTTAGGAAACACTGATATATACATAGTTTTAAAAATTAATTAGTACTTTCTACATTCTGCATGTGCAATTGATAGTTTTTTTACATGACATGATCAACTTTAATAATTACCTCCCTTGAAATATCTGTTTACCTTTTAATAAAGGTTTTCAATGAGAAATTTGAGAATTCTTAGCATAAAATTAAAATATAATTTTGCAGAAGCCCAAATTTCAACAAAGAATTATATCATCAATAGCTCTATAACCAAAGTAATATGGAAGATATTTTGTAATTTTCTGAAACTAAATCTAATATATGTGACAAATTATTCTTCCTGTCTAAATAAATTACAGTGCTGTGAAAGACTATCCCGAGTTAAAGATAGTAATGAAGATTTTCTAGGGAGGCAAATATACTTTTAATAAACATATGACTCAATACTGATTAACCTCTGTTGTTTCCTTAAACCTGATCACTATTTTGTTTTCATGTAGCAGTTGGGTTGAAATCTATGTGCATAGCCACTTACAATCTTCAAAATCTAAGGCAAAAGTAAATATTCAACTCGTGGACAATTTTAATGCTTATCCCACGTCATTCTAGATAGGGAATTCAAACCATCGGAAAACTCATATAAATCAAAAAGAATTGATGTGAATTGCATGAGTCACTATACAGTGGCACTACAAAGACAAACACATTCATTGATAATTGCTCAGATATTATGTATGTTATGGAGTGTAATTGCTCTGATTTTCAAAGAATGACAGTGAACCAGATCTCCCAGATCCCTGTTTGAAATGAATATGAAGAGCCTAACTTTGTGAAACCCATGCACTGTTTTAAGAGGTCACCTCTTGCAAAAGACAAGGTTGTTAATGCAAAAGCCAATTTTGTAACATAATATGGTGACCTCATTTGAAAGACCATCTGACACAGAATACTGTATTTACTGTCAAACCTTTTAATGTGACCACCTGCATATATCAACTACATCTGTGTACAACAGATACCACTGTATGCATAATGTTTTATATGTGCTAATATCACCTGTTCATAATAACTGCCTTCAGGTGGTGCTGCAAGTGGTTGTCATGATAGTTACCATTAGGTTAAACTAATGTAACACTCTAAGTTTTTGTTTGGTATTTTATAGCACAGCCCCATTTGTTTAGTGCCAGGCAATTGCAGTAAAGTGCCTTGCCCAAGGACACACCACAGTAGCTCACCCAATATGGTACAATAACAGGAGTTGAACCAACACCCTTTCCATTGTTGAGTCCAATACAATAACCACTGACCCACCACAGCTCCCTGATTAAAGTTAATGAACAGGACTAAAGACAAGAGCCAAAAGTCATGGATCCATTGTACTGGGTCCCACTCTACATTTTGCTCAGTAGGGCATTAAACAAAATATAACTCCTACCAACATATCAAAGTTTTGAAAAGATGGGCATTCTTGAGCCATAAATGATAATGTGGAAATTGCTGAAAATCCAATTCATTCAAGATCTCATCAACATAACGTATATAATTGCTTTGGATGAAATGTAATATTCCTGATGTAAAGTTATGGACAGAAAAGAAGCACAATCACAGACCAATTGGGAACATTTAAAATTAAACCCATTCAAAGTCTAATTAATATATAGCTTTGCATACTCAATTTAGCTGGAATACAAGTCAGGGTTCACCATTTACACCAGTCCAGTCACACACTATCAAAATGTTGGGGGAGTAGTACAATTTAGCTTGTAGCTAGTCCACATGACTAGTGATAAAGAAAACCAAAAACACAAATTTTTTGAAATAAAAGTAATACAGTCCAGTCATGTCAAGAAATGTTAGAAATAATGAAATTAATATTGAAGTTCTGACTCACATTCAGGATATAACCATGTTCTTGGTCATCATAACGTTTGCAGAGTGAAGTGTATAAATGGTCAGTACTAGACTGCACAAGATATATGTTGATAATGGCCTTCCTCAAATTATTTTTTTGTATGTTGTATCTCTAATCTGACTATCTTTAAAATGGAACTAGAATTAGAATTAATTATACCCAATAAATCCATAAACCATTTGACATTTATTCGAGTTAATTTCTCATTCTAGACTCATTTTAATGACCCATTTTAAAGACAGAACATCAGATACTTTTGTCACAGCTTCTAGGCAGCAACCTGTTGGAGACTAGCAAACTTTCCCACTGACTATAAATTTTGCAAACCTAAAACTCAAGGCTTAGTCAAGTTATGGTATGGAAAAAAAATGTTAGTGGGAAGAGCAATTAGGGGTAATAACTCATGTAAATAATGCAACAAATGCTCAAAATCAAGCTCACTCACAATACAAGCCAAATCTGGCTTAAGTCCAACAAATTTTGGTGATATTATCTTTCATAAAACAAAGACAGTTGGTAAAACAACCAGAGAGCCTAACTGATGAAAGAGACTAAATCCATATGTAAATAAATCTTTTAGATATTCATAATAAATTGCATCAGAGAATGTTTTTTTGGTTTTTGTGCTAAGCTGGTTACAAGCAACATTGATTGTCTTTGTGTGATTAGGGTTTTTGACATAGCTTTTTACAAATTCAGTTATATTGCTATGATGTCTGCAGTGTGGCAGTTTATAGTGGTGTCTAGCACTAGGGTATCATGCCACAGACATGTACCATGATGTCCTACCTAGTCACATTATCCTGACACCTGGCAGACCAATCCTAACACTAGCCTCTTCATGCTGAGTGCATACCAAGGCAGCTGTAAGTACCATTTTTATAAGTCTTTGGTATGACTCAGCCAGGGTTCGAACTGGCGACCTCCTGCAATTGAGGCAGACACTCTAACCACTAGGTCACTTTACCGTAGCAGTCACAATCAGCATAGAATGTGAAAAGTTGATATTGTCAAGGGTAATAACATTATTCAAAATAAAGTTTATGTGACAAAATGTCTTCAGTCATTAAAACATTTATTTTAGTACTGGAGGTTATATTTAACTCATTAACCCCTGGAACCCTATTTAAGCATCAGGAGGTAGTACCCTACTTCCAAACTCTTTAGTGTCAAAAAGTCATTTAAGAACACTCAAGTTGGTGGTATTACCAAAAAGCAGATAGATGTAGCTCTACAATGGTACCAAATAATTGGACTTTCTAGTCGCATTATAAAATACAGCAAGAAAACTTATATTTTGAGGCCCAATCTATTTCCATCCAAACTTTGCTTGTGGTCAGAATCAAATTGTGTGTCTGGATTTTTTACTTTTTGGTTTTAGATTCAAGGCAATCTGGTTTGAACTGTACACAGGAGATTCTTTGCAAAAAGTGCAATAGATGGAGATTTGGTGTAAAAAGGGGCGGAACATGAAAATGATATGTCAAATAAGCAACAAAAAATCTCATGAAAAACAATGCTTCAGTCACAACTAGGTCACTGGCTAACTTAAAATCTCTTGCAAGCCAATTTGGTTGCACGCATGAGTACAATCTAAATTTCTGACAAAAAAGTTTCTGTTTAAGAGTTATGTCAATATATTATAACATTATTTTCAAGTTAATGAACACAGTCCAAATTTCCAATACTTAAATAACTGGTGAAGAATGAAAATTCTTTTGACTGCATTCATTATAATTAATTGTTGTACTATTGCATTCATTACACCTGTATTCATTACAATAATGCTGTATTCCAATTATCTTCATGCAAATTAAATTTCAATGTTTCACAATGTCAATAAAGTTTTAATAGTTTACTTTCACAAATTTTGTCATTCTTTCCGTACCTAACCATTTGTATCAACCTAGGTTATTTAATTTCACAAATATAATGCCCTCTATAGACGAAAGAAAAACAAGTTGATTCAAAACACTTATTAAACAGATAAATTTATATGTGCAAAGAAGAAGTGAATTAAATAACTTCAATTAAATGGCTTAAGGGCACAGGCAAAAGCATATCCAAAATAAATTTAAGATTAACAAAATACGGCAAACCCCATTGATGCTAAATATTTGGTTAAATATGAATAATAAAAGGAGCTAACTGTACATGAACTGTACCTCACCCACCAGCAAAGACTCTGGAACTGGAACTTCCATTTCAGGAAATACCTCTGCTTGTAGTTCACGTGTAGAATTTCTTTCAATTCCCTGCAATTCTTCGATAGCATTTTTCATGTTGTCCAATTCCTCCATATGTGTGCTCTCAGTGTCATTCACAGAGTTCTCTCCTTCACGAGTTTCAGCATCGACTGTTCTCTTGTTAAGAACATCTGTATCCAATTGATCTGCCAGATACTCAAGTTGACTCTCAGTGTTTTCAGTGCCATCACTCTCTGTGCTGGCAAGAATTTTCTTGCGTCTTGTATTGCTTTTACCGGAGTGAGTCTTTAAAATCAGCTTGCTCCATTTTGGCATGGAGTATTGCTTGCAAGCTTCTTTTTTCCATGAATCCAATTCCTCCTGATTAACCACATCCCCTTCAGGGCTCTCGATGGGCACATCAATGTAACTGGCAAGGAGAGCTTCAAGCCTTGAAATGATCCCGAACAAATTACCCATGATGATGCAAAGGCAACAAATTTTTCAGCCCAAATTATGGAGCTAAATCAACATTAAATATCTAAAATTCTGAAACACAAGCATAATCCCATGCTGCATCACTCATGTTTTGTCAGATGGAATGAACTGAAATCAGCAGTATATGTAAAAATACCATTCTGGAATCCAGTTTTGGGGTCATAAAATCCTACTTTGTCATTAAATTATAATGGTATGAAGCTCATATCCAACCTGCTAGTTTTAAAATGTTTGAGAAATTTTTTTCTTGCAAAATTTATACAGTGGAAAAATTTCTTAAGTCACACAAAACACTGATATCTTATAAACAAATGAACTCAGCATGCTTCACAATTTGTTTCAACCGCATGGTATAAAATCTGGCATACACTAATCTAACATGCAACAAAAGGCTCTATTTCAGAAATTCCTTTGTGATGTGAGATGCATCAACATTCCATGACATTATAATTATGTACTAGTTCTCCACTGGAAATATTTAATTACTGTAACAGCTAATTATCCAATACTGAACAAACAATTTGACATTTTCAAAAGAACATTTATGTGAAAATCATCCAAGATTAAATGCAACAATATTTGAATTTGCAGACCCACCAGTATCAAGCTGATAAAATTCTGTCACACAACTTATGTATTAATCAATATACTGCTGTCTGTGAATTTCTTTCAAATATTTTTGAATGTTTTCCAGAGAAACTTATGAAACTAATGTATAAAGTTTTGCCATGATCCTAGATATGTCTTTACCTTTAAGAGTATAATTTTCATCTTATTTTACATCAATACATGAATAGCAATGACTGTTTATTTGAACAGAATTATAAAATACTCTGAGATTTATCTGATGTTAAAATCTTTATTTTTGCCTCATGTTAAAGAATTTTATTTCCTATCCAGAATTTTACAAGAAATTGTAAATATGACATAAAATGGAAACAATTTGTACAAAAATGGAATTTAAATCATGTGAGTATGGGATGGATAATTTCTTGTTGATTTTTCTTATACAGATCTTCATATCTTTGCACATTATAAAGTATTTGTTTTTCTCAACTTCATTTGGATTCTTATTTAAAGTGCTTAGTTCCAAACTTTTCAATCATTCAGCTAAAAATAGGGTAACAATTTGTTTGTATATTTAATTATAGAGTGTTATGGCTTCAAATCTGGACTCCTTGCAAACAGTGTATATATGTCTTATGCTACAGAATCTTTTAAAATTGTAACCAAATTCTTTCTTAATAAGTTGCAAAATTGGGGTGATAAATTTTATGGTATGTTTCAAAACATGAATTCACTTTCTTTCAGTTTAATTGCCACAAGATTAAACATAATGGAAGGACATTCTTCTAATATGAAGTTTCCAATCAAGATTTAATACTCACTATCTACCTGTTATGGATATATTATAAATAACTTCCTGCAGACCCTTTCAATGATCAAAGGCATCTGAACCTATTAGTTAGGAAATATTACAAATTACAAATAGTCCCAAGTTACAAAATCAATAATTAAAGTGCAAGAGAAAGCATTATGTTTCAAAGCACCTCCATATTTTGGACTGTGAATGCTGTGTTAAGTAATGATGATGCATAATGTCACAGAACACTAAGTCTTAAGGGGCTCATCTTATTAAAGTCTTAAGGGGCTCATTTTATTAAAGTCTTAAGGGGCTCATCTTATCCAAAAGCCTTCTAAATTATCACAAAGAAGGATACAGGCCAACACGAGATCAAACTACCACTGTTAGTCTGGTCCATAAACTCTCCCTTTCTCCATGGATTTTTATACCAGATTAAGAAAGCAGTCAGACTTTAAATCTATCAGTGAATTTTAATATCATCCAGTTTAAAAAGAATCCAACAATCTCTTCTGGTCTAAAGTCCCCTGTCCTTTTTTCTTCATCAACATTTCATTGACATGAGTGACTCGGTTTCTCTAAAGCATTCAAGTGTTTCAAGGCAATTTATGTTAAATAGACCTCCTCTGCTCTTGGTTAGGGTAAGAGACCAAAACTTCTTACAAAGATGAAAGTTCCAGGAATCAAAATCCAGGCTACAAAGCCAGCCAACTAAAGATGGACTTGCATTGTGAATGTGACCTTCCGATTCTGGCTCTGGTAATTATTACATGAACTCCTTAGTGCTTCCTTAAATAGGCATAAATCTTTCACTATCTTTCAACCTCTTGGAAATGAATCCTGTTTATAGTACTTAATGTATATTTTAAAGTTTTACTCCCTTTTATCTTATTTTCACCATCAATATACTTAAAACATTGATTTAATCTGAACTCACCCTACATGAAACAAAAAGTGTGAAAATCCAGCATTAAATCTGTACATCTATACATGTCTTAGTTTGCAAAACTGTAACAGATTGATCCTAACTGAAGTTGCAGCATATGAAACTGGTCAATAGACATGACACGTTCTTAGTTCAAAGCATATGTAAAAGTATTAATTAAGCAATGAATGTTCTCTGAACCGGTTTTTGACTATTCCTTGGACTATGAAATACTGTTATCACTGCCTCTAGTACTGATTTCTATTTTGTCCATCCAGAGAGAAATTGTCTAAAAGTATCAAACACATGACAATATCATTAAATGCTGTGTCAAATCCAGTGAAGCAGGTACTTATTGAAAATCTAGACATATAGATATATACATTGTTAACTTCCACTTACAAATAAGGCTCAAAAGGAGAGAACCACATATTTCTGGATTTAATTCATGAGTGCAATATTTGATAAGGTTAATAGATTCTGATTTTGCTTTGATTCCTTATCATCTTTTCACAATTATTCTTTCATAGTTTATTTTACAAAAATAGCACAATAAATATAATCAATTTTCTTCTTGCTTATCATTTATTGTGTTCTCTGAATCAGTTTAAAAAATAATACCTCTCTTTCACTCACTCACTCACATGTTGATATTCCAAATGGAGGCATGGGAAACAACCATTGTGCCATTCAAAGTTCACCACATGAAGATTGCAGTCCCCATTATTTCCATAGGAATTTAAATATAGAAAATGATGAGGTATTGACCTAATCCCTCTCATCCTGCACCATGACATTTGTCTTCTTTAAACTGATGGTCAGTCCAAACTCCTTACAGGCAGGCATATATCATACCAGCTGCTGAAGTCCATCTTCCGTATGTGATGTCAAGACTGCATTGTTGACGAAGAGCAATTAGAAGAGAATCTCTGTAACTTCTTTGCATGGAGACATTATGGCAAGACTGAACCAGAGGGTCTGGAACAATCTCAACCTCACTGAGAAGACCAAACTGCGCATCTACCAGTCATGCATGCTCAGCACACTCCTCTATCATAGCGAGGCATGTACTACCTACATGAGCCATGAAAGGAAGCTCAATAGCTTCCATCTGAGATGCCTGCGGTGCATTCTGCGCATCCAGTGACAGGACAATGTACCCAACACGGAGGTTCTTGAATGGGCCAGCATGAACAGAATGTTCACCATCCTCAGCGAAAGGCACCTTCGCTGGCTCAGCCACATCAGGAGAATGGATACAAGCTACATTCTCAAGGACCTGCTATACGGCGAGAAGGCACATAACTGACTGGATGGCCATGTCTGAGAAACAAAGATGTCTGCAAGATGCGTCAACAACTGGGAGAGCGGTGCTAACAACCGCTACAAGTGGTGACTTGTTGTTAGACAAAGCACTCAGAAAGCCAAGGAAAGGATAAAACACATACCTCGCTACAAAGAAAGCCAGGAGAAAAGTGAAAAAACAGCCTCAATAAGAATCAACCTTCACCTGCAGCAAGTACAACTGAGACTGTCATGCAAAGGTCAGACTCTCTAACCAGTCGCAACGGTGCAGATAAGACACCCAAACCTGAAGCTACACCATCGTCTCTTGAAGATGGACAGATGCCAACACAATGCAACATTTAAATATGTGCACTGACTTTCAACTAAATTCCACACTGCATCTATGCATGAAGTGAAACATGGATATTTGTCCATTTTCACACAATGTTTGGTCCAGGTCTGTGCATGATGCAGAACTAACAGCATTGTAAAAAAAGATGTTTCTTCTGTCAGTGATCCTTCCTTACCCAATCTGCAAGCTATCAACAATGCTTAGTCCATGTTGTGGAGAACTAATGTTACTGTTTAATTAATTCAGTAAGTAACCTTGATCTTTGAACTTTTTACCTCTAATTTGACAGGCTTCTTTCTTACCCTAAACACAAGCATTTACAAAGATTTGGCAATGGCAGATGGTGGAAAACTTGAGTTATTGAGCAGAAACAATGTAGGGAATAGATAGAAGGATGTACAGGCTAATATCATAGCACAATATGTTCAATAAAATTAATTCCAGTCAAAGTCAAGATGGGATACAAACATTAAGTAAGGCATAGCATAAAAAAAACCAGAAACATACAGGTGTCCTTTATGTGACAAATTGATTCACAAGCCAGTATTTCAAAACTGTTTTGCAATTCTAGAACTTTACATTTGCATCTTGCTATAAACCATTAAAAAAGGTAGAGAGATTTGGTAAAGAGCCTCATATCTCACATATGGCAACACCTGTAGCATACAGGGATATCAGCTGATGTTTTAATGATTGTCCTTGCTGACTGCTGTAAGTAACCAGTTATGTATAAGTGTAATGTTGTTTATGTGTTTTATCATTGATCAGAATGTCAGCTGTTACATCACACTACAAAATAAAGGATATTATGTACTAATCAGAGCTGTGAGACATGAAAAATGACTAACAAAGATAAAAGCAGCAGGAAAAAATTAACATTAAATTCTTAGAAATCAAAACTTCAAATGATACTGAAAACTTTCAAATTTTCAAGTTGAACAAACTAATATAGTCAGCAATAGTCTAAAAATAGATATACCCCCACCCCTCCAGCAACCCAATCCATATGATGATGGAGATGAATCAGTAAAATAATGTGATTACATGGACATTGATTCATCAACACTCATATTCACTGATAATGACCATAACGTGAAATAAGATTCACAGTTATTCACTAAAACTTGCAAGACTAGTTTAATTTACATCACATTTACATCAGCTATATCCACAAACTGGATCTGATACAAATCCGTTATTACAGTATTTGCCTAGTCCCTTAGCAATTTGTATTTCCCCAAGTCTGATTTTCAAAATGAAAAGCCTGATGGAAATAAAACCAGGCAATTTCATTCATTTGCAATTTTTAACCAGATTGTCTCCAGCATCGTAGCAAGCTCAGTGAATTCGCCTGAAAATCAACTTCTTACTATGTACATATCAAAAATGTCTGTGATCTTGATGATACAAGTATTCCAGGCGTAATAAAAATCAGATTAGAAAGACTGTCTCTAGAACGGTAAAAAAAACTCTGACAATCAGATGCAATATAATCACAAGGTATGTGTTCATCTAACTTGTAACTGAAAAAATCTGAAATCTAACTGGTAAAACAGAGAAAAAGAGTGTTTTGAGAATTTGCCTGACATTTTAAAAAGTTCCACGGAACTGAGCCAGGGTTACAGCATACTGAAATCATCATGGAGACATCTTACAAAAGCATCTGGTACAATCTACATGGTAGTGCTATGATAATTAACTTTAAAATACATTTAAAACCCTTTTAATAGTAAATGTTATATTTGATAAATCATATTTCAGAATTTTAGTAGACTTCAAGTGTCACTATCTGCCTTTCCACCCTTTCATTGTAAAGGATTAGCTGTCCATATTTGCAAAAAAAACCAGGATTAGTTAGCTGTAAACAATGAAAGGTCATTTCTTGACAATGAATTATTTCAGGAACATTTTAGAAAAGTCAAATATACCAGAAGTTGATAAAAATGTAACCAAGAGCAAGTTTGTTAACAATATTTTTCTGACAAAGATATCTGTAAAACTTCCAGAAATGCAAACTTTAATTTTCTTCACGAAAACTGGCCCATGCTGTGATATAATCAAACCCTGTGATGCATTATTCTAAAAATTTCATGCTCTACAATCCTGCTGTGTTATAGGGTTTAACACCACTTTCAGCACAAGATACTGTAGGCTATACATCGTGGCCAGTATAAATGGTGGAACAACAACATGGGAAAACCCCAGAAAAAAAAAATGAACCACAAGAAGCTACTGGCAAAGCTTTCTCACATACCCACATTGGCTGAACCTAAGAATCAAGCCCATGCAGACAGACATAAGATGGCAGTATAATCCCCCTCTACAATTATTAGAGTCAAATTATTTTAAAAAATATAAACATGGAAAAACCTGCTCCCAACAGCATCTTCACAACCTCTCAGACATATTCTTACTTTCAAACACAGATTTCTCAAGATGAAACAACAATATATCCATACACTATAGTTTTATCAAACCCCTTCAGGGTGATGAGGACAAAAAAGGGGGGCAATATAACCTTAAATGTTTGGTTCTTGCTTTCCCTTAATGAATTCCATCATGGACACGATAAGCTTCACAAGTACCCAGTACACTTCTTACTTGGAACCCCTGCTATCACATCTATGAATAAGCATAATAAACTGTTTAATGCTAATTACTTTAGTTACAATGTTTACAACCTAATGTATTATATCTGGCTGAGCAATTGAAATGACAACATGACACATGACCATGACTGGTAGCTTTTATGCAAGTAGGATTTTAATGTCTTGAAACTGTTATATTACATGTAAACCCCATTTACATATTTTGATACAAAAGAACTAATTAACATAAATAGTACAATCAGGGCAACTTTAACTTAAATGCAACAATAGAACACTTCCACATGTCATAGATCAAAACATATTTAGGTTCTCACAGAACTGTTCACAGGTGCCACTTTTATGGCTGACACTTTTCATTTTTGAATACAAAAAGTTATATTACATTTATGATCATTATATGGAAAGTTAATCAAAAGATAAAAAATGAAACACAGATTTCACTTGCCAAGACAATTTGTTGGTATTCATTTCAAAAAGTGTTACCATCAGTGGGTATGTTTTTTAAAGAAAACTTAACAAACTAAAATGACTTATCATGATGACAATTTCAAATATCTTCAATTTTCAATTATAAAATGAGTAATATATCAATGTTTTACTTACCAGTTTTGAACACTTCTTAATTCATTCAGAATAAAGGCCTATTTAAGGCACATTTTCTGTAAGAAAAATAGGATCCACACCCACACCTGCATTTAAAGCAGGCTCATGAATTATCTGTGCATGCTAAAAAATTAGGGAGAAAATAATGCTAAATAATGCAAAGAAACTTTTCACAAGTTAGCTTTGGAACCACAAGAGTCAAATTATTATGAGTAACACTACAATCTAAGCCCCAACTTTGGACATTTGCTATCTTAGCAGCTGCAGATCTAATTAAAGTTTTAGAGTCAACAAAATTTCACTTCTGGAATGTTTAAAATATGCAAAAACCTCTTGATAAATCCATAGCAGTTTTGTTTCTTTTTGCTTGAAATATTATACAAAACTAAACAATGACCATTTTTTTAGGTATCATTCTAAAATTGTATAGCAAACAAAGTAGCAGATTTTTAGAACAGAGCACCACAATTTGACCTGACAAATCACAAATAGATAATGATACACATAAATTTGTTACTTTCAGAGTAATTTTGGGTGCTTAAACCATACTGATACAGGTATCTGACTCCAGACATAATTACATAATAAAAAAGAAACATGCCTGCTAATGATCAGTATTCCACGTTTTCTGGAAACAAATTGGGTAGATCTGTGTTCGAAATTCGGGAGATTGGGTCCAAATCCGGGAGATTAGCGTAACGACTATTTTTCTCATAAGTTTAAGCACAAAAGTGCAGATCGTACCACAACTAAGCAAAATAACAATAATGAATAACAATTATATAACCTTATTAATTTTTTCTATATGGTTGCTGTTCAGGAACTCTGGAGATAATAGTCCGATTGTGATTTGTCTCCTTCCAATGTCATATTGCTCCATGTGAGCAAAAGTTGTTAAGAATATAATTCTCAATGGGGACGAATTATAGCAGAGGTTTATTTCTCGAATTGCTGGAAAATGTGGAGATCATTCGGATTGTAAGAACTTGATAGTCTGGTTCCTTGATCTCTCTCCACTCTGTTACTCTTCGTTAGGAAGAATAACAAAGTATAGAGAGGTCAGGAAACCTGACTAATAACTTTGATTGATGGATTACTATAGTAGTGAACAGTGTATTGAATGTTGGTTTAGCTGGAAATACCTATGTTTGGCATTTTTGTTTTTTTCCGGGAGATCTTGTAGGCAAATCAGTTGATCAAAAGATGGGGTCGAAAATCAAAAGACTCCTTGACAATTCGGGAGACTTGGCATGTATGGCCAAGAGTTGATAGGAAAACATGGCAACAAACTAATCCATTCAAATTAATGCATTGTGATGGTATACATACATAATGTCAAAAGCACAAAATCAGAGCAATTACACACATAAAAAAAAATTTTTTAAAAACTTGAATTACACAATCAGATTAAAATCAGATCTCTGCTGCTATACATGAAGATCTGACAGTGACCGATTAGGAGTCATGTTCTTGCAAACTATGTTATTACCATAATTGTTAATTTTATCAGACATTCAGATTAAGTCTGATAGCTTTGCATTTGGAGACTGAGCAGTGTTGATGAAAAGCATGAATGAGCAAATGATTTTTTATTCACTTTCAGATTTTTGAAAATATCATTTTCATTGGCTAGTTCAAAGGTCTCCAGAACATGACCTCTAAGCAGTTGTCATCAGATCTTCTCATAGGACAGCAGAGATCTGATTTTAATCAGATTGATAAATTACGCATACTCAAATCTGAGCAATTACATAAGGGACTCAAATATGAGCAATTACATAAGGAGTATTATCTAATTGGTACAAATCAAAGTATTCACTCTCAGCTATATCTAATGACCCCACAAATTTATAAATATTTCAACATTTAAAATGTCATGATGCCAAGTCAGAACATACTTCTGCCTTTCTGCCAAAAACTGGAAAAACACCTCAGAAATACTTCAGTATTTACTCCTACATATATATGTACCTTGTTTACCACATGCCATCATGGCATTAATTAAGATAAATCGATAGAGGTGACATGTTCTTAGCTAAAACATTAACAAGTTTCATATTTCAAGCAAGAAACCTCAAGAACATTCTTCTATTGTGCCTGTAAAGATAATACCATAAAAGCATCAATGAATTTAATATACCTGTAGCCAAATTCTGCCACAAATACCTTAACATAACTAAGTTTTCCCCCTTGGTACATTGTAGTAATACCATCAAAGTATTTCCATTCAGAAAAGCCGCAAGGTGTGCTGCCTGAACTAACTTCATGAATTACCATCTGACAATGCTTATAGGTTAAGTATATGAGCAAACTACACAGATTTGCCATCACATAATGTGCCTGCAGATCTTCATCATTGCGTTGAGTTTGGTAGGAATTTACTATACTGGAACACATTAATCTTTCAAGTAATTTTGTGTGCACTTTATAGTCTTGGAGAGTCACAATCTTTTCAATCTATTGATACTTAGCTGATAAAATGATCAATAAAGGGTATCAAATGTAGTGTTTAAAAATGAAATCATTTGAAACTTGCATATCCTAAAATGCACGCAAACTGAAATTTTAAAAAAACAACAACAAAAATCAGTGTTATTTACACCTTTCTTCCTAACTGCACACTTATGGAGGAATACAATTTTATAAATCTAGATGTAATACTGGAAATTCTACATGTTTGCATTTTTATGACCCTGTTCCCATCAAGAAATTCATATAGGCTATTACATGCACTATATATATCTGTTTTATTATGCTAGTATCCACATTTAATCATTTGAAATACTAAATTTAATATTCTTGCTGCAGAGTGAAGTGTTCATCAAGGATATTTACCTTTGGGTGTTTACTAGTAAATATATTACTTCCATTTTCATTAATGACATAATAGCTCATATTCAGATTGTGTTTTGTGTTTTATTGTACACTTTGATGCAACAAAATCCAATTTAAGTTACATGTACCTTTTATAAGCTTGGTCTAATTTACAGAAGCCCTTAGCTTGTAATGACAGCATTTGCTTCGTTTTCCCAACCCCTTGATCAAAGTTCAAATCTGATACTTATTCAATTGCAAGTACTCTTATGTTCATTTAACTAATTTACTCCTAGAACTGCAGGAGGTGGTAGCCTACTTCTGAGCTCTGTAGCATTAAGGTCATGTGTGACACTATAAAGTGGGTTGTATTATAGAAAGGTAGACAGATGTAGCTTTACAATGATACCAAATAATATGGATGTTCTTGTTGCACTACAAAATACAGAGGGAAAAACATCAATTTTTGGAAAAGAGTTTTTTCACGCCTAAATTCTCTTCAGCTCATGATCCGGTCCAGATTTTAGAATTTTTGGCTTCAGATCGAAGACAGACAAGTCTGAATTGCACACAGACATGTGAACCTTTGCAATAATAGGATAAGATGGGCATTTAGAATGAAAAGTGGTCTCAACACGAAAAGGATGGGTCTGTTTAGCAAAAAAAAAAGTCCAGATTTTACCCTTCTGCTCATGATCAGGCAAAAAAGCCAATGAAAATCGATGTTTCTAACACAAATTGGCATCAAGTAGGCCAGAAATGTCTTTCAATTCTATGTATTATAATGTATTTAAAAATATCTCCCAAAATCGATTTCCTACTAGCATTTCAGGTGAAAACAACAAAAACCTCCAGGGGTTAATGGGTTAACAGTTTATATTGACTTCCTGTTATCATGCTGCACAAATTAAACCTATTCAATTGCAGCTAGATTTCACAGTTTATATGTGAAAAATTTAAAATACAAAACCTAAAATGTTCCAATTATTCAATTTATGTTTGAAATTTCTTATGGATACTGGTCAAAACAAACCAAGATTGGCTTCCCTACGTCACCTTTCTTTGTATATTTAAAAAAGCTCCCTTACAAGAATCTCAAGCTGGCTTCTGGGGTTGGCTCACTTTGTAAATGAAATAACTTTTGTGTTTGATAGCCCAAGTTGAAATAATAGGCTTTTTTCTTTCTACCAGGTGTATTTATTCACCACATAAGGTTCTATTACTTGCTATCATGTTACAATAATCAATACAGGCAGTCATGGATGTCTGCATGGTACATACAATAGCATATACAGCATTAATTGTCATTAAGAATACTTCTGAATCCCATTCTAGTAAAAATATATATTGAATCATTAACCTCGATATAATACACTTTTGGTTATTTTCCACCATACACCATGACCTGCATGAATTGCAACAATCTCTCTCTCTCTCTCTCTCTCTCTCTCTCTCTCTCTCTCTCTCTCTCTCTCTCTCTCTCTCTCTCTCTCTCTCTCTCTCTCTCTCTCTCTCTCTCTCTCTCTCTCTCTCTCTCTCTCTCTCTCTCTCTCTCTCTCTCTCTCTCTCTCTCTCTCTCTCTCTCTCTCTCTCTCTCTCTCTCTCTCTCTCTCTCTCTATGGCTCTCTCTCTCTCTCTCTCTCTCTCTATGGCTCTCTCTCTCTCTCTCTCTCTCTCTCTCTCTATGGCTCTCTCTCTCTCTCTCTTGCTCTATCTCTCTCTCTTGCTCTATCTCTCTCTCTCTCTCTCTCTCTCTCTATGGCTCTCTCTCTCTCTCTCTCTCTCTCTCTCTCTCTCTCTCTCTCTCTCTCTCTCTCTCTCTCTCTCTCTCTCTCTCTCTCTCTCTCTCTCTCTCTCTCGTTTGTGATTATCTTCACATCAGTGAACAATACTGTCAATGACTTAACTCAACATAGCAATACACACTTAAGATATTTACAATACAACACAGGAACAAGTTTTTGGATAATTGATATGTTTTTTGCACCTGAATTGTCTATGAACAGTACAAGGTAAGTTTCTATGAGAGTATAATCAATTAAGCATTCTATTTCCCTACATGTATCTTTATCTACATGTACTTCATTGTAACATGCAGGTGAGGGTTGCAAATTCAACTGAATTAGTTTCATTCTGAAAGCTTTGGTACATATGATCTAGACAAAACAAAGTTTAGCTATAAGTTACAGGGCAGGAAAAAAATAATTTATTTTTCCCCAAGATATATATATAAAAAATAGTAACCAGCAGACCAAAGAACGCAGACTTTGAACTGTCAGAACATTATGTGACAGCAGATCAGGGTCTATGTTGTTTACCATTAGACTTTACTTATATGCAAGTAAATATTGTATTTTAGGCAGATAAAATGACATTTCTTCTAAAAACTGTGAACTAAATTGTCTAGTTACACCTGTATTCATAGTAAAGATCAAATACAGTATGTATAGTTTTAACAGAAGCTGAAATTCAAAGAATGTAATACCACTACCAGTTAATTGAATTGTTACAATAAGTTAGTAAAAGACTAATTTTACATTAAGTAGATTATCAAATTCAAACAGAAGTCTCTCCAAATTAAATGATACTGTGACATTACTACTGAATTGCTTTATATTTCATTTGGGTTGTAAAATACACTGATATTACATTGAAATATGTTTTGTATACTTCTCGGTTTGCAAGAAATTATACTGTTAAAATATGTTTGAAATATTCTTTGTTATACATTTGGGGTTGTCAAAATATACTGTCATGTTACCATGGAATACACTTTGAATACATTTGGGGTTGTGAGAATATACTATCATATTGCATGGAATATGCTTTGTATATATTTTGGGTTGTAAGACTAAATTCTCATGTTACATGGAATTTGTTTAGTATATATTTGGGATTGTAAGAATATATGGTCTTGTTACATCAAATATGCTTTGTATAAATTTGGGGTTGTAAGAATATACTGTGATAATATGGAATATGTTTTGTTACGTTTCCAGTCATCGAACAACATATCCTTTTTCAAGTAAAAATGGATTCTAAATTTGAATTTATCGTTGCAGAGTTTTATCAGCTTTCTTTCTAATTATGATGAAAATTTCAGTGAGTCAATTGTTTCCACAAGAATCATTGTGCTCAAAACTGTCACATGTATAAAAACTGAATTGAATAAGACTTATCTGACAACCAGGGATGAGTTAACAATTGTGTTAAGCATATTTTATTTACCAATAATTTAATTTTATGACCTGTCATGAAAAATCATCTGTCTCATGAGACCATGATTTCATGGCAAAAAAGGGAAGTCAATCTAGAAAGATTCTAAATTACATATATTTTCTGGATCTAAAAAAGTCCTTTTCAATGAAGTAAATGTGTTTCAATAGATTAAGGATTCCTATCCAAGTATCTTTCACAAACAGTAAAATGTCTAGGTTATAGAAATCTCTCTCTCCCGTCCTCCCCCCTCTCTCTTTCTCCATCCCTCCCCCCTCTTTCTCTCTCACTCTCCCTCCCTCCCTTTCTCCCTCTCTCTCTGTCTCTCTCTCTCTCTCTATCTATCTATCAATATATATATATATATATATATATATATATATATATATATATATATATATATATATATATTGCTCTTACCTCACTTAATTGTGCACAAACTTTGTTAAATGCATCAATCCATCGTGCTCGTGCTGGTGAAGGCATGTTCGAGTGATTCTGTGCATCATACATTAAATCAGGGTCACTATAATCCTGGGTACTCTGACGACTAATGTTGGTAGTGGAAGACCTACTGTTTAATGGACTGAAACAAAATCAAGTGTAACTAAGAAATTAGACACAACACAAACATTACAAAATCAAAATAATTTCTAATGACAATGAAAACATTTTAAGATTTGTAAATTGCTCTACAAGTCTATGTGATTTTTAGAAGCAGACATTTGCTGTAATTACAGCATCTTAACATACATGTAAAACAAGCATTTGTAGAAGGAACAAAATTGACCAGAAATAATGATCATACTAAAGGTACAAAATTATGCAAAATATTGTATGAAAGGTGAACAAGATTGTCTGTAAGTCTGCAATCTCTCCCCAGAGAAACCCAGGAGGCCTGCCTTGATGATGGTGAGGGGTGTTATTTATGATTGGATAATCCTGGTATTTATATAGTATAACACTATATCCCTGTTTGTTTGTATCCCACTACAATAACTAAAACATTCAATGTGATAAAAAGAGCACAGAATTAAGTCAATTGAATCATTGGTTAAAATTTCTAACCTGACTGTGACCAAAATGGTAATAATACTGGCATCCCCTTGCATCTTTTATGCTTAAAGAACTTTCCATACTAACATGGTGTCATATTCTATATACTATGGGGTAATTTATTTCCATCCAACAACATAATGATGTAACTCATCCTATTTGGTAACTGCCAGATAATTCCATAAATTACCATAACGTTGAGTTTGGAATTATATTCCTTTGCATACATGAAAATATTAATCCACCTGAAAGATAAATTTTTTGTTGTCATTCTTTTCCATTGCTTGATTTGACACTCTAACTATCAGAAACAGACAACATATGTACATATTTTGTCATGCATACAATCCTTTACTGAAAATGGACTTGTCCAGGAGCTGGAAATGGGTCTCAAGCATGTCCATTATAATATGGACAACTTCTGTTATGCATGAAATGTGCAAACGATGACAGTATTATGGCCATTCTATTCACAGTCAGGTTAGAAAATATAAATCAATGAATTAATTAAGTTCTTTCCACTTTTTATCAAAGTAAAGGTTTCCATTATTGAAATCAGTAGGGTGGTACAAACAAATGGGGACTATAGATAATGGGTGTCAACACCACATTAAATACTGATAGAACATTATGAGAAATTGTTTAAACTGGTGAGAGTCCCTTTACACCAATTTGCTTTACATTATTCATTTTAACACCATTTCTGTTTAAAAAGTTATAATCATTCTATTTACACCATCACTGGCACCATTTGCTATGACAGTTCACATACATGCATTTATATTACAGTTGCTAAACAACATGACCTTAGCAATGCATCTATGGCATAAATCAAGCATCACCTCTATTGAGAACTGAACTGAAGCACATACTTACTCATACTGTAATTTCTTCTCCTATTTACTATCTTACAATCTGCTTTGTCTGAAATACATCATGAAACTCAGGACCTTTACTAGTTGCCCATTTAAACTCTGATTTCCATGCATTGTTGAATGCAATGCAATATTTCTTAGACTGGGTTTTTGGCATTTTAGCATAAAGTGCTATTCTTGGCATTGAACTGACCAAGAAAAGTTAAGAGCCAGCCTTCAATATTCCTCTTAAAATATCTTGAATAACACAAAAGAATCAAACAAGCGCACCCAAAAAATCAAACTACACCAGTGTTTCTGACCAAATCACATTTTATTCTGTTTCTCCTTTTTAATCTAACTTCTGCCAAGGTCAGCCAATTTATAATCAAGGACAGAAAAGCCTTCATTAAAAAACTTGATTCTTTTATTATTAATAACAACTATATCAATATCCTGCCTTTGGCCCTAAGCACTCTAAATTACAACAATAACATAATCTTTTACAACTTGGTGAGCACACATCATCCACTATGTAACAATTCTTAACTGGACTACTAAGCACATTCCATTTCTGACTGGTTTCTGTATTGTGTAGATAAAATCCATAAAAATACACTTTTTCAACCAATTTTGTTTTTAATTTAACTTTCTAAAGTGATAGATTTCAACTATGAAAGATATGAACAGTAGAAATCTTTAATATTTTTGTTCTCCTGCCAGTAAAACCACATGTTCTGTTGAACATGCAGACACTTTAACATCAAAACAAGTGACATAGACATTTTATGTGAAAACAGAACAAGAATGCTGTTCCATTTCAATTGGGGTTCTAGTGTTTTTAGTTGACTAGCAGTAAAGCTTTTATCTTCAAAGCAATTAGTGAAGGCAGGCAGCTGACTTTCAACATGACTGACAGACCATATAATCTCCTCTAATTACAGACAATAAAACAGGTTTTAGTTTTACTATTTGCTATTATACATCTGGCAGGTTTATTTTAAATGTGCACTTTAATACACATCAAAATGATCTGAAGAAAACAAAATAACAGATTAATCAGAGATGTTCAGATGACATACTAAAACTGTGTCTTTAAGATACAGTACTCTGATAAAATTAAAATTTATATATATATATATATATATATATATATATATATATATATATATATATATATATATATATATATATATAGTGGATTCATACCTGTTGTTTACCTTTTATCCTGCATGAAATGTAATATTAATTTGTGTCTGTGTCTGTCTGATACTCCAAACCAACTAAATAGATCATTATTTGGAGTGCACAGTCACAAATATTGGGAGTGAATGCAGGTACAACATGATTCTGCTTATAACATGATGCCAGTATTCTTATTTAAGGTCACCTTTGTTGTTAACATGCTCATCATGGAAAATCTCATTGCAGATTTTTAATCCTAGCACTGTGTTTAATTTTGCCTTAAATTCACAGTGCACCCTTTCTGCCATATTGGCATGTTACAATTCAGAACTGAAGTATATCTGATGTCTGATGAAACCTTGAGAAGAAAACAAATGATATACTGTATGATCAAACACATTAATCAAAAGTTGATGACAAAACGCACATTTTCTATTGGAAAGTTTTTTAAAAATTTGTAATGCAATCCCACTTAAAACCCAGTGCAATTCTTATGAACCTGAGCTTCACATTATAATGGGTGTTACCTGTATATTTATTTTTAGAAAATGACTAGTAGGCCAGAAAAAGAAACTATAACAGATGAAATCCAAACTGCAGTGGAATCGACAGAAATTATACAGTCAGGATCAAGATAAAGGGGTATTTTAGTTGTATGGATCACGAATGATGAGTGAATGTGAAGATAAGATGATTGATGAACAAAAATAAATGAATACTGGGTTGGTTGAATATAGACTGAATGATTGATGACAAGCCTTGAAACATGCAAGGTCTGGTCTGTTACCAACTAAGAAGGTAAGATGTTTAAGATTCAAGATTCTAGTGGTACTAAGAAAGAAAGAGTGCTTGTGAAGGTCTCTTTTGATGGGGGAATTATACAATGAAGTTAATGAAATTGCTCAATGTAATCACTCTTTATCAGAGAAACACTTAATTACATGTATTTGGGGCTCCAAGTGGCCAAGTGGTCTAAAGCGCTCTGCGTTACAGATCACTGCTTGTGGCTCTGTGGTTCTTTCTGTGGATTTCCCGGTTTCTTCCTCCATCATTATTACTGGCTGCCATGTATAACCTATCATGTGCTGAAAAATGGCATTAAGTCCAACAACAACAATGTGTATTTGGACGCAAATTTTTGATTTGAGATTCAGAATATCACAAACACAGGAATCCTCCATGCACACATTTTCGTTGCAAAGAGGAAAGTCTTGTGGCAAAATTAATATGTTCTAATCACTATGAAAACTGAAGCAATGCTTTTATTTTAGTTTGTTGCTGACTTCTTTAATCAAAGTCGATGCTTGCTTTGATGAAGGTACATGTGTCATTGAAGGTGCCACTAAAGGCTCCCTTTGAAGGCCCAAACAAATACCTGTTTGCTATTACTGTGGCAATATCAAATAATTGTTTTTTCTCTTGTTTTCCTTAAATTGCCTTGCTGTGGTAGTCATTTTACGTTCCTGCCCTCAGAGGTTGTTGACTGTAGCTAGTCAGTTGCATGGCCATTTTGATTATATTTGGCAACATCAAATAATTGAAGAACATTGAGATAATTGTTTTAAAAAAATTCCTTAATTTATATCTGTGCTTCATAGGTAATCAGCTTTCATTGAAGTTACAGCGAAACTATTTTTTACTGTTTGTTTTTTATCTTCATTTTTTTTTCAAATTGCCCTGGTGTGGTAGTCATTTCCCATTCCTGCCCTCAGAGGTTGATTGTAGCTAGTCAGTTGCATGGCTATTTTGATTATATTACAGCATACAGTATCAAGGTCAGTTATCAGCATAATCGGATTATGATATAACAATGCACTGTTAGGATGATTTGTCAATATGATATAAGAATTTGTTTATGTAACAATTTATTCCAGTGCATTTTTATATCCAAGTTTGGGGCTTCCTGTCATGGTGCCTTTGAATTTCTCCACCCCAAACCCAAGATTGTAGACATTGTTTATATCAGCCAAAAATGTTGTCGCCAAAATATAGCCAGATGGTATATTTTGTTGGCAATATGTAAAATAAAATCTCAATCTGTAACATTGGCAAAGCTAAAACAATCACTTTTTGATTTCATTTCCGGTTGTTGCCATATAAATATTGACTGCGAAATTGAAATCAAGAGTCTTGGACAAAATGCTGTTTGCAAATTTAGAAAAGTATTTTGGGGTTAAACGGAAAAATAATGAAGATTTCACTGAGATTCAGAACTGTGCTACAGTTGCAAGAACTGATAGATTGGATGTGACAGTAGCCAAGTGTAAGAAAGTATGTGATTCCTGGCTTAGTGGGAACTGCAACTATTGCTGGTTGGACTCCTATTTTTACCAGATTAGGAGTCCTGGACTCCTAGTTTTAAAATCTTAGCAAGACCTCTTTTTTTTAAAGATTTCTTAAAAGCACTGGACTGCCATGGTTTGCCTACCTCAAGCTAAACTCAAAAGTTTTCATGTGTTTAACTGTTATTTGTAGGACTTTGAACATGCACATCGAGAATGTAAAAATGGAAGATACCTTCTGGATATATAAAGTGTTAAGTTATGAATTTATTTGTATGGGAAACAAAAACAAGTTTTTTTTATAGATGTACTACATAACCTTAGGAGTGCAGTATATCAGACAAAACAAGTTTATATTTTCCCATACAAATGCAGCAACATTTTTGTTATATGCTCATTTACTTATTTTACCTAAGTCTTAAATATATAAACAAAAATACATGACAAGAAGCATGACAAGAAACAAAGTAAGTTACATTATGCTGTATTTTAAACTAAGTACACAAACACAGATGCACAACAACATTAATGTGCACACAATTCTGCCCAGTAAAACTTGAACTTAGTTGTGCAGCTGACATCACTTTAGAAATAAATTATTGTTCTGGTCTACTTAAACTTGAATAGATTTAAATTGTGAATGAATGCACATTGCAACATCTTTTCATTTGGTCTGGAATGGACAGATTTTGTTATTTTTTTGTATTGGTATTCTACTAAATTCCATGATTATGGACTGGATTTAACCAGCAATTCTACATGAAGTAACAGCTGATTTGTGCATTGAGGAAACACCATGTTGTTTCATTTCTGTTGTGTCACTGAATGTTTGGAATCAGAATGTGAGAAAAATATGAACTTTTTCATTTGTAATTATCAAAAAGATGCTATGGAATATAATGTTCATTTCAGTTTGAGTGCAGTAAAAGGATAATTTGCACCTGGAAGGTAGTCAAAATTACAGTACAATCTCTAAATGTGTAATCAAGCTTTGGAACCCATGACAAAGTTCATGTAATTTGGATCTGCAGAACTAAGAAAGTAAGTACATTTTGAGGAAATTCAGGATGTAAAACTAAAAGTATATTTTTTGCCATTCTTTATTACCAACTAAAGAAGAGAAGTTTATGCTTTATCACTTGCATGCTATCTTTTATGGACTCCAGCAATGTTATGACCTGTCTAGCCTACATCCAAAACACTGTATCAAAAAATGTATCAAAAAAGTTAACATAGAATATTGCAAAGCAACTGATATATGATAGTTCACAAAACAGAAGCTCTAGTTCATTCAGAAACAAATTTAATCAACCAAAATATAAAAGTGTCTACTACATGATTGTACATGACTTTCTTACAAAGTAGTTCCTAATAAACTATCATGCCTATAGATGAATTAGCTCCCTTTATTCCATGTGGATGCTCTCTGCATTGGAGGTGCATTCTCTCTCTAAATAAGATCCATGTTTGAGACTTATTTAACTCAAAAAGTTAAGCAGTAACATGCCACTAGCAGAAACTCATGATGTTCAATGTTTTAACAGCCATTTCCATCCCATGCTGCATGCTATAAGCAAGACAATATTAGTAAGGATTTTTGATGCCAATCTTTTTTTTTTATCCCTAAATGAGGGTTGTTCAATTTGATAAGGAATTGGCAGTTGTTATAACAAAAACAGTACTTTGGCAGCTAAATAATTTTGGATCATTTGTTATTTTTGTCCACTGCTGAGGTTAACATATAAGATAGAAGTCTCTAACCCAGGCAGGGATAAACTTCCACCAGTGTGTGGGCCAGATATTTGATTTTTAAATTCATACCCCATGAGGTAAGTTAACTTATAAAACCAGATTAATGACCAGATCTTGCCCACAGGCTGTATTTTGCCTGCGCCTAATGTTACCTATATTTGTATCTAACGTCAAAATTCAGTTAAATGCCATCATTCTAACATTGAATGTGTACTATGATATATAATGATTATACATCATATTTCAATTAAAAAATATCAATATCAATATAGATACCTAAAATCCTGTGTGCTTTGCTGGGTGACAGATGAGACATGACTGTCATGGCTCCCATGACTGCCTGCTGGACTTCTGAAAGATAGGATATACTAGAGTTTCAAGTGTAATAACCTGGACTATCTTAAATGTTTTGTTCATCCAAACCATTATAACATCCATGGAACAGTACAAAAATATATACAAATAAAGATTCAACTTGTTAATATACCTCATAAATAGTGACTACAAGAATCTATATTGAGGTTAGATCAGAGAGAAGTACTCGGTCAAGTGTTACAATATTTTTCTTCTGTGAATTTCTGCCAAAACAAATAAAGTAACTCTTGGACTGACTGTCATTATTTTTAAAACAAATTACATAATTTTTTTTATATAAATTACTCATATAAATTAATTTTAATTCCATCACAAGTGCTCTCATTTGATGGCAAGCTGATGACATCTGTTCTCATGAAACTGAAATTATCACACTTTCAATTTGAGGGTTATCAATTACATCATATTTTGCTAAAACTATTAACACTTGCTTCTTGCAGATGGAGCCAAATGACCCAAGACATGACTAAATGATTGCAATTTCATGATATTCTTCTGTTATGTATATTTCATGAAATTTTTCTGTTATATTTAGCAAATTTATATTCTTACTTCTATGAGGAAATTTTAGATCCTGACCTCTATGTAGCAATTTTATATTATAACCTCTATATAGCAATTTTACATCCTAACCTTTACATAAATCCTAACTTCAATATAGCAATTTTATATCCTAACCTCTATGTAGCAATTTTAAATCCTTACCTCTTTGTAGCAATTTTATATCCTAACCTCTATGAAGCAGTTTTATATCCTAACTTCTATACAGCCATTTTATATGCTAAACTCTGTTACAATTTTAAATCCCAACCTCTATGTAGCAATTTTATATCATAACCTCTATGTAGCAATTTTAATTCTTAACCTCTATGTATCAATTTCATACCTTAACCTCTACTTAGCAATTTTAAATTCTAACCTCTATGTAGCAATTTTATATCCTAACCTCTATGTAGCAATTTTAAATTCTAACCTCTATGTAGCAATTTTATATCCTAACCTCTATGTAGCAATTTTATATCCTGACCTCTATGTAGCAATTTTATATCATAACCTCTATGTAACCATTTTAATTCTTAACCTCTATGTATCAATTTTATACCTTAACCTCTACTTAGCAATTTTAATTCTTAACCTCTATGTATCAATTTTATACCTTAACCTCTACTTAGCAATTTTAAATCCTAACCTCTATGTAGCAATTTTATATCCTAACCTCTGTGTTGCAATTTTAAATCCTAACCTCTATATAACAATTTTATATCTTAACCTGTATGTAACAATTTTATATTCTAACCTCTATTTCACAATTTTACATCCTAACATCTTGATTCTTTATCTCTTAATAGCAATATTGTAGCATGATACCTTGATTCATTATCTATATGGAAAATTTTTAGATCGCAATATTCTTCACCTGGTAGCAAGTTTACATAAGTTTGTTTCTTTATCTCTTGGTAGAAATTTTATAGGACAATAGTTTGATTCTTTATTAATATTTATATGGTAGCAATTTTATACTTTTTTATATTTTGTAATAATTTTGTCACATACCAAATCTTGGCAATGTATCTGGTAATATATATATATATATATATATATATATATATATATATATATATATATATATATATATATATATATATATATATATATATGTATAAAGTAAAGAACAGCATTGAATTCTTTTACTGAAATAAAAGAAATGATTTAAACAAATAAATGATTATGATGTTGATTATTTCTCATAAAATAAAACTGTTTATTTAAAAAAAAAAATTAAAAAAAAGATTTTCACTGACAGATTTGCAAAGATGACATCTTACTTCAAAAGTGATATGTTTATAATATTTCTTGGTAAAAGTCAGATAGATTGCTGGAGAAAAGATCAAAAGATCACAGTATCATTTAGTTACTGATTCTAAAAAAATCTTACTTGAGATCTCTTTAAACTGATTAGCATATATACTGGATATTAGTCCAACTGCAAACTGCACAAACCCAGATCTCCCACTGCACAATGTGCTGTCAATTCTTTATTTTTAAACTTTGTACCCCTGCTTAAAAATCATCAGACTGTTAATGCATACAGCATTAGGACCAAATGAGATTTTCCCTTTGTTATGAGCCAAAAAATCATTATGATCAGTTGATTAATAATTTCAAGTGAGCAGTCTAGATGCAAATCTGCTAGTGCATTATTTGTTGATAGATCTAAATCTATGTTGTCCACATTTTGGTATACATGGGCAGTAAGAGTAAAGAAATGTATGTCAATAAATGATAGTCAAGGAACATAACTCCATCCTTCATTCTTTATAAACAGTTATTCTTTACATGGAGGAACCTTTCATAGGAGCCCAAATTTTTTAAGGTTCCTCTGTACTTCTTCTATATGAACATAATTGACCTTTAAAACAAGCTTCAATCCACTATGCAAGCAAGTGAGCATTTTTTAAGGCATAAACTTACCCATTAGGACCATTATATGGGTAGAGGGGGAGAGGAGGTTTGCTACTTGTGTTTGGACGACTATTGTAGGACAAGGGTTCTGAATCTGTATCACTACGACCCAGGTGATATGGACTTCCATTATGGTAGTAGTCCCTTTCTCTAGGCTTATAATTCCGAGATTCATAAACACGAGAATCAAAATCTCTGGGTTCATAATCTCTTGGCTCTAAGTCTCTGGTATCATAATCTCTCTCTGAATTCACATCTTGTTCAAATGAGCCCTGATGCTCAAAGGATATTTCTTGATCAAATGAGTCACCTCGCTCTTGGTCAAATGACTCCATTTGCTCAAATGAGTGTTCTCTTTCATCATAAAAATCTCCCTCAAATGAATCAGACTGTCGAAAGTACTCCTCTTTATATTCCCTACGTTCACGACAATCACGACTATCTTCATGACGAAGAGGGTAGCTGGGTTCCCCACGAAACTGATGTGCAGAGCTGTTGTGCTGATGCTGAAGAGGGTAGTTGACATCACTAGTGTAGTCACTATCTTCGGACATCCCTGCTGTAATGAGACATGTTTAGTTATTGCCAAGTATTTCAGGATCCCACATGACAAAAGTCATGATAGATCTGTTAATTACTGATAAAACTGAAAAAGAAAAGGATTTTTTTATCATAGTGACATCTAATTAAACCTGATATTAGAAAAATGTAGCTGGACGGGGAGGAAGTAATTTTAGTTATGTAATTCAGTCAAATCTGTCCTAATGATCATTTCTACACAAAGTTCAAAGTGTCCATTCTAGTTTCCCCCTTGGCAAATTTCTATATAAATTTTCTGTATATAATGGTCACTAGCCTTCTGCAGTCAGATTCCATGTGTTTCCTAATCAAACCATGCTTTTTCCCTAAATTAAACAGTTAATGGAGTGCACCTAACAGTGACTGCTCAGTTTATGCAAACTGAATTTTTGCTTCATTGGTAGGCACTGTTTAGATAAGGGGATATGGTGTGAGTCAATGTGCAAATATTTTTTATCTTGTTCACACTTGTAACTCAAGTCAAACTGACAATGTAAATATATGGCATTAATTAGTCATTGTCGAAATCAAGGCAGTTTTCGTCACCGGAGAATGGGGTCAAAGCAATTCATTTGCAGGATGGTGGGAGAAGTAGTTGTGCTCTCACAGCAGAAATGTGCTGTGTGACAGGCATAGTTTCTTATCCTTATATATCTGCCTGTGAATTTCATTTCAAAAAGAGATACAGGTTATTACATCCCTTTTCATTTGGGTCAGTGTCATTCAATATTTAAAACATATCTGTAAAGTCAAACAAAGTATTGGTTTATAGATCACAAAGAATAACCATATATGGCTTCTTTGGATTTCATATTCATCAACAGCTTCTCATATAGAGCCATCTTTTGATCTTGGTGAGATGAGCAACTGGTTTATCCATGTATTATTTTTAAAATGTCAACAACTTACAAATAAAATTTATTCAGGCAGGCTGATGAAAGAGTCATTCTTCTGTCTTAGACATGTGCAATCAGTGGTAAAATTACTTTATATTTTGATGCAAAAACAAACTAAAATCAGAGATCATTTGAAATCAGTGATGATTTAATGTATAGGATTGATTAGGGTGAGCAGAAAAATTAATTGTGTGGAACAAATATTTGGGACAACAACATATATGGATACTTTATGACTTTGTTTAATAGCGCATATAATACAATACTGATTTATTATTAGTATTATTGGTATTATTATTATTATTATTATTATTATTATTATTATTATTATTATTATTATTATTATTATAACTTATTATTATTATTATTATTATTATTATTATTATTATTATTATTATTATTATTATTATTATTATTTGGTTCATGGTACTTGTTCAAACATATTTTAAAATGTTCACCTGTGTACTGAGGTCAAATGTGTTTTGGCTGCTGTTACAGAATTGACTGTACTTACATTGTTTTCTTTTATTCTGGTTCTAATCCCAGTTCAAAGTGAATATTTTTCAACCATTTTAAAATTGGAGGTCAAGAACAAAACAAGCACAGTCTTTGTCACTTCTGTCATTCAAAGCGCTTTGATTTGGCCCAAAATGAACTGAATCAGAGCAAGAGGAAGAAAGGAATTATGTAATCATAGCAGATAAATATTAAGTAATTACAATTAGTTTTACCCTCCCCAAAACTACAATTTAACAGCAGTAATCAACTACCTTCTATTCTCACACTGTTGATTTTTCAGCTATCAAACAGAGACATCTGTTTCCAGTGGGGGACACAGCAGACACAACATGGGCTAATGCATAAATTATCTTGCTCTGATCCAGCAGTGATTAACCATAGAATGAAGATCAGGTGGAGTGAAACCACCAAAAAGATGGTTATTCTGATAAAATGCAACTTGAAGCTCAGGGGCATTGTCATTAATACCTTTCTCTCAGGAGCAACAAAGAAAGAAAGCTAGGCTGGCAAAGAAAAGAGACTGAAACACAGTTGTACCTAAAATATATGCAACCCTATTCCACATGACTTTTGCTAAAAGAAGAAAGACCATCTACAAAAAATGGTTCTCAAAACAAGGTTGATTCAAGAGCTTCACAAGGTCGTTTGCATAATGTCCAAAGAATACATGACTGGTTTCACCAAGGCATTAAGCTCTGAAGCTCCTTTTAAGCTACAAAAGATGAGGGTCAGCCCTATGATGGAGCCCATAAAAAACTTAATGAAGACACTGCTCTACAACACCCAATGGCAGAGACTATTCTGAAATAAAAATCAGAAACTCTGCAAATGCAGTCAGAAGAGCATATGGATCCATGTGCTGCCTGATGTACCCATTATGGAATACTTTCCATTTAGCATTATAAATCTTGGAAGCTGACTACCGTCTGGCACCAACTGGGATATCAGGATGAGGGAACATGGCAGGAGAAGGTGCACTTCACTAGGGCCAGCTCCCACACTCTTTTGGGAGTGTGGAGGTAACTGTAATCCTCCTACACTTACAAACCAAGTAAAAGGATGAGCTTTTAAGGGTGTCTTCTCATTTTATTGTGAAATCTACTTAAAACATTAACATAGTGGACTCACAAATCTCATTGGATGAGGGTGCTTTCTAGTGGGTTGAACGGGTTTTGGTGCCATGGCCAATAACCAATGTTAATTATCCATGAGATCTTTAGGCCCAATGTAGGGATTAAGCCACTGAATATGGACTTCACATCCAGAGGTCTGCCACAAATTTCTGTGTTCCAGCAAACCCTTTGAAAGCTGTATCATATATGACGAAAAGAAACTCCAATGAAAGTTCTAAAGACATCAAAAGCAAGTGTCTTGCTTTCTTGTCACAGCTTCCATGAGTCTCTGCAAAGTGGCTTCCTACCTGGGAGACTACTGAATTCAGGGTAGTACGCTTAATTGACCAAGCAGGTTAATGTACCTTGCAGATCAACACTGAAACAAAGCACTGCTGGCTGGAAATATGGACTGACCACCTCTAATGTCTGGTTGCTTCTTGGAGTTGTATCAAATTATGCATCATCTCCCCTACTGTAACTAAGCAGGGAAACAAAAGAGGGTCACATATTTTCTGAACCCCTGAAAGTTATCTCCAAACTGGAGGCAGCATTGATTCCTCCCAGAATTTGCATAATGGAACCTTCAACAGACCAGGAAGTGCCACTGTTCCCTCCTGAGTTCAGCATGCAGATGACTTCCTACACCAGGAAGTGCCATGATCCCTCTTGGGATCCACAGAAAAGGAAGTGGCTCCCTTCATCTTGATGCTGCAGAAGTTGTGGCTTTCTACTTGATTCACTACCTCATCTGACCACAAGGAGCAGAATGAACATCCATCTCTGTGAATGCACTTAGCACATGTCAAGCGGGCGCAGTTGGCGTCCCAAGAAACCTTTTGAAGGCCATATCTGCCAACTTTTCATAGCATGCTGACAAGGTGAAGCAAATCAAAAATTAACAACAGGAACATAACTGCAGAGGGTAATATCTACCCTAAAACTAATACCAAATACAGGGATAAAATTATGGAAACACCACTTAGCAAGTGGATGCCCACAAATAACAAAATGATAAACAAGAACAATGATAAAAAAAACAACCACTGGTGAGAAAAACTCAACTGCAACACAGAAATTTATAACTATAAAAAATTATAACTATAAAAAATTTATAACTATAAAAAATTCACCTGAATCTGCAAAATTCTTGAGCAGCATGGGATACATGCTATTTTAAATTAAGTTCATGAAAAAGGACAATACTAATAGAAGGACAATACTAATAGAAGGACAATACTAATAGAAGTGACTATGGCATTTGACTGGGATTATGTTTCTTTCCTCCTAGGTCTTCAGTTACAAGTTAAAGGAGGAAATTCATCATGGATTAGGAATAGGAACTAGAGCCAGGAAAAATGAAAGTGATTTAATATTAACAGATAATATATCACTGCTATAGATGCAAATCTTCTGGCTGTGGCCTTAACACCAACATCAAAATGGCAAATGAGAAAGTCATAGAATAAAATGTATTTAACCAGCTTAATAATAATCGGTCCTAAGTATTAACAAAATTGAGAGGTTTTTTAAAAATATAAACAAATCAAAATTCTTTATCTAAAAACTAAACTAAAATACAAAGCTTCTATTACTGTATTCTTGACCATAAGGGCAGAAAGAATAACAAGTGTGTCACAGGACTGAATTATCTTCATGATGATTTAAGTTAAATATAACGAGAACTGATCCACTATCACCAGAAAATTTACTGTTATGTCTCACTTCCAAACAATATCGATTTGTGAAAATCTTTGGATTGCATGTACATGTACCATATTTCTCCCCATCAGGTCACTTGCATACATGTTTGACCATGTGTTTAATTCTACCTCTTACTTCAAATACAAATATTTGTCTTTCCAGTACATATACCCAGGGCAAGTGTAAGTGACATGCTGATAGAGAAAACAAGATTTTAGCTGACTTTTCTAAACTATGAAGAATAGGTACTGTCGATGGCATTAAGTAATATTATTCCTTTGGATACATGTTTTCATGTGTAAACTGATTCACTTCTTTCAAAGAAATAAAATTTGCTTTTCATTATCGCTACCATGTATTTATGCCAATTTCAACATTTTAGACCTGGTAATTTCATTCAATAAAGGAATTTATAGTTATTTTAACAAACAACAAAATATGTAGGAAATTTACACCCTACAATCCTTGGTAAAGTGAGGTTGTTGTTGTTGTTGTAGGGTTTAACACAAGATAGGCTAACATGGCGGCCAGTATTATGGTGGAGGGAGAACCCAGAAAAACCTCGGGAAGAACAAACGAGAAGCTACTGGCAGGCTTTCTCACTTATCCACGTTAGCCAAGTCTGGACTCATACAGACAGAGGTGAGATGGCAGTGGTTTGTAAGGGTCATGGCTTTAGACCACTCTGCCACTCAGGGCCCCTAAAGTGAGGTTGTAGAAACCAGCTAAGAAAAAAACCAATGCTATGAAAACAAATGTAAAGAGGACAAAAAAGTACTGTAAATGGTGTGGAATACTAAAAATAGAACTCATTCAAGACCTCATCAATATTGTTGGTAAAAGAAATGCTGAAGATATCAAAGCCAAAACTACTGAAAAATAAAGGGGCATCATAACACCTGTAAATGATTTGGGGGGGTTTCTTAAATTAGTGTTAAGGTCACTTTTAAGACATTACAGGCTATATCATGCAAGGAAATGAGAGGTAAATGCCTTTCAAAAGAAAACACTAAGGCAACCAACCCATACTGGCCAAAGCAGGTATCAAACCTGAAACCCTTGAATTATGAATCTGATGCTGTCAACTGAGCTACCATGGCTCTCAATGTAACTCATTTTGTAGAACTGAAATGGAATTAGTTCAAGGTCTTAACAATATAAGGTCACATGCCAACATTGGCTGATATCCAGAGTTGGTAAAACTACTACAAAAAAAATTGTAGATGGATGGATATTCAGGTATCATAACATCTATAAAATGATGTATAACACTCAAAACCATGACAAAAAAATTAAGCTATCCATGTCTATTCATGCACAGGAACAAAAACAGACTTGACACTAACAACTTCAGCAATCAAATTCCTGCCTCATGCTGCCACACTGAAAAATTGTTAAGTTATGTCCCCATGTTCAATTTTGTACCATGTCTTTAAAATTGTAAATTATAATATTAACTACTAAAGTGGGAAATAATATAATTGGAATTTCTTTTAATTGACCTAACAGTACCAAAACCATAAAAAATACTATGTACTGTATTTACCATATATGTTGGGATACCATAAATTATTTTTGAAAGTAATTTTCTTTTGCACTGTATGTTCTGGGACATATCACTGCTTTTGTGTTGCAAGTTTTGGGACACCTTTTTAATCATAATATTGATGTTTAGCTGGTAAAATGATTATGGTAATTAACTGTAGGATTTAAAAACTAAATCATTCAAACTTAAATGACCACAAATTTAGTCAACAAAAATTTTATAACAAATAATAAAAATCAGTGTTTTTCATACCTTTAAAGAAGAAAATGTAGGTGCAATACTCAAAATGTTTGAGGTTTGCAGTACATATGAAATACACGTAAATTCAAACTTTGTACATTTGCATGCCACTACTCCTGTCAGGAAATGCATGTAATCTATGATATGCACTGTGCTTACCTGTGTTATTACCATATTCATAACACAATACCATATTTGGATTTTAATCATTTGAAAATATTCAATTAAATATTACTTGCCACAAAGTAAGGTGTCCATATTATTCCTCCTTGAGAGTTTACTAGTATGTATACTGCTTCATTTTCATGTCAGTCTGAACAACTCCTACTTGTATTATAATTTTGTTTTGCTGTACAGTGTATTTGATGCAATTAAAATTCTGATCTGATTTGTATTTGCCTTTTATGTAAGTCAGGTCTAATTCCCAAGTAATATTTCCTTGGTTATCTGCCAGCACAAAAGCCTTAGTTTGTAACAGTAGCACTAACCTTATTCACCCCACCACCAACCCGATCAAGAAACAAATTTGACTCTTGCTCAGTTTCATGTAGTCCTATATTCAATTAGCAAATTATCTGAACTTTCCATGATCATGCTGCACTATTGAAAACTATTCCGTTACGGCATGTGCTTGAACAGATTTCACAGAATATATGCTCAAAGTGTCACTTACAGAGCCCCAACTATTCCACTGTTTCAAAAAAAAAAGAAACCAAGGTCATCTTCCCTAAGGCAGCCTATTTTGTACATAAAAAGGTGGCATTCTTAAAGTCTGTTTCTGGGGTTGTCTTACTTTGCAAATAAAATAACCTTTGTATTTGCAAATAAAATAACCTTTATATTAGATTGTATTAAATATAGAGTTTATTTCTCTCTGCCATGTGTGTTTACTCATCACCCATGATTACACTGTTTGCCACCTTGTTATCATAATTGATACAAACAGACAGTGCTATCTGCAGGGTACAACAGCTTACATGGCAATATTGTTTTTAAGAGTACTTTTCTAACCAGTACCAGCAAAACTAGTCATTTACGGCTCACAGTGATTGTATTTAAGATTTTATTTTTGTGTAAAATGTTATATTGTTAACCTATATATAATACACTCTTGGCTATTTTGTACCATATACCATGTCATGTGTGAATTGCTGATGTTTTGAAGGAATTAATATTTCTATTTTTTTGGTGATCTTGTTGGATTGAATTTTGAGTCTAATAACATTTGGAATCCCTTGAAGAGAACCAGACATGCATTTTCACATCAACAAACAACAGGTCAATGATTTTATTCAACATATCAAGTGATATATTCTATGAATGTGTATGCTAAATCAGAACATATTCAAGTCCATCAGCTAATAAATACAAGGTCTGATTACTTACATTGAGAATACGTCTGTCTTTTTTGCTGCTCTTTAAGTTGCATGATCTAGTGAAAAAACAAGAAATATATTGAGTAAATATATACTCTCAAAATAATGGCACCATATGGCTAATACTGTGCTCAGATGCCATTAAATTTCAATACTTCTCCTTGGTAGCTTCCATTTTTGCCATACAAAAATGTTGGTATATACTTGACAATAATGTACACAAGAACCATTTTTCAAAGTGAAACTAGGTTGAGTTTTTAAAGCACATCAGACAATTTTTCTCCTGTTATTCACTTTAGCAGGCAGTTATAAATCCGAAGAAAAAAAATCTCAGATACTGAGTAGTTATAAACTAAAAGTTAATAAGGTCCAAACACTTTTCAAGTTTTCATAAAGTTCTGTCAGGTACTTTCTTTCTTCTATACAAAAAATGAAAAAGACACTCCTTTTGACTTTGATCTGGCTAATGCCAATTTCTCCCTGTAAATAAAAAAGTAATTCGAAAAGCTGCAGCGACAATAAAGTCTCACTCTGATGAAGATTGATAACATTAATTTTCATGTCAAATGTCTGTAGTAGTTAACCTATTTATTTCATCACAATGAAAACTTTAAATTAAAATGTAAAGTCATTTAAAATGTCATCCAGAAACAACTGAAGACAACAGAACAAAGAGTACAGAGAACAACTGTAAGGATATATGCAGTATTCCCAACATGAATTTTTGTCAATGCTATGCCTCGTCTGCTCAATTGCTCCATGATCTCAAACTCTCATCCTTGTCCTAACAATAACTATGCCAAAATAAAGAGGTCATTTTGCATTATATGTTGTATCCCTCACCTCTGCATCCATGATGGTGTTCAAAACCTCCAATTTATTCTGGAGTTCAGCAGCCTCTGATTCAGGCAAATCTGCAACAACATCTGAAGATCAAAAAGGTTATATATCAAAATTATGAATTAAAATAACAGAAGAGATCAAAGGCAATAAGAAAACTATCAAGACACCAAAGTGGACTTGATTTCACTCACCTAATTACATATTTTTAACAGCTGACAATTTCACCAAGCAGGTGTATGTGGTCCTATGTAAACTATCTCTCAAACTTTATCATGTTGATTTTACCCATTTTATTTTGTCTGATTTAGAAAATATTATACAATAAATAAAGGCTTGATTAACATGGTCTTTTGATCAAAATTGGAGTCATTTAAAAATTTGATGATATAAACCCATGAACCAAGTTTTAAAGATAATAGATGAGCAATAGAGTTTCCAGATCTAAAGATGTAACAAGCAACCTGATGCATATCTTATTAATATATAGAGATGCGGTCATTTTAGACAATGTCTTCAACAGTGACAACAAAAGATTCAGCAAATTCAAATTAGAAATCAGTCTGAGTGATACAAAATTTAGCCAATCAGAAGACTACTTCATCTGCATGTGTTGATCTTGTTCATATTCAGAATCATTCAACATCAAAATAATATAATACAATTTATCAAAATCTAATCAGAAACATAGTTTCCAGTGTTGACAAGTCAATATGATGCAAAGTCACATTAATAGGCATTAATTTTGCTCATAATCATCCTGATATAAGCCTACTGACAAAGTTTGATCCAAATTTAATCAAATATGGCCTCTTGAGTGGGGAAAATAAACAACAGTCAATCAGATGCAATGCAAGATTACCTCAGAAATATGCATGGATCTCATTCATACTAAAATAGAAAAAAAAATCACCCATTAATAACCTATTTACCAAGCTTGAGTAAAACTGGGTCATTCTCCCAAGAGGTTAGAAAGTCTGCCAAATGTATACAATATCACATCATTAATATGACTGACCTTCCTGACCAAGTCTGATTCAAATTTGATCAGAAATAAAGTTTCTAGTGTTGTAACAAGCTCTACAAAAGAATACCTCATTAATATGCATGGGTCCAACACATCACTGATCTTGTGCAAAATCTTGATCATCTAAGCCTTTATCTGAAGTCTGATCAAAACCATGGCCTCTGGAGTGGTAACAAGCTCAGCCAATCAGAAGCAAGATTGCTTCATTAATTTGCATGAACCTGGATCATTACTGAGCTTGTCATAAATTTTGATTATAAAGGTACTGGTGTCATATATTCCAAGTTTGATCAAAACTGGATCAAAAGGATGGCTGCTGTTGTTGTCGTTGCAGAGGTTAATGTAATTTTTTAGCACAAGACAGGCTATACATGGTGGCCACTATTAATGGTGGAAGGAGAACCTGGAAAAACCCCAGAAAGAACCATTGACCAACACGAAGCTACTAGCAAGCTTTCTCACATACCCACATTGGCTGAATCCAAGACTCAAACCCACACAGACAGAGGCAAGATGGCAGTGATCCGTAATGGATAGCGCTTTAAACCACTTGAACACTCAGGGCCCCCAAAGAATGGTCTCCCAAGTGGTGAGAAGTTTCATCCGTTCAGATACAAGATCAAATCATGAATGTGCATGGATCTCACTCATTATTGTGGCTGTCCAAGATCTTGATGAAATAAGAATATACACAGTCCATTTAAACAAATCTTTAGAAATATGCCTCCTGAGAGATAACAAGCTCATCCGATCAGATACAAGCAACCAGACATCATAAAGAAGTCTTTTAGTGAAAATTGCATGCTAATATGAATATCAGTTCAAATATAACAGCAATAAGAAGACTTTAAAAATGGTTAAAATTGCTGTTAAACGTAACATACACTTCACTGCTTAACAGCCCTATGCATAGCGACTGCACTGTGTAACTTTGCTATATGCGTATCAAAGGGCTAAACTCTATAAGGGAAATGGTTAAAACACTTTCTGATTGACATTTAATCCTTATCTTCTTTCTAGCAATTGGATATGCTGGAGTCCTTCAAGAGATAAATATATAGGAATGCATTTGTCAAATGTTTAATGTCTTGTTGATTCAATTTAATATTTTTTCTTCAGTTTTTTTTTAAAAAAATACTGTGTCCTGATTTAATCGTCATTGACTGCCATTCATTTTGGCATCTGTCTCGAACTTCCTCACATGAATCAGTGCTAGGCCCCGATGTTCATATTAAAGATTACATACATGTATATATATATATATATATATATATATATATATATATTCCAACCTGAAAGTCAGCATGATCATAATGGCATAATCTGAGGTTGAAAATAGGAATGATTCTGCCAAAATTGGAATGGTTGGAAGAATTCTGTGCATGGCACTAATAAATGTTACTTGAGATTTGAACAATTTCCATATGTGTCTATGTAACTACAGAATGCCAAATCTGAACAATAAGAAAATCTAATTAAATTGATGGAAATCAGTTTTGAAAATATTACAGCACAATTATTTAAGTACCAGTAACATGAAATTAATAATATTTTAACTAGTAATTTTTTTTAAAAAAGCTTAAGTTTCTACAAACCTAGTGAAACTAATAACTATGGTTCTGAAACTAAAATGAACATGACCAAAAAAAAAAAAAAGAATAGCAGTCAAACTTAGAAACACACAGGATAAGGAAAGACCACCAACCAGGCTGGATCTCCACAGAAATTTTAGAAGCAATGAAGCAAAGAGACCAACTAAAATCAGCAGGAAATAGAACTGAATATAGAGTTTGGAAGAATAAGAATAATACAATATGTCAAGCCAAACAAGCACACAGCAAAAAAGTGGTGGACGAAAACCAAAATAACCGGAAAGCTATCGGGAAAGTGTTTACAGAGTTTGGTGCAGGGAAATGTAAAACTGAAATTTTATCCCTCAATCATGAAGGCAGATAAATTCAACTGACATCTCATATTTTTTACAACTTTTTTGTTCAAATTTCTGAAAAACTTAAAGAACCCAGAACTTCATCTGATCATCTGGAACTCAAAGTTCTTTGTGCTAAAAAAACTACCAAACAATATAAAATGTGAAATTCTTAAAATGAGTTCAGAATATGTTGTAATATATTTTAATAAATGGATGATTGTGAAGCTACAGGACTTGATATGATTGGACCAAGGCTACTAAAGGTAGCTACACCTGTAGAGTACAGCTTTCATTTACATGCACAATAAAAGTATTAGTCTAATACATTTCCACAAACATGGAAAACTGCCAAGGTTACACCATTGCATAAAGCTGGAACAAAAGATGATTTAAATAACTACAGATCCATCTCTATCCTTCTTTGTCTCTCCAAATTAGAAAAACACTTATGATCTTATTCATGATAATCAGTCTGACTTTCAACAGAATCACTCCTGTAAGGCTGCACTTTTATCTTTGATTGATAAATGGCTGAAAGCATTAAATCATGGAGAAATGGTAGGTACTATTTTGGTTGATTTTCATAAAAGCTTTTTATATGATGTAGACCATGAAATTTTGCTTGAAAAACTAAACTTATTACTTAACCAACAGAGTGCAGAAAGTATCTTTAAATGGTCAACTTTCTGAAAGTATAAAATATTAATTTTTGAGTTCCACAGGGCTCTATACTTGGACCTCTGTTATTCATTTCATTTATCAGTGACTTACCTCTTAAGATTGGGACTTCAATTTCTTACACTTACCTCTATGCAGATGATACTACACTGTCTGAGATGGGTAAAACCAAAATGGTCCTTAAAAATAACTTACAAGTTGCTCTCAACAGACTTCAAGTATGGTGCAAGGGAAACAGTAAGATCAAAAATACAGAAGAAAAAAAACAAAAACCCTACTAGTTACAATGAAATAGAAATGGACAAGGCTAGATAGTGACAAACTCCAGGCTCTATTTGACAATGTGAGCCTTAATATGACCTCTCATGATATAATTATTGGTGTAGTTGTAGATAATAATCCTACTTGGTCTATTCACATTAAACATGTTTGAAAAAAGTTTATTCTTATCTTTGTCTACTAAAGGAAAATCAAAACATACATTCCTCTTCAGCATAAAGTCCCCATTTTATAAAAGTTACATTCAGCCATATCTGGACAATTGTAATGTAATTTGGTGTAATACCTCTAATTCAAACATAGCAACACTTTTAAGACTCCAAAAGAGGGCTTGCCATTTAATTTATATATCAATGAATAGACAATTTCCAGGATGAAATGAATAATATAAAGGTTTTAACAATACATAAAAGAATATTTCTTTTGAAAGGCTAAATTGATGTATCAAGTATTAAGAAAAGCCATTCCTGTCTATATAAGCAATATCTTTCACCAAAGAGAGCCTGATGATACTACAAATCTATAGTCCATAAGTAAAAATTACATAATACCAAGGCAAAAGAAGGAATTGTTTAAAAAAAAACATTTTTAATATACTGGTCCACTGGTATGGAACAACAGTCCCAGTGATATAAGTCAGGCTCCTAGCATTTCTTCTTTTCATAGTCAATGTCTCAAATGGATGAAATCTTCAGACAATTAAATAGTTCTAGTACAATAAATACTGACTGCATTTTGTAATTATGCATCATTTTCACAGTTAAATTTTTCAATGCAGAATAATATTTTTTTTATGTTTATGTATTCACAAATGCCTGTGCATGTGTTCCAGGCTTGATAATTTTATTTTTAAAATCCCTTCATTATTTAGTATTAGGCCAGATTTTTGACATCATGTTGTATATGCTGTCTATATTGTACATAACAGATAAAAGGCCTCAAAGTAGATTAATTCTTTAACTAATTGAGTTACCTTCTCTAAATAAAGTCTTTATTATTATTATAATTATTTATTATTATTATTATTATTATTATTATTATTATTATTATTATAACCTATTTTAACAGTCACCTGTACTTAGCCAGCACCTGGTCACAAAAGCACTTTAATGTTCTAGTTGCAAATTTCCTTATAAATGTCATTTCCTTATAAATGTCCAGTGGGTAATGTTTACCTGTCTTCAGCAATTAGTGGCATTCCTAACCAATTGGTTTCTGCCTGACTTAAGTAGTCACATGAAGCATGTTGTCAACAGGGACCACTCTAAGTACCCAAACTGAACCTTTGTTTGCTAAATGGGTCACTGTTTGTATAAAAGCAGATCATGTCAACTAATGTGTAGTTTGGGTCGGACTTGCCTTATAAGCAAGTTTATATAGTACATTTGCCAATCCAGGAAATCACAAAATAAAATATTTGCTGACAGTTGTTCTAATCTTAATGAAATAGATACATCAGTTAGTGATACATTAACTTTTACCCTGATTTGACAGGTTTTTCTTCTAGCAAACTTTAATCAATCATCTTCATGTAATATCTTGTTCATTTTTGTTGATAAGCAAAAACATCAGAACTTGATAAGTATTCATATTAAATTGCAATTCACTATTGATAATCACATATCAAAACATAACTACAGAATAATTTCAGTAATTTATTCACTTCTGAATACACAGATGACTTCAAGGGTTAAAGTGATAATTTGATTTTATCATCTGGAAGAACATTAGATCCTGCCCTCCTTGGTTGTTCTTGCTACCCTTGGTTCCTTACACTACTTAAAACATATTGCACTGAACAATCATCATAAATATTTAAATTTTCTTTCTTTATATGTCACTAGAAAATTCATATCAATATCTCAAACATTATCTGAGAAATTTTCTTTCAAAACCATTTTCTATTATCAGAGGAACAATATTAATGGGAAATAACTAAAATAAAGGCTAGTCTATACCTAAAAATGAGTTACCTCCCATAGCATATGAAACTGACTTGAAAGACATGAATCTTTTCTAGCCTTATTTTCTACTCTTCATTGCCAAGTAACAAACCTTTAGAGTGTCTAAATCTCAAAATAGCATTATGTTAAAACTAAAACTAAAGAACTCTAAAATAAATAGGGATTACATAAAACAAAAGGCCTACCAGGGACACAACTGTTATTGAACAGAAAAGGATTTAATCTAAGATTACTCCTGCAAAGTTCAAAAGGATTTAGAGTTATTGGCTGATATGAGACAATATTTATAATAAAAAGGAAAATTAGAAATGCCATTATTGTCATAAATTCAAAAATCTTTATAACTGTGTTTTAAGATAAACACTTCAAATTAACTGTTATAAGTTGGATTTTTTAATAAAAACATAAGAACTTGCTATAAATTAGACCTGCTTAAATACCAAACATTCAAGTACTTCATACTAAATTTAAATTCAGGTACAGACCCAAATGAGTAAAAATATTTTATGTGCAATGTTCCTGCATGGTGTGTGTGTGTGTGTGTGTGTGTGTGTGTGTGTGTGTGTGTGTGTGGACATGCATGTGTGTGTGTGTGTGTGTGTGTGTGTGTGTGTGTGTGTGTGTGTGTGTGTGTTAGATTTAGTATTATGCAGCAAAAAGCTTAGTCAGTAAAGGTAAATTAGAGTGAAATTCTTCTGCACTTTTAATGTCCCTTTCCTTGCTGGAGCATCACCACAAGGGTATTACCAGAATTAGCAGATAATCTTGTACACTTATATGCAATTCACTTGTTAGAAATTGCTGAAAACGTTAACTCATGCTCTGAGAAAGGATCATACTATTTCTAATTGGCGCAAGAATATACAGTTTGTAACTATTATTAATAATACTAACTATATTTGGTAGAAAGAAAATGGACACTATGAAATAAGCATGGAGGGGTTTATATATCTCCAAGCCAAACATAAGCATATATATTTCTATTATCCAGGTTTTAATGTATTCCTTTAAAAAAAACAAAACCACCCAAAAGCAATATTTAATCTATGGAAACCCTTAAAAGCTGATATGGCAAAAAGATTATTCCAACATCCCAAGTAAAATCTGTGCTGGAATGAAAGAGATAAATTCTCTTCAAGCAAATACAGCTCTGATAGCCATTGTTTCCAATTGATTATTTGAAAAAGACCTAACCAAACTTACCTTTTCCTAGCAACGTATGAGCACAACATAGTAAAGAAAAATACTGTGTGCATCAGAGTAACCTAGTAATTCATTTTCTGTTTGTATTGAATAAACAGTGTGATGACATGTAATTTCAAATACAAATACAGGTAATTGACAATTGAAGAGGCACTGGCTACATGTTTCTTGTCATGAAAGTGACTATGATGATAATATTCCGATTCTTTAACTACTAAATGAATTCAATCTTTTACCCATGAAATATGAATATGTTTCTATGCTTGATGCTCAGGATATATTTTGTTTCTTTTCTTCGTGATCACAATTTTATGGAAAAATGGCATCACAAGGCAAAAAACAGCAAAGAAAAAGTCACAGGTTCTATGTCACTCTTTTTACAAATGGAGAGGTCAACAACTGCAATATTGTAAAGAATTATTCTTTAATAAATACTGATTAAATAATGCTCAATTAATTTATAATTCAATGATGACTGAAATATTTGAACTGCAGACCTGGAGTATATGTGATTAGTAATAGTAATTGTAACTGACTATTAATTTTCTAATTAATCACATGCACTTTTGATCAGACATTTTACTACATGATAATGTAATTGAATCAACTACCATTTAACCAAGATGACTTTTTAATTACTCATACGATTTGATTACATTTCATTATAATATGTTTACAACCTAATTTAAAATTCTTGAAAACTAAATGAAAAATAGGCAGGTAGATAAATTGCTTGAATTTTTTAAATCACAAAATATTTTATTACAACAATTTTACTGCTGACCCAAGCTGCCTTGTTTGATTCAGTGTACCAATTTACTGCAGTTTTTGATGACATAAACCACTCAGGTGGCCTAGTGGTAGAGCATCATCCGCCTTGGATGCAGGAGGTAATGGGTTTGAACCCCGGTCAAGTCATATCAAAGACTTAAGAATGGTACTAACAGTTGCCTCACTTGGCATTCAGCATTATGAGGCTAGTGTTAGGACTGGTTGGCCTGGTGTCAGGATAATGTGACTGGGTGGGACATCATGCTACTTGCCTGCAGCATGATGATTCAGTGCTAAACATCACTATATCTGTCACACTGCAGACATTGTAGCAATATGACTGAAAAATTGATAAAAGATACATTGAAAATCTAAATCACAAGAGGACATAATAGCAAAACTCGAGTGCAGATAAATGCACTTACAAAAAGAAAACTCAACTGTTATTTGCAGCTCCACAGTATAATCACACAATAGATTGGAAGATCAATCACACAACAGATTGGAAGATCAATCACACAATAGATTGGAAGATCAATCACACAATAGATTGGAAGATCAATCACACAATAGATTGGAAGATCAATACACTGACCAAATGAAATGAAATCGGAATTCATTCAGCACCTATTACTCACTGCTTTCACCTCTGAAATGACCAAATAGTCCACAGAATGTTGGAATGTAACAAGCACTATCAAGCAGTTCAAATGCAATAAGAATAAAAGGAATTTATAAATTGTACTATCTTTACATGTTTTTCTTCAAATTATGACTTTCAGTTATTAATACAAACTGTAGCTATTAATCTGTGTTACGAGTCTATGGTCACAAACTAAGTAACAGAAAGAACCAAAACAATCAAGATTTGTAAAACTTAAATAATTATCAAAGTTACAAAACGTAAGAGGAACTTACAGTATATAAATGAAGTCTAAATTAATTCCACAGAGTTTTATTCAGACTGAATGTTCCAAATGAATTTCAGATCCTTGAATGTATGTATTACAATGGCAGTGTCCTGAACTCATTATGAACAATTCACAATAGACCAAGAATAACAATAAGCATTTTTTAATTCCTATGAATAAGTAAAACAAATGTCTCCTCTCAAATTATCTAAACACAACATCAAACAAATCTGCAGACTGATTAACATATGAAACAAGATTCAGAAATAGGAATGAATCCAAAATTTGAATAAATCTAATTGCTTGGTTCTCTCTTTATATTCACCTTCAAGAGTCTATTATGACTATATGTCACAATATACCACAAATGACAGATCTGACTACTCAATCTAATATTTCCAAAATACCTATTCATATTACCTAACCCAAATAGGCAATACTCATTTCTTCTAAAAACCACCTGGCTGATCTGTCCAATGGGAAACAATCCCAAATTTGCAAACAGGTTATTTTTAATAATATTAATGGTCCTCAACACCTATGTCAACAATTATTTATAGATGCTATGCAATCTAAACCCTTAATATCTTAAAACAGAATCTTATACCTGTGTAAAAAAGTCAACTTTTCAATATTTTGACCATTACAACTTGTAGTCATGAATAAAAACTACACATCATATAAACACAACATGTACCAACAGTTACAAAAAATAATGATATGCATAACACCTGTCACTCTTAAAACATATAATAAACAGAAAATATGTGATTTTATAAAGAAATATAATCAAATTTAATTAAATCTAATTCACTCTATTTCAAAATGTAATGTAATGCATTTTGTGTAATACCTGCACAAACCTTAATAAGCACACACCACTCTTTCTGTCCACAAGTCACATCCAAATTTTTAGGCACATATCTCAAAGTACAGCTCAAAGAAAGAACAAATCTCAATCACAGTATAACTCAAAGAAAGGACATGTCTGGCTCAAGAAGACTACACACATCTAAATCAAAGTATAGCTCATAGAAAGGATGCTTCTCAATCACAGTGTACCTCATAGAAAGATAGGATGCATCTCAATCACAGTGTACCTCATAGAAAGGATGCGTCTCAATCACAGTGTACCTCATAGAAAGGATGCATCTCAATCAGTGTACCTCATAGAAAGGATGCTTCTCAATCACAGTGTACCTCATAGAAAGAAAGGATGCATCTCAATCACAGTGTACCTCATAGAAAGGATGCATCTCAATCACAGTGTACCTCATAGAAAGGATGCATCTCAATCACAGTGTACCTCATAGAAAGGATGCATCTCAATCACAGTGTACCTCATAGAAAGGATGCATCTCAATCACAGTGTACTTCATAGAAAGGATGCATCTCAATCACAGTGTACTTCATAGAAAGGATGCATCTCAATCACAGTGTACTTCATAGAAAGGATGCATCTCAATCACAGTGTACCTCATAGAAAGGATGCATCTCAATCACAGTGTACCTCATAGAAAGGATGCATCTCAATCACAGTGTACCTCATAGAAAGGACACATCTCAATCAGTGTAGCTCATAGAAAAGACACATCTCAACCACAGCAGAGATCAAAGACATATCTCAATCACATAAACAGCTCAATGAAAGGACATGTGTTTCAAACAAAGTATATCTCAAAATAGGTAACTGCTTTAAAACCAGCTGAAGACAAAATTAGGTAGGTTGGAGGTGGGACTGATTCTAATTATGTAATACTTACCTGCTACTAATGCACTGCCAAAATTTTCAAGGTTGCCAAGTCCAACCTAAATTTATGTCCCATAATTCAAAAGAACATAATCTCAGCCTGATTCCTTAGTATTAGATAACATAATAAAATACTTTCCAATTATGAGTTGACATACAGGATATCAGAGTGTTGTTTGGAGTAGGGATTTTTTTCAAATAGTGGTTTTACCACCCACCTCAAAAAACAACATGTCACGTCTGGATCCAACAAGCACATGCCTTCAATCTTGGTTGCCAAAGATCAAAGGTTAAAGGAGAAAAAGAAAGAGTAAGACTGCCAGATGGCTGATCTCATAATATCATCCACAGATGAATGATTAAAGTAGACCCAAGATGAAGCAATAGCCCTAATTTTATTGGCTTCAATGCTCTTGAAAGAAGGGTTCCTCTGTGAGCAACAGTTAAGTTTTCTTGATAGCAAAGATAATCCACCTGCATCTTGTATCTGATGAACCCTTGAGAGGTAAAGAGACGTAATTCCAGGCTTTCCTTCTTACTACAGAGGAAACAAAGAAATAAATCCTTAAGTCCCTAACTGTGCAAAGGGGCCTATCTTGATCATCCCCTGCACAAATAGGACTGAGCCTGGGATTTTCAATAGAAACAGGAGCTAGTGAAGGTAGCTGATTGCCTGAGAAGACTAAACAATAATAGTTACCACTGAACCACAGGCTTGATACAAGGGAAAAGAATAAAACTGTCTTAAAGGTAAGATCTTTCAAGTAAGCTTCATTCAAAAGTTTGTAAGGGGGCTCTAATGTTTCACAAAGAACACACAATGATTCCATCTAGGCACTAGCAATCAAGATACTGGTCTCTGAAGCTCAAAATACCCAATAACATCAGAAAGATGTGGGCGTGACCCAATGGTGCAATCCCTATAGAACTTAAGAATGTAAGAAATGGCTATACTATCGTCCTTAATAGTAGAAACAGAACATTCTTTCCTCAAGAGAAAGAAGAAAGTCTGCAACTGCAAGGAATGGCGACTGATGATAAAAAGCAGACTCTTTCAATAAATTATGTAGCTGGGAAAAATTGAGCTTAAAATCAGATATTTGCTCAATGTAGAGCAAAAATTATTTTTTTTAACCGAACACCATTTCACTGATTAATACCATACTTTCAACAATGATAAAATGAGTCAATGTCTGCATGACACCATTTTAATTAAGGATTAATTTTTAGAAAGCAACCAAACATTTCTTTCCATTTCACAAAGGAATGCTGGTAATGCTTCTTTGTGGAAACCAAAGTTGAATGTACCATATTTACCTGCATACAATTCCAAACACAAACACATAATGCACAAGCAGATCAAAATCTATGCTGTTTGTTCAACTGCTTACTCCTAACTTCTAAGATCTAGATTTACTAGCACATTATGCAACAGCGTTTCTGGGTCTGTACAGTCTGACTTGATGTATAAGCAAGTACATATGGTAACATGCAAACAGTTTAATGCAGTTCATTTTTAATAAATTTTTCTAGTGCTATCAAAAACATTTTTTATAAATGAGGAATATGTATTCACATGATGTACTGAGATATTCTTTTTTATAATGGATATCGATTTTCATAGTGTTTAAATTATTGATTTAGTACAACCACAAAATCCACAAAAATCTAAACAGCATGAAAAATATATATATTTTTTATAAGTCAATCCCAATTGCAAACAACACAGACCCTAATCTTCCATTGTATGATGTGCCAGCAGATCAGAGTCAATGTTGCTTTTTAAAAATTGCAGATCTAGATCTGCCAGTGCATTATGTGAAAGCAGATCTGTGCCTGCACAGTTTGCAGTTAATTTGACTAATAAGGAAGTACTGATGGTGATGATGAATTCATAGTAAACTGCAAATTAAAAATGATCCAAATAGTCTTAAAAAATCAGTCTTGTGGTGTGCAGAAACATTTCATTCTGCAATGGAGCATGAAGGTGTTGCAACATCATTGACAGTATAGTGGAAATAACAATGTATAGGAGTAACAAAGGAGCTGACAGAAAGTTGTATTAGTCCTGCTACAGCTGATTTGGAGGAAATGAACAATACCTTACTTGGTGGAGATGAACATTAGCTTATTTGGTATGGATGAACATTAGCTTTTTTGGTGGGAATGAACATTAGCTTATTAGGAGGGGCTGAACATTTATTTGGTGGAGATGAACATCATCTTATTTGTGGGGATGAACATTACCTTATTTGGTAGAGATGAACATTTACTAAGTGGGGATGAACATTAGCTTACTATGTGGGGATGAACATCAGTTTATTTGGTGGGGATGAACATTAGCTTACTAGGTGGGGATGAACATCAGTTTATTTGGTGGGGATGAACATTAGCTTACTATGTGGGGATGAACATCAGTTTATTTGGTGGGGATGTACATTAGCTTTCTAGGTGGATATGAGCATCAGTTTATTTGGTAGGGATGAACATTAGCTTACTAGATGGGGATGAACATCAGTTTATTTGGTGGGGATAAAAATTAGCTTACTATGCGGGATGAACATCAGTTTATTTGGTAGGGGTGAACATTAGCTTACTAGGTGGGGATGAACAACAGTTTATTTGGTGGAGATGAACATTAGCTTAGTATGTGGGGATGAACATCAGTTTATTTGGTGGGAATGAACATTAGCTTACTTGGTGGGCATGAACATCAGTTTATTTGGTGGAGATGAACATTAGCTTACTAGGTGGGGATGAACATCAGTTTATTTGGTAGGGATGAACATTAGCTTACTAGGTGGGGATGAACATCAGTTTATTTGGTGGGGATGAACATTAGCTTACTAGGTGGGGATGAACATCAGTTTATTTGGTAGGGATGAACATTAGCTTACTAAGTGGGAATGAACATCAGTTTATTTGGTGGTGATGAACATTAGCTTATTAGGTGGGGATGAACATCAGTTTATTTGGTGGAGATGAACATTAGCTTACTAGGTGGGGATGAACATCAGTTTATTTGGTGGGGATGAACATTAGCTTACTAGGTGGGGATGAACATCAGTTTATTTGGTGGGGATGAACATGAGCTTATTTGGTGGGGGATGAACATTAGCTTAGTCAGTGTCAATGAACATCAGCTTATTTGGTGGGAACAAACATTTATTCAGTGACAATGAACATTAGTTTACTAGGTGGGGATGAACATTAGGCTTGTTCAAAGATTCTGATAAATTTTCATCATGAAGCAATATCTGACTTCCAAACAACTATGCCTCTGAACCAATTTTCTTATTTTTTTAAAAGACACTTAAATCATTGAAATGCTTATAGTGCGAGTTAATAACACCAGTAATAATAACTGAATTTTTTGAACCCCTTATTCCAACCTGTAGAGGCATGTTTTATAAACATCTGTTCAACCATGTTGAAGAAAGAGATCTAAGACATTTAGGTACTCGAAAAATACAGTCTTAACTTAAACATAACATTATAAAATTCTTATGTTTATATAATCTGATAATTCCGTTGTTATTTAAATAATTAACAAAACATCTCTCTCCATGTGCAAGTCCAAGATGAAGTGGAGGAGGAACAGCGATAACACTATTTTTATGATGACCACCTTGGTGGCTATACTGAGAGTTAGTCATTTTTGTTTAAGGACCAACAAAAGAACCCCTCTGATAACTTTCCTTTATGAGTAGCAATAACAAAATTTTCATAATGGTGGATATAATGGATTTCAAATAAGCGCCACTTTAATTCAATACCAACAAGTTATTACAAGAAGTCTTAAGAAAAAAAATTCATACTGATGTGACTTCACATTTTAGAAGATTAAAAACAAGATTTTTAAGATGGCTGTCATGTTGGATATATTAGATAAGAGATGCACACCATTTTTATTTTAGTCTAACAAAACTTTGCAAAATAATTTCTGGCATACACTGTCAATATGGTCAGTCAACAAGGAAATGTAGAGATATAAATATTTCAGATGATGATTGTTGTTGCCATTTTGGAGGTCAGCTTGGCATCATTTTCGCCTACAACCAACCAGGCATCCTAACAAGTCTTTCAGTTAAAACCTAATGCTGTAATGATTCTTCATTCAGATGAAATAGCAATAAAAAGACATTAATGACTGCCACTGTGGAGGTAATACTGGATGTCTGCATGACACCATTTTAATAAAGGACTAACAAGACATCACAAGTCTTTTAGAGAAAATCTAATTTTGATATGATCATCCATTCAGAATTAGTGATTGCAAGATTTTTGATGTAGCAGCAGTTGCAGCCATAGTGGATGTGCAAGCTAAAATATTTTAATTAAGGAAAAGCTAGACATCCAAATACGTCTTCCAGTCAAACCCAATGTCAATATGACTTTCTGTTCAGCAGAAGAAGCAAGAACAATCTCAAGATGAATGCCATGATGGTTATATTGGATGTCACATTGGCACCATTTTCATTTAAAACCAATTTGACATCACAAGAAGTCTTTCATTGAAAACTTCATGTTAATATGATCATCCATTCAGGAGAAGTTGCAATAAAATAATTTTCAAGATATTTGCTGTGCTGGCCAAATTAAATGTCCAAGCAGACCATTTAGGTCCATCCAGAAATGGGGGATGAATTTGAATGTGTCAACTTTCAATGCAAATTGCAAGTAAATCCAGAGGAGTAATGATAGCAAAACTTTTAGTAATGGACAGATGATAGATGAAGAACCATCCCATAAGCTTTTCTGGTCTAAGACCAGTAGAGCTGAAAATGAAAAATGGAAAGTAGAGATATTCCTAAGTATATGCTGTATGCCCACCCCACCCAATCCCAACACATACACACATGACAAATACATGCTGAAATAAAAATTCTGCCAATATACTAGACCATGACAAGCTGATGTAAGGATTAGTAGACAGGAACAGGCTATTATGCTTCATCCATGTTTAATCTCTAGCTACTAAGCATAATAATTACAAGGTCAATATATATTAATCAGCCCTGTAGTCAGACCTGATGTCTGGGCCATAGATCTGATGTAGTTTTATTACTAAACTCCAGACAAGTCAGGAATTAGATTACAGTAACAGAAAATGTTTTTATACTGCATACAAGTCAGTTCAAAAGCAAATTACATAGACCCAGTGCCACCACTGCAGAATTCATTGCATATCAAGGTCTACATTATGTGCAAGTCACCCAGTTTAATCAGTAGTCTCTGAAACAAATGATACAAAATATCCATGCTATGCTTGCCTATTCTATAACTGCATGGTTCAAAGAGCCATAATAGTCACTTAAACAGAAAAAGTGGATTAATGGTGAACCAGTGTATGACAGTACTTCTCATACCCATAATGTCTGGATCAAAATTACCATCAATGACTTGAAAAATTATGTTAATTTGTGCAGTACTTCCATTGCACTTTATGCTTTAAATTCATATTCCAACCATTGCTAGAAATGATTTAACATCCCCAAATAAATTCACATCTTTGAATGTAATGGTCATTATTTGTTAATTTAAAACTGGTATGGGCTTTTTATTTCTTACATTTCAAACAAAATGTCCCCCTCCCCTTACCTGTTTAGGATCAATCAGACAGAAGTGACGGTGAAAACAGTCATTAGAAATGTGATCTCTATTTCTCACTTTGCCTTCAAGACAAAGATACATGTACAAACTTTATGGCAATTTATTGTATCTTGAGCAGTGATGATTGGTGTGGCATCATACATACCATATGGCAGCTCAAAACGGGCATCTATCAGAACACTGTGACCAGTTGGCCCCTGAGTCCCAATGACCTCCCCATTCTGCATGATCAGCTCGCTGTCCATGGGCAACCATTTCCCTACACCCTCCTGAAATACGTAGCATGCAGTGCCTTAATGCTATTATCCCTTACTATCTTTAATAATAATAATAATAATAATAATAATAATAATAATAATAATAATAATAATAATAATAATAATAATATTATTATTATTATTATTATTATTATTATTATTATTATTATTATGATTATTATTATTATTATGCTCAATGGTATTTTATGTAATAATGAGTCCTGTATGGTATCTACTCAAGACAAAGGCACTGTTGTCCCTCAATATAAAGTCCCTCATTATACTGCTGATACTCTTATAATAAGAGTATGTCATGGATTCCATTTATTTAAGTTTTGATTAAGCATTGCTACTCAAATTATTCCAGTTAATTTTAGTCCATTAAGTGTAGCACTGCACAGCTTGTGGTCAAAAAAACTTAACCTGAATAAAATACATGGTGTAAAAAACATTTTTCCTTTGAGTCAAAATAACTCAAGACTTTTCACCAAAACCATAGACCTCTTCTTTACCTTATATTTAAGACCTCCACAAACTTTTGCTTAAGCATGTGGTCTACTAATAATGTTACTTATGCAAAAACATTTCATCTTTGTTATGTTTGTTAAATTTTGTACTGTGTGCTTAACCTTTGTCTGTAATTGAGGGTAGAGGTCAACCTGACAACTCTCAAGTTTGCCTTGTTAGTAAGCAATAAATAGGTTGTTTTCTAGGGTTTGAGTTTTAGACAAAACCTTGATTCTTTCTTTAAAAGATTCTGTAAACAAACAAGTATTTTCAGAAAAGGTAATTGCAACATTGATTTTGTGGGTATGTAATATAAGGTTATTTACAATAATATTATTCATTCCTATTTGAACATCTGTCATGTGGAGTCAGTTTTTAATTGTGTTCAGTTATAACTTGTGAGGATCTCTTTATTTAAATTATCTACTGGAATTACAAAGTACTACTGACTTTTGGACTAAAGCATTACTTTTTGATCTCTTTATTTAAATTATCTACTGGAATTACAAAGTACTACTGACTTTTGGACTAAAGCATTACTTTTGGCATTCTGTGGATTCATTCAAGGTTATTGTTTATTATATCTTTGTGATATATCAAGATGTTTGTCACATCAACACATTTAAGACCTGACACATCAGCACATCCTATACTGTAATTTACTATAATTTATTTTTATTGTTTTAATGGTATATTCACACATTGCTGGCTTAGAAAATGGGAAATAAATGCCTTTCCCAAGGACACATCAAGACTGCCAAACCCAGGTATTGAACTCAAGATCCTTGTGTTATGAATCTGATGCCCTACCAGCTGAGCTACCATGGCTAATGGTAAAGAAGAGGAAGTTTTGTTGTCATTGATATCATAGTCTCCACTCCCAAGATAGCACATGTAAACACAATTTTCAATAAAAGGCAAAAAAGGTGACTATGATTATAATTATAGTTTGTAGGCTACAGTATGTACAAAGAAAAGCCCTCGGCTGACATAAAATGGCATAAATGAAAAATATGACTTACAGTGGTAAGAAGGAATCCTATTATAGTGTGTTACCTGGTTGGAGTGTGGGATTTTCCTGAGAGGCAGCCAGTGAAGTCCAAGCAGCTTGTCCCACAGCATGCCTTTGCTCCATACCTCAATAATAAGGCCAGTGTCCAGCCGCATTGTCTCACTGAAATAAGAGTTACCCATATACAACATATACAATTCAATTTATATTCTAAACCTGTCCACCTGTCACTGCCTGTGTCAACAAATATTTGCAAAATCCTTATACCTAAATCAATTCAGGGAAACAAAGACTCATTACAGATATGCCAGACAAACAAATCAAGGTTCAGTATGGTATAACAGTGGAAAGCAATGGTGGCTCAGCTAACTGTACTTTCAATTATGTAGGTTGCAGGGTTGATTCCTGCCCTGCCCTGCCCTGCCCTGCCCTGCCCTGCCCTGCCCTGCCCTGCCCTGCCATGTTTAGCACCAATCAACCACCCAACTGGTAAATATTAATCAATGATAGTAAATATCAATAAGTGAATCTATCTATAATGGTGGACATGTTTTTAAGATATGATATCAGCATCAAGGTCAAATACAAGTTTTGTTTAAACACCATATGCAATGTACTTGCTTAAAAGTCAGTCTAACTGCAAACTTGAAAGACCCTGATCTGAATTTGCTAAATGAATCAGAATAGGAGGGTCAACTTTGTTTTTTTTCTACTAATTACCAGTAATCCTATCAAATGCACTGACCTAGATCAGCCAATGCATTATGCAACCACTGATCTGAGTCAATGAAGCTGACCGTTAGGTTAGTCTTCTAAATACATGTATTTTAAAATGAATTATATTGGGCACTGACAAATAAACTGAAATTTGAAAGCATAATGTACACTTTTCATCAATATAAACAGTTAATATGGAGGATTCATTTTTTCTAATGCCTGGTCAAAACAGTGGGTTTGGGGCATATTTCCCTTATCTATCCATCTATTCAGTGGCATAATGGTCTATTCAGTGGCATAATGGTCTATTCTGTGGCATAATGGTCTGTTCAATGGCATAATTGTCTATTCTGTGGCATAATGGTCTATTCAGTGGCATAATGGTCTATTCTGTGGCATAATGGTCTATTCTGTGGCATAATGGTCTGTTCAGTGGCATAATGGTCTATTCTGTGGCATAATGGTCTATTCAGTGGCATAATGGTCTATTCTGTGGCATAATGGTCTGTTCAGTTTGTTAGGAGACCCTGACCTGCTGTTGCCTTATGCCATGGCAGATCAGGATCTTTATTGTTTTCAATAGGACTTGATATATAAGCAACTATACATGACTTTACATTCACTGATTTTTTTTTCTTCAAGTCTTGCAAGAGGAATAGAACATGCTCTGTCTGATACAATTTATGACTACAACAAAGGTAATGTACAATATACCTGTGTTTTATTATGTATATTGTGCAGTGACTCATATTCATTATTTTCAGTCAGTATTACCTATACTGAAGTGCATTTTATTTTCTGCACAAACCAATATTAGCATTTACACATGCAATTTATCATCAAAAAGACATTATATATATGTATGCTTTGAAGTTAACATAGTCCAGCCAGAAAGGTCTTAAGAAAGTTCACCACCTATTTCTCTATTTCATCTCTAGCCGGATCAATTTTGTTGGTACAGTGACACACATGTGATAGAACTTGACTGTAACTGTTCAAAAAAGGGGTGCACATCAAATAATTGATTTTTCAAAGGAAGCTAATTGCAGCATATTTTAGGCTAGTGAAGTCTGATGTTAGACATGATTTTTTTTTAAGGGAAATTAGTTATTTCCTATTGGTCAGGGAAACAATTTATGGCTACCACTTGCCAAAATTCTTTAGTCTGATTTTCCTTGAAAGAAGGATAAGACAGACTCTGGAGAAGCCTAGAGAGTAGTGTTTCTTTGTAAAATGGAAATCATAAAGAAGGGACAGACAGCTGTCTTTAAAAGAAGGACAGTCTTTAAGCTAGGACACTTTGGAAAAAAACGGTATTAAGGACACAATTTTAGTTTCCAATTTATTATTCTATTTCGTTTGTTAGGTTTGCTTGCAAATGTTTTGATATGCTTATAATTTCTGCATGTATTGTGTAGTCATTTTGCAGGAGTCTATAGATATGTTAGTTTATGCCATTTAATTTTTTGATTTTTAAATTATTATTTCATTGAGAGAATTGACAAATTGCATGTAATTAAACATTCAATGTGTAAAATTTCATAGGGATTTTATGACTTCATCCTAATATACAAATGTGTCATATTTCTAAAAATATATGAATTTGATTCTCTGTATAGGATGATAATTGCTCTTGTGAGTTAATGACCAGTGTATATTTATATATGATTTTGCAATAATTAAATGATCATGCAAGTTACTATAGTGTAGCTAGATTTAGTGGATATTATGCCATAAGCAACTGAACATTTATTTTGTTAAAATGCATTGTCTAGCCAAAGGTAAATAAGATCTGTAGTAATGTGTGCTGGTATATACAGCTGCTTTCCTCTGAGAATACATGTGGCAATTCCTTATCAACTGGCCAAGGAGTGAAATGAACATCAAACTAAGGTCATTTGTACTAAAGTAATAGTACTGTACCAGAACAAAATTTATATACAGATATTTGATAAGATAACATTATGTAAGAATTTATGCATGCCATTTGAATATAGTTATCTATATATATGTTGAAGGTATATGAATCTGTCAGACTCTGGCATGGGGCTTATATATATATGTAATAAAGCAGCATCAGAGAGAGACAGACAGACAGACAGACAGACAGAGAGAGAGAGAGAGAGAGAGAGAGAGGAGAGAGAGAGAGAGAGAGAGAGAGAGAGAGAGAGAGAGAGAGAGAAGCAGGGGATAAGTAAAAAAACCCAGTGAGTCAAGAGAAAGACCTCATCTACCGTCTACTAGAGATGGAGACTTTATGAAAAGGAGGCAGGCCAGGTGATACTGTCTAAGGTGGGAATTGCACTCCAACTCAACACTGTAATATGATGAAATGTGGACCATGACTAAATTCTGTCACTGTTAATCAGCTGGCTACTAAAGTCAAATTTGGCTATGAATTATTTGTTGGAAAATAAATTTGGTTATGTATTAACTGGGTATATTTAATTTAGTAAATCTGTTGAATGAAAGTGATTTTCTTTTGATCATATGTTAATTGATTAAAATTTGTATTTTGCTCAGCTATCTGTCCACACTGAGGAATAACACTTTGGAGATCATTCCCTAGCTAACCACGCCAAATTAATTAAGAAAGCTTTTAATGTAATGTTTTAATTTCAAATTAATTAAGGAAGCTTTTAATGTAATGTTTTAATTTCCCTTTGTTTTATATATATATATATATATATATATATATATATATATATATATATATATATATATATATATATATATATATATATATATATATATATATATATATATCAATCTGGATTGAATGAAAACCTTAAAACTGAACACCAAGTAACCTACAAGAATATGGGTTGTTGTAGAATATGTATACACTTTCATTAGGATCACAATAATATCAATGATACATAGTTCCAAAAGCCTGTCGAGACGGTAAGTTATTGTTGTTGTTGTTGTTTCTTATACTTATTATGTTATCAAAATGAATTTTCATTAATTAAATATGAAAATGTCCAAATGGTGCCCCTTCTCCTCCCCTCTCTCTCTCTCTCTCTCTCTCTCTCTCTCTCTCTCTCTCTCTCTCTCTCTCTCTCGCTCTCTCTGGACCATCATATGAAGATACTGACAAAATTCCATGAAAATACAAAAACATTGGGAATTTTCGCTTGTGTCATACAATGATGTCTCTCGACCTATGGATTATTGTAAAATTAAGTCAAACTGTCCAAAGAAAAGAAAAAAAAGAGACAGAGACAGAATTTTATGGTTAGTATTAATGTTAATTAAAGTAATTTTTAATAGGAATTTTGTGCACTCACATATACACACACACACAGACACTCACACATGCAATTTTATAAACTTTATAAATTTCCTGATACCTGGACTGTGAAACATCACACACACACACACACACACACATACACACACATTTATTAAAGCATGCAAATAATAGAATTTATCCCAATCTAGAAAATATTGATTTCTGTGCACTAATGCCATCAGTACAAAAGATGGATGGATGAATGGCTGTATTTGTAATCACAATAAATTAGTTATTAAAGATTGAACAACATTCTATGTCAAATCAATATACATGCAGTGTTTTATCTACAAATGGCTTCAAGTCATTTGACTCACCAAGGCAAAAAACAGTGAGTCAAAATCAAAACCTATGATTTCTATTCAAGGCGATGATCAGTAAAAATAATTTTAAAGCCTATAGGCAATTCCTTTGCCAGAAGCAGCTGAACATTCTATATTTGTTAAAAATTTTGTTGATGGTTTCATATCATCTGAAATAATCTGAGCATATATGACAAGGCATTTATTGTTGGCTGTAAGTACTTTCATCTGCCATTTCTTTCACAAATGACAAATTTTCCAGGTCATGTATAAGATTATCCTCAGCAACATTTTGATAGGCTCTCCAGTACCCCTGAACAGGTAGTACTCAAGGCATACTAAACTTCGGAATTCTTCAGAATGCTAAAGGCATCAATTTCTTTAGCTGTTAAGTTGTGTATTAAATTACCATGAGATATTTTTTTAAAGAGATGTTTTTTAGCACTTTCACATCTATGTCTTGCCAATCCTGCTTCATTTGGTCATCGAGGTTTATTTTGGCCTCTGTACATATATGGCAAAACATAAAGGCTCTTCACTGTCACATTCTTCACTGAATTCTTTTTGAAAACATGGCCAGCTGTTTGTTTTCAACCATTGTTGCATAAAATTACATTTTATCTTACATGTAACAGTTACCTGATCTTAAGATGATGAAGGCTCCACTGGTTTTATAGTAATAATATAATTGTCAGTTGGTTGTAAAAGCATGGTCCAAATGATAATTTTGATGAATTGGGATCTATTTTAATTTTTTTTTTTTTTTACCTTGGACGACCATTTTCATTTGAACACTGATAGTATTTTGGAACAAAGCAAGGCATATAAATGAGGCAATGGAAATTGTTGCTTCTTTGCGAAATATTTATCTGGTGAGAATCACTATAACATCACGTTTATTTTTCACCTCTTGTTTGTGGTGATATATGGTTCAAACATCCTGTTGGTTGTAAAAGCACGGTCCAAATGATAATTTTGCTGAATTCAGATCTATTTTAATTTTTTTTTTTCATTCGAACACTGATAGTATTTTGGAACAAAGCAAGGCATATAAATGAGGCAATGGAAATTGTTGCTTCTTTGCGAAATATTTATCTGGTGAGAATCACTATAACATCACGTTTATTTTTCACCTCTTGTTTGTGGTGATATATGGTTCAAACATCCTGTTGCTACAAATTATTTGACAGGTACAGGTCACATAGGTAATCCTATGTATTATAATAATATCATCAAAAGAATCCTATGTTAGAGTGTTTTCTCTGATCTAGTTGTAATCTAACCAATGAAGTAGTTTGACTAAACCTTTATTTTGGTGTTAATCAGCAAAACATAACATTGGGGTGTGTCAATTTATGTACCTCATAGACTTGTGTTGTCAAATGGAAAATTTTGTGTATTTGATGCATGACAAAATGTTGCACATGTAGCAAAAACTAATACTGTGAATATACAGAAAGGTTTCCAAAGAAATACAGACATGTAAATGTTGTTGTTGTTGTTGTTGTTGTTGTTGGGCTTATAGCCAATTTTCAGCACACCATAGGCAATGCATGGCAGCCAGCATTAAAGGTGGTGGAGGAAGAAACCTGGTGGAGGAAGAAACCGGTAATATGGTAATACGTAAATACATGGAATGGAAAGAACCACTGACTCACCATGGAAAGAACCACTGACTCACGAGAAGCTACAAGCATGCTTTCTCACATATCCACATTTGCGTAAAAATTATTGGGTTTTTTTTATAATATAGTGCATGAATATGAGCACTAATTGCCTGCATACAAATGTTAATATATAAGAAAAACAAATAAAGGTACAAGAGTTCTCAGTATTTTTATTGCCAAAATGTTAACATAGTACTGTTACAAGCCAGGGGTCATTATTTGACTGATAGGTGTCAAAACCCTGATGCGAATCTCGCTAGATGTCATAAGTCTACCCCAAATTTCCAAAGACTTCTATACAACTTCAGCTGTTAGTTGGAAATCCCGACATGTCCATTCTATTCATAAATTTTACTCTAATCAATGCAAGACCACATTATTCATATTTTCTTCTCATCATTATAACAAATCCAGGATAAAGTATTCCTTCCAAACTGAACATATGCACTCAAATGAGACATATATCGCAAAGACAAATAAACCTATATACTATCGTCAGCAGTTCACACTTAAAAACTCAACAACTCTCCCTAACACAGGGGACTATTTTAACTACACCACCTGAGGCCAGTCAATCTACTGTTTCTAGGCACATACACCAGTAAAACTACATCACATTTGCCACCTTGGCGACATAAACAGTATCTGTGGAGTTGCTTCTCATTTATTCCATTGTGTAATTACCGGATCCCTGCCGTAAATACTGCCACTGCAGTCACATCACCAATGTACACCACTTGATTCGATAAAGTACTACATCACTCCAGGGACAGTCATGCAAATCAGGTCTGAATTCAATACTCATTAACCATGGCATCTTGGCTCCTAATAATTGGCTAATTATTTCGGGCTAAGGAATACTTTCCATTGCAATAAATTCAAATAATAAAACAAGTAATCACAAAATCCTAAGAATTGCTTAAATGGAGCACTATAACCAAATGCACATCTTAATTTTATTACATTTTTTTTTTATGAAATTATGTTTGTAAATATGGCAGCATTTAGGAATGGTAATGGATATTACACCAAGAGTGATTTTTTTTATTTGATTCATTTTGTTGTAATACAGGGAAAATATATTATGCATTCTTAAATATTCTATAAACTAAGATCACATGATGTGCACTCCCTTGTCTAACATTGCATGCCTTTAGCTTCTGAGTTATGGACAATAGACATACAATATGGGTACATTATTCTCATTAAAATGCAATTTAGAGACGAATTCTACAGATTGGGTTGCAATTGTTTTGAAATATTCGATTATAATACAATTCAGATGTGTAGAGTGTTATGTATAATGTGAGAGATGCCTTAAGTTATCACCAACATGTGGCACTTTAACTCCCTTGGCCAATAGCATGATAAATAGAAAAACTGTAAGACTCATATTGCAGTCAGTCAGTCAAATCTGTCATGAATCACTTAAACGGATATGGTTTTTCCAACCAGAATTGCATAAAATATGCAGGCTAATTGACTATATCCATAAGTTTGCTTGACTTTGACTAATGTGTTACTTCTTACACTATTGAATTTCCTTCTGATCATGAAACCAGATAAACCAACATGCAATAAGCAAACAGCATTTCCATGTTATGTTAAAATGAAGAATATTATGTGTGAAAGAAAGTACTTAAGCAATGGTATATACAGGGGAGTCCTAGTACATGTTTAGCTGCAATTTTGAATTGTAACATGACCATGTCATGGTTATTGTATTTCATCTTAGATATTACCTATTAACCCAAACTATTCTAAATATCAACCAAGCTGACAAATACATAAAAACTTAAGTTTCAGAAACCTGTAGCTTACAGATTTTGGTTCCTATACAGCAGTGGTTAGTTTTCATTGAATACTACATATACTTGCTTATAAGTCAATTCAAACTGTAAGCAGGAAAGCCTGATCTGCCAGAGCATATTGTACATGCAGATCAAGGTTCTGTTGTTTGTTCTACCTATTAGTCCTAACAAATGGAACTGACCAAGGTGTATTATGTGACTGAAGATCTGGTTTTCTGTGCAATTTGCAGTAGGACTGACATATAAGTGAGTGCATACAGCATATATATATATATATATATGTTTTGAAAGTGTTTTAATGTAATTTTATGCACATAAAGAAAAGAAATGAAAGCATTTTGTTGTCATGTAGATTGCAGTGATGTGATGACACTAGTTCATTGTGATGCATTATGCAGATTATGAGATTTTTTTATCATGCAGGTGGAATACATCAGCTGTGCATTGGCAATCATTGTACAAAACAAGTCATGAAACATGAAGAAATTATTTTAATCAGCATCAATGTATATGCTAAGAAATGTTTGATGCCATGATACACAGTTGTCAGTTAACATTACAAAATTAGCAACATGTTTAGTGAACAAAAGTTTTCTACCATATATGCTCACTTATCTTATAAGATGAATCCAACTGCAAACTGCACAGACTCAGATCTGGGTCTGTGCAGTTTGTTAGGAGTAATTAGTAGAATAAGCAAGGTGGACCCTGATCAGCAGGCATATTATGATACAGTAGATCAGGATCTTTGTTATTTTCAGTTTGCCTGCAGGGCTTATAAGCAAGTATATACATTTTGTTTTAGGACTAAGACAAAGTAGCATTAATTTTTTCTTATTCTTCATTCTGTTGTCAACATATCCATTAAAGCATTTGATTTCATTTGAATTATAATTATTAATTTTCTGAAAAAGAAATAAAAACTTTCTAATTATTTTTCTTTTAGTTAACATTAGAACCACATAGTTTTCAATAAGCAAATGTTCTCTCAGTAATTACGACAGGCAAGTATGAAAAATGTCCTTAAGAATCAAGGTTGCATTAGGTCTTGAATAATTTAAGAGGAATCCATAGGCTATATTTACTCAATGTTATGAACACACACTGGAAACATCATCAGCCTTTCCTATTACATGGTATTAAAAGGCTATAGAGGAGACTTGTGCTTATTTTGAACTGCCCCCAAGCCCATGATTCTTATCACATCATGATTTAATAACTTCATTGACACTGCAATGCCTGGATGATGTGTCATCACTAACAGCAACAGCTCATAAGTGACAGCTTGAGGCATTAAAACCAAATGATTCCTTGTTTTTCATCACAAAATTGAAGGAATAAATGCAAAAATGAAAAGTGCTGGTGGTTCATTAATGGATGAAATGCTGTCCAGTGTTATTTTCTTTTATAAGAATCTATTCTTGAACCTAATTTGCAGCCAAAAACAATTTTAGCAGCCTCTGACTCAAGACACTTTGGGCCCGATTTATTTAAAAAAGAATGTTGCAGTATATAGAGTTAAGACAGGCCTTTGAAAATCTTGAAATCTTGAAAGTGTTTGTCAAATTTTTAAAAAATCAGGTTCATAAAAATGATCAAAAATTAACAAGATGGCTAAAATAAAAATGATTGAAAATTAACATGCTGTCCCTCCTCATTATCCTTTTTTTGAAGTTATACTGTAAAACATTCTATAACAAAACCATGGTTCTAAGACTCTCCACTTTAACACCACTTTTAAAGACAATTCTGTTAATAAGAAGTATTAGGGATGGGATGGGGGAAGTGGTTGTGGTGGGGCATCCACTTATCATATGTGAAATTCAAGAGCATGCTTGTTAAGGTCTGTGTATGTGTGAAATTCAAGAGCATGCTTGTTAAGGTCTGTGCTTGTATATCCCACTATATCTATTGAGGGTGTATATCATGTTACCAATATTCAATTGTCACATCTTATCCTGTCCCATTATGTCAGGTCATCATGTTTTATTTCAGGTCAATAACTTTCAAAGTACTGCATGGATTGAATTTAGCAGATATAAAGATTTACAATATATACTCACTTATAAGTTGTATCAAACTGCAAATAACATAGACCCTGACCTTCCATAGCATAATGTGCTTACAGATCAGGGTCTCTGTCATTTGTTCTACTGATTACTTATAACAAATTGCACAGACTCAGATCTTCTGGCCCATTATGTGATGGCAGATCTGGTTCTGTGCTGCTTGCAGTTGGCCTCATATTGTAAGCTAGTACATGCAGCACAATAAGAAACATCAAGCTGGATTTGCCAATAAAATTTTTGGAATTATGATCCTAGCTTGACTTAGAAATCTGCCCTTCATTTGCATGGTATTGGTTGGGGAAGCTGTATGTACCTAGAATTAGAGAAGTTGAATTTGCAATCAGAACTGACCAGTTATTTCAGTGATAATTTGTACATAATACAATGGCTTCAGTCATGAATTCCAGTCCATAGTGCATATTGGCCAGTATACATAATAAAAAGTAGTACCTTGACCATTCAGTTTATGAAGTGTGATTGAGTGTGATCTAAAGCTCTGTGTGAGTGAGTGAGTGAGTGAGTGAGTGTGTGTGTGTGTGTGTGTGTGTGTGTGTGTGTGTGTGTGTGTGTGTGTGTGTGTGTGTGTGTGTGTGTGTGTGTTATTGTTGTTGTTGTTATAGGGTTTAATGCCATTTTTCAGCATAAGATAGGCTATACATGGCTGCCAGTATTAATGGTGGAAGAAGAACCCTAAAAAACCCCAAGAAGAACCACCGACCCACAAGAAGCTACTGGCAGACTTTCTCACTTACCCACATTAGCCAAGTCTGGACTCAAATTCAGGTAGGCAGAGGTGAGATGGCAGTGATTGTAATGGTCAGCACTTTAGACCACTTTGCCACTTAGGGCCCTCTCTGTGTGTGTATGTATGTGTGTGTTTGTGTGTAACATTTCACATTTCAGGAAATGTATAAACTTGGATATATTATTACCGAGTTTAATGTGTAAACATCATCACAAGCAGTGTTAATCATTATGCAAGTTGCCAGCCATTCAGAATATAGATTAAACACCAGTGGAAGGGCTTAACACACTGACACCTAGGCATTAAAACATTGGTACAGGGATCAAAAAGAAGCCTGCAGGGAGAATGGGGCATATTCTCACCAGCCACATAGACAGACAAGTGGGAAGACATTGTCAAACTTAAAGTTTGATTGGGAAATTCCACAATGATATCCAATCAGAATTAAGATTGAGGTTGGGATTAAATCTTAGATCACAATTATAGCTGATAACTTTCAGAAATTTATCAGTATACCAGAACAGATTTAGGAAAAGTATATCTTGATATTATCAGAATCAAGTATACTCAGACAGCAACCACTCATAATTTGGGGGGAATCTTAGGACCAGAATTATAAGAAAAAGAAAATCTTCAACAAGGAAGCTTTTCAGGAGACAGAACTTCCGGTGCAAGTTAGTAGGCCAGAGTCTCTAAGAGAGAGAAAAAAGTGAGACTGACAGTGCAGTCGGAGTCGACAGAGTGCAGTCAACGTGGAGAAGAGGGATAAAAGGTGGTGGAGGAGGAAAGCAGTCAGGAGGAGGAAATAGAGGAGGATGAAAGCAGTCAGGAGGAGGAAATAGAGGAGAAGAAGGAACTTGAAGATATAGAAGAATTAGGAGATAGAGAAGGATACACAGATGAGTAGTACACAAGGACAGATGGAAATCTCTCACAATATGAATTAAATGATGTGATAGGCTAGAAAAGGGTTGAACGGAAGAAGTGCATTTGGGAAATTTGAATTATTTACCATATAACTGATTAAATTGTTATTAAACTTTACTCTTTTTTGTATCTTTAACTGACTGTGGGGCTCAGAACTGTATATCTGTCACTAAATCAACTTCCAACCAAAATCAAGCCTGGGAGAGACTTCTACAATAATTTTAATAAATATTGAATGCACTCACCCCCAATCCCCCACTACTAAAACCTCACAGTGGGGTGACCTTTCACAATATATATATATATATATATATATATCTATATATATATATATTTATATATATATATATATATATATATATATATATATATATATATATATATATGGAGTATAATAGTCAATGGTTAGAACTGGCTTTCAACATAGCAAATTAGTTTGATATTTCACCTATAATCATTTGTTCAGAAAAATGTTAGCAATGTGAAAATTTTGTCAGTCATATCTTTAAAATCTGAAACACATCACTGGTATCAATTAGGTAACTAATCAAAGAATGATGGTAGTAAATTAATATGACATGTATTGGAAAGTCTTTTTACATGGTGTTTTGAAACTTAGCATCTGTTACTGTATGTATGTTTATTGTAATGGCAAATTGATAGCAATCAGCTGGCCACAGCATCTGCTACAGTGCCAGAATAGACCTGGTTTTTTAATTCTACACACCACATTTACACATCATGAGGTGTAACCTACTTCTGAGATCTGTACCATCAACATCATTTAGGATACATCAAAGTTGGTGGTATTGCAGAATGTAGACAGAGATAGGTCTACAATGATATCAAATAATGTAGACTTTCTACTGGTAGTACAAAATATAGGGGAAATCCACAATTATTTTAGACCAGATTATTTTAGGCAAAGAATTACTCCTTTTCAGAACAGGAGTCTGTGTCCAGATTTTAGATTTTTTTTTGGCCTCAGATATAAAACACACAAATCTGAACTGCACATGGACAGGTAAACCTTTTCAAAAAAAAAGGACAAGTTTTGGAGTGAAAAGTTGCAGGGATATGAAAATCATGGGTCTGATACACCCAAAAAAGGTGAAATTTTCACCTTGCTGCACTTATGCAAGTGAAATGGTCAATAAAAAGGCCATACTTTTATACACCAAGGTATATGGCCAAAGGAAAATCTTTTGAAAGTAGATTATCTGAATGTATTTACAAGTAACCTCAAACAACAAATGTGAAACTGAAAAGAATCTCCAGGGAATAATGAGTACTAAGAGATACAGAGGCACAAACAACTAGCAAACCAGACTTGAGACAGACTACCATCAGATGAGGCCATTCAGCTAAAATTGTCTGTCCTTTAAGGCAAAACGCTTAACTCCAAGTGCCATAAAGCAGCAAATCAATGGCGCTTTGGTGACCCAGTGAATAGTGTGCCAGACTTCAACCACAATGGGATGCTTTACCATTAGAATAGCATGTGTTGGTTACAATGGCATGTTTTTAAGCAAGGCACATTACTCCAAAAGCCTCTGTGCTAAATAACTGCAGTACTTGTTATGCTGTGCAATAAAACACCAAAGCAAACTAAACCAAATCCATTAAGAAGAAGAACTACAACAAAGCTAGGTGATAAGATTCAGTCATAAATGCCATTTAAGAACATAACAGTTCATGTACTATTTTTTCATAGTAAAGCATCAGAACCTGACTCAGTTTCACAGATTTTCAATTGGCATGCTTTTACCCAATAAAGGTGCTGGATTGAAGCCTGTGAAGCTGTTAACTGATGAAAATATATCACATATGGAACTGCTAAAGTAAACATTATCTGATTTTGTTGGAGATAATAAAATATCTGTAATCAATAATCACAAAAGTAACTAGCTTATTTCCAGGCATTTTTCTTCCATTTATCATTAAATGCACAAGACAAAATAAATCTATAAAACCATAAAAAGCACCACAAAAAAATACATTGCAATAAGAGGTTTCTTTCCCTCGATTTGATTACAAATTTGGGTGCCATATATACTTTATGTATGGCTATTTGCAATTGTACTGCCCTTTTTCCATCACACAATGAATTTAAACTGTATTCACCATAATGTTCTCCGTTTGGTAAGAAAATAAAACTCAATCTCCAAACTACCTCTAAATTTTGGCAAAAACTAGGTCACGACTTCACTGACTTACTGGGAGTATGGTAATATGACATAATTTTTGAAGCTTTGTCTTCTACTGATACCCATGGAACATTTTGTAAAAAAATGAGTTCCAAATTAGGATTAGGGAAACCAAATACCCAAATGATATTTTCTGCGTTCTAGTGGATAGTTGTTACACATATGAAATGTAGCATTAAAATATACTTCATACTCCCCCTGCAGGATCAAGGAATTGGAATATGCCTGATGTACCTGCCCCCTCCCCATTACATCATAAATGGCAACAAATAAAAGATTTAGGGCATGCACTTGATCCGATAGTTTGGGATGTCAGACTCTTTACAAAATGGGTGTGGGTCTGAATCCTACCACTTGATCAACCTAGGTCAGATATCAATGTACTCTTGGGCAAGGTACTTCACTCCAATTGCTTGGTACTAAATAACCTGCTTGGTACTAAATAACCTACTTGTTTTGTTGTGCTATAAATAGCTAGACCAAACCAAATGAAACCCTCAGTGTAATAAGTTGACTGTTGGTATGGTCATGAATCCCATTTCATTTTTTAGCAGTACTATAATACCTCAATATATGACAATATTGCATATACATGTAGTACAATCTACATAATCGATGCCAAGAACAGTGTAATAGTGAAGGTATAAAGTATACATGTCTGCTCACATAACTTCATGGAACCATAAACTTGTGAGAGACCATAGATAAAGTATGTTGAATATAAACTTAAAACAATGCTGGCAGATTTCATGAGATATGTCATGAGACTTGTAGAAAATAAAATTTATGAATAAAAATATGAATAAAAACAAGTACAGAAGAACCAAGAGTCTCTCAGAGTAGGGCTCAAACAATACACTTGAACCACATATTGATAGGATTCAAGATACACAGCCTGCAATAAAGATGCAGATTAATACACATAGGAACTTGATGGTCTTTACATCTTTGGAAGGTAGGTGGTGCCCTTCTATGTATGCAGTGACATATGGACTGTATTTACAGTATGTAATTATAGATAAACATAGAGTTTTATTCAGTGAGTTTTATTCAATATTTTCAGTCTATTAATGGTGGCTCCATTTAACTCACTTAAGCCATCAGGCCATTTGTTTTGCATCGCATAAATGTTTGGAAAATGCCTTATTACCAATTTCATCTCTCACTTAACTTGGAAGACAATACATTGTTTTCTTCAAAACATAAGAAATAATCCAATGTCCTCATGCCAAAACAAAAATTTCCTCAAGAAAAATCCAGGCATGATGATGAATTTTAACAACACTACGCTGATGCAAAAGACTGCAGTGGCCACAAGTACTTGATGTGTTAGTGGAGAAGGAAAGCCTATTGATAACACCAAGTCCTATTCTATAAATTTATTTTGGTTTTAAATTTACAGCTAGCCCCATCACTGATTCTCTGCTTATTTTATATATTCCATAGGCACCTTCATTCACCTGTTAAATATCTCTGCTTGAAACAAGAATTCAAATTTGTTCGCCATGTACAATTTAAGGAGAGATACTGTCAGAATTTTATCTTAAGGGTGACCTCCCTCTTTGTGAATTAATAAAGAGGAGTAGAAAAAAGAGGGAAAGACAAGGCTTGAATTCAATATTTACCTAACATTTCAATATCTGTCTCTCTTTCTTCCTGCTCCACTTTCTAAGAACTCTACTGAAATCAAAATCTTTAAAAGATGTCACCTTAGTTGTATAATTACAACTGTTAATTATTTCTGAGCATCCTCTGTTCCTTATCTGTGTATGAATATTGGTCTGTGCTTCTTTCTGAAGGGGCATATGCATTGCTAGCTTTGTCGGCATATATATATGTTGGGAAAAAAATTTATGACTGATGTACAATTTTTCTGAGTTCACAAATACTATTTTTGGACACAATAGCTCCAAAATAGGATTTTTCACTAATAGTTTACTGACTTATGACAGATTTCTATTTGTTCCATAATGCTGTATTAGGGTTTTCAGTCCATCAATCCCATAGCTTACTTGTGCAGTCAGAGGTATACCATAAAAATCTTTACTTCAAATTTTCCTTTTATCATAACCTGATATGGATATATGGTTTTGTAGCATATGATCGGCAGGGCTAAAATGATTGATAAAAAAAAAGATGAAAACTGCATTCTACTTTTAAATTGTCTGCATTTTAATTAAGCTCAGTTCTATGCCCTTTCATTATTTAAATTCAAAATACTGCTGAAATGGACATTGACCATCATGCCATTGTCTATCAACATGTACATCTGACTGGTATTTAATACCATTTTGGGACTCAACATCACACATTGGTATCTCCATTAACACTTTCACAACTTTCAATAATCTGATATACTTCATAACTTTAAATATTATCATCCTTATCATCAGCCAGTATTTTCCAAATAAAATTGTAACGAACCATGCCTTAATCATTTAGTTTGGGTTTTCTGTAGCCCTTATTTTAAACATGCATCTGTCAAACTTCCTTGATTGAAGGTTCAAATTACACCATTATGCTAATTCCAGGGCACAATGTGCCAATAATGTTTAGTTTAGCAACCATACACATCATGCTTCAACAATCAAGATGTGCAAAGATTTGCCTACCTGAAAAACAGATACATTTCATGCCCAGGTCTTTCAATTAATCTGCAGGATAGTCTTGCATCTCACTTTTCTCCAAGTACATAAATTCATACAAATTTTGCATGATTCATGCAACTGCTCACCCTGAGAGCATCTCTGTTTAAGTACTTTACATATCAATTAAGTCACTGAATTAATTTGTAGACAGTGAACAAATATTCTCAAGTCTTATTCATTTTTACTATTAAATAAATGAGTGCCCATGCTGTTTCAGATGAATTATAATTTTAAAGAGTAACAATGCAGGCTTATTAATAATTATTCACAACCACTGTAGACTAAAATGACTTGCACATGGTAAATATTGTTTTGTATTAATTCTCTGCATCTGTTATTGATTTGTATCATTACACCAAAAGTACTGATGCAAAGATATACCAATGAATCATTTCACCCCTACCTCAATGTGACTTTTATTTATAAGAAAAAGTGATAAAAAGAATTTCCTAATGACTGTTGTAGCAGCTAAACTGGACCATAGACTGACATCCCTTTCATTAAGATCTGAGCAAATACATCACTATCATTGCAGCATTTTGGCAAAATCTTGTTAATTGTGAAAGAAGAGTTATAAAACTGTGGCCATGCTTGATGTCATGCTGGCATCATTTTCATTAGGATCAGCTAGATACCAGATGAAGACTCCCCATGAAAACCTTGTGTTGATATGTTTTTCCAATGATAATATTTTGAATATGATGGCCAGAGTGCACATATCAGTAAATATGGCATCATTCTTGTTTGGGACCATTCAGACATCATGATAAGACTTTTACTGAGAAAAGTTCTAATCAATATGACTTTCAATTCAGGAGGTGTAGCTATTACAAATTTTTTTTGGCTGCCATGGTTACTGTATCCAATTCATAGGTACCTTAAGAGTGTGGTTCCTGACTCCCTGGTTGTGATTCAAACTAGGGTTGTGAGGACATTCTGAAGGGTTACAGAGGGTAGTCAGGAGTTATTTTTTTATGGTGGCAAAACCTATCAAAATGTATAAAAGAGGACAGCTTGGTTCAAAAAAATATTTGTTTAGGGTCATGGCCAAAAATGATGGGAACTACTGTCTTTAAAGTTTATCTGGTGAAAACCCCATGTTGATATAACCTTCCATCCAGTAATAAGATTTCTAACATGTTTGCCAATGCTGCTATACTGGATGAAATATTGGCAAAATTTCATTTATGACCAACTTAGAGATTATAAGAAGTCTTCTAGCCAATGTGTCTGTCATTACATCCATATTGTATGAAAGATTGGTGGAGTTTTCATTTAGGAACAACTAGAGATTATTAAGAAGTCTAGCCAGTATATGTGTGAATTGTATTTTTAACACTAACTTCTTAATGCTGAGCATCAAGCGAGGCAGCTTTTAATACCATTTTTGTAAGTCTTTGGTATGACTTGACCGGGAATCGAACCCACAACCTCCCACAGCCAAAAAAGATGCTCTAACCACTAGGCCACCGGAAAATAAACTGAAATATAATGTGGAATGTAATCTATTCCTAAAACTGAACCATGATGGCATATCTAGGTTTACAACATAATATTCACTCAAATTAATGCTTCTGAAGTGACTATCTTATAGAGTGCTAACTTTTAATGGCCAGCTAAATTTATATACAGTGGACTCCATTATCAATGAAGTCTCATCCTTCCTATGTGATATTACTCATTAATGAGCAGCATTGTGCCTGGAAGTGGGGAAGAGAGAGATCAATGGCCTGATTGATGACTGCCACTACATAGAGAGTGAAATGATCCAGGATAACAAGTCCACCTGCTACTTAATGAAGCCCATACAAATGCTAATGCCACCACTATATGCTTCTTAATTTGAGACAGCATCATATTAGGGACAGGGTTTATAGACCCATTTCATCCCAGATATATCCACACTAAATGTAGTAATCCAAGACAAATATATTACCATATAATCTATATTAAATTTTATAAGTATTCAAAAAAGCAAGAAACTTCATTATTGCCTCCATGTTACATGTATGCTGCTGACTATGAGTGACCATTCAGATACCCATAAGAATGCCGTACAAATCAAGAGGAATAAGTGAGACTGAGATTGATTACCTTACCTGACATACGCCTAATACCCAAATGTAAGAGCTGATGACCAGCAAGATTCTTTCCATTTTTAGTAATGGTGGCCATATTTGACAGCAGACTGACATCATTTTCATAGCGTTGAAAAACTTTGTATTCGAAGATATTTTTGCCAGTACTGTTTTAATTGGTAAAAAGAGCAAAAAAGGAACATCTGATTAACAATGGATAGGTCTCTCTTTTTTCTTCAAAAGATTTTAATGCCAAGACTTTTTTGCTGCATTTGATCAGATTCTGTTCTTGGCATTTTTCTTAAAGTTTTTCTTTTTCTTTTTTTTAACAATGGGAACTATATTTTATGACAGATCAGCATCACACAAAAAAAATGGAAAATTAGTCAGGCAGGTTTTGAGAAATCAACAGTAGCAATTGTTGATTGATGCCAGATGAAGAAACATGATAGATATGGAACTTGTCATATAAGTTCAATGGACCTAATGGCCTGATAAATTTAAATGCTATGAAGAAAATATTACAAGTTTGTTATATTTACAAAGTAATTAATAATTTTATTTTAAAGTCACCAAATCCATGAAAAAGATCATAGTCCAATAAAATAAGCATCTACATGACCACAGTTCAACTTCAAAAAGTGACTATTGACAAATACGGTGTTTGGCATTTTACAACATAAAAACAAGTCCAATACACTTAACACTGCACCACTGCACTCCTCCTTCTGTTATTCATTTCCTATAACATGCAGGAGGTAAATATTGCCTATTCTACATCCAAGGACCTGCACATTTATTCATAACGAAAAAGTACATATATATTTTGAAACTTTTCAAGATCGGATCAACAACCAAAAATTATCTGTGTAAAATTTAAGGTATAGGTTTATATGTATATTATTTAATATGATGAAGAAATAATAGTGTGAAATGAAAAGTTCTGAAACTGTGAAGATTAGAGAAGAAAATAAACAAGAAGATAAATCTTTCAAACAAATAACATATCATCCTACAATAAAAAAGGTAAATCCTTTAAAAGTCATATAAAATGAAGTAAATATGATAACTCTATCATAACTTGATATGCCTGGTCATTGCTGAATCTTCCTATAGTTAGGTACTAGGAGGGCATGGTAAACTGGAGATTACTGACCAACAGTTTTCAATGGCTTTAACTTTTGGTTAATGTATGGGATCATTCTAAATTTGTAAACAATTATTATCTCATTCAACTTTCCAAGATCATTACCTCTGAGCCCAGATTTTTTCTTTTAAATCGAAATTGCAACTATCTACTAAGATTGATCAAAATGCTTGTTCTATAACAAATGTTATTCTGCAAAATCACTTTTTCCTTCAGCCTCTATTAAAATAATATCTGAATTTTTGATACCTAAATAGATCAGTTCATATTTTAACTGCAAGTCCATGGTAAACTTTGGTAAAGGTACAAATTCCAGAATTTGACACTAAAGTCAACAGACATCCAGATTCACAGAAACCTGGCATAGATACATCTCTAAAACTAAAGTTATTATGCATATGCAAAAACTAGTGTTCTTCTTTAGGTCAGTCACCCTGCTCATTGACCTTCTGATCTCCCATTATCAGCTTTACCAAAGTTCAATCTAGAATTGGGGCAAATGACATATTGACATTTTCTGAGGGAGACAGGTCAGGTTTTGATTGGCAAATATATTGTCTTTTTTTAATGGAAAAATTATATTCATTTTTTTGTACATTGACAAAATGTAATTTATAATACTTAATGTAAAATAATTAAAACTAAATATTTATTCAGTCAGTTTTATAACTGCTTTAATCAAACACTAAAGGAACTATATACTTGGAACAATTGAAATATTTCACATTTATCATGGCTTGCTTGTGAAGGGAGTCAAGTTTAAGATTTAAATGTAGATAAATAATAAGTTTCTCAAATCTTCTACATTCAAATAAATTAAGTCTGGGTGCTTCCGTCTTATGCAAGCAAGTATGCTTCAGTTACCTCTCACTGCTGACAAATTTTAAAGCAATTAAATCATTTTTTGAGCAAAGTACAGAATCAATTTGTGTGTATTTATATAAAGTGTGAAAATTCTGAAATCACCTCTGCTTCACTGAGCTGTCTTTTTCATACACGAGACAGAATATTTTCAGGACATATTCTGACCATGGTTTGCAAGAAGCCATGTAGTCAATGCTACTTTCTTTGTTGCCAAATTCATTTCATTTAGTTCTGATGGTGGACTACATAAACTGAGATACTTTTTATTCTAATGTCAGCAAATAACCAGAAAGAAGTTGAAAATCTTAATCACAAACACAAACAGGTCATGTATATCCATTCACTTGTCATAAATTATATATAAATTGTTGTTTCAAACTTTAATATTAATTTTGTTTAACAGAAGTCTATTCAACCCTGATTTCTGAATCACTGCACCTTCACTGTCAACAAGAAACTTCCAGATGAAAACTGTTGATTGTTATTAAATTTTTACAATGGTTGCCAAGTACTAAACTGTATTAAGAAAAGAGCATATTGAGCCATACCAGCACAATATAGTATAGTACGAATTTGTTCATCAACATGCATAGCTTTCATTGTGACATCATAGTATGGGATATTCAATCTGGATAGTACTGCACCACACCTTTTAGGCTGATCTCATCTAAATATGCACCCGTATTTTAACATTGCTTTTGCCATATTTACTTTTCAAGGCTTGTAAATAATGACCTTCCAAAGTAATACTGATGTATGAGGATTCAAATAACTGCCATTTAAAGATATACTGAATCAAATTGTAAAGCATGACACCTATTACTGAAATAGTGTTGAATGACCATATGACCTGTATGACTTTTACTGTAAAGTAAATATAAAAATAATGATATAAAAAGTCAAAGGTAAATAAAAGGCATACATGCATGCATGCATGCATGCATGCATGCATGCATGCATGCATGCATGCATGCATGCATGCATGCATGCATGCATACATACATACATACATACATACATACATACATACATACATACATACATACATACATACATACATACATACATACATACATACATACATACATACATACATACATACATACATACATACATACATACATACATACATACATACATACATACATACATACATACATACATACATACATACATACATACATACATACATACATACATACATACATACATACATACATACATACATACATACATACATACATACATACATACATACATACATACATACATACATACATACATACAAAGACAACAAATTCTAGGCAAACCTATAGTTGAAGAATTTACTTTTTACTTTACGATGAGCTATTAACCTAAGAGCATACATACAGTGATGTGATGTGATGCAATGTAATTATGATTAACATAGCTTTAATAATTTTTCAGTCATATCTCTATGATGTCTGCTGTGTGGCAGTTTATAGTGATGTCTAGCACTGTGGATTCATGTCGCAGACATGTATCATGATGTCCCACCAAGTCACATTATCCTGACACCAGGCCAACCAGTCCTAACCTCTTAAAGCTGAGTGCCAAGTGAGGCAGCTGTTAATACCATTTTTGTAAGACTTTGGTATGACTCGACTGGGGATCATACCCACGACCTCCCCGCAAGTTCTAGGCAACAACAATCATTTTGAAACTTATTTTATACAGCCATAATTACAGCAAATGAGGTATAAAATTATATATACTTATTACTCAAAGACATGATGCTATGTCTGCGGTATGATGCCCACTGGTGCCGATCATCACTAACACACTGCAGACATCATAGCGATATGAATGAAAAATTGTTAAAGCTACATCAAAAATCCATACCACAAACATGTTACTGAGTAAAGTTAAAATTAACATGTTAATTTTAAAACTCCCCCAACACAAACACATACACAAAACTTTTCTTAAATATTGCTCTCTTGCTCTGGATAATATTAATGGTTGTTAGTAATTTACTCATAGCATAAATATCTTAAGAGTTTGAAATGTTTGGAATACCACACTGCTTCGTTAGCAGTTAATGCTGATTGCATGACTTATAATGTATTCAGACAACATGGGATCAATGTATATCACAAACAACACAACTCTTTAAGACAACAACTTTTTCATGATAAGGACAAAATAGGAAAATCTGAAGAAATGTGGTGTGGTTCATTGTGTAATGATTGTATGAATGACTATATCATGCAAACAAGTAGAAAGTTAGAAACAAGGATCCAGGAACAAAGAAGTCATCAGTTATACATGAACACTGTAGCAATATGGGATATTCCATCATTCCCAAACAGACCAAGGTAAAAATATCTAAGGACAACACATGTTAAAGAAATGAAAGTGGCAATTGAAATATGTCAGCAGAGGCCAACACTAAACAGGGCCAAGAAGTTTGAATTGCCACCTATCTACACCAGTCTCCTTCTATCACATGACCATTATACTTTTCTAATTTTTAAAAAGCAATATAATGGCAAATTAAACCCTCATTCCTAAAACACTAGCAATGTTTGTTACAATATTGTTAAATAATTTATAACAACAATTTTTATATATTATTTAATTCTGTTTTAACAGATGTTTCAATAACATGGTGAATCAATCCTGTATGTCTGGTTGTTGCCTCTTTTAGCAATGCAAATGTAAATATGACACTGCACAAGAGCTGATAAATCACTGTTGTGCCTAGATTGATGATATATAATATTTACCTTGATCAAGAGTTTGCAATAAAACTATGTTTTGTATAGCTGTTGCCAGCTTAAAGCAGCTTGGCTGACTGCCTCTATTATGGTGCCGACAGGATACCATACATTATTTATGAAATAAAGATCTCAAGAGGATCATCTATGCTGGGTTTTACTGTGGTGATTTTACATACTGAGGAAACCAGAGCAATGGTATTATTTAAAGCTATAAAACTGAACAGGTAAAGTGAAGATTTCTTCCAGTTCTAAAATTATGAAATATTGGCCATGGCAGATTTAGATACATATATACCTGTTTATAAATGGATTCCAACCCTAAATTAAACAGACCAGGAACTGCCTTCCTGTTATGCAACAGCAGATAGGAGTCTCTTCTGTTCCTTATAAATAATTAACAGACAAGCATAATCCCTGATCTGCAAGCATGTTATGCAAATAAGGGTCATTGTTGTTTGCAGTTGGACTCTACATTTGAGTGGGTATAGATATTACAGTAATGGTAACAACACCCTGCAATGTACAATCCTGCCTCATTTATTTTCTCGATAAAAGCTTTTGTCCCATGTATTATCCCTCTTAGTGTCTGACACTGCTCTGACTAGGGCACTTTAAAAGGATGAGATATATGTTGAATGTACATCATTTACAGCCAGGCAGCTATTCATACAGTTCAGCAAATTCTACAGGTGTAACATGAGATTGCCACATTTAAATGTCAATATTTCTGTAACCATGAGCTGACAACCTGATTTTCAAAAGGAAGCTTTTTAATCAAACAAATAAACATGGAAATAATGTTTTTCATTATACAAGCCATTTCAAAAATAAAAAACTATTTTATAATGTGAAATCAATCTATACAATCTATAATTAGTTCTCATACAGAAAATAAACAATGGTGAAAAAAATTATGAAGTGATAATAAAACAGAATCAGCCCAATTTATTATAATTCATAACCACATATACATTATAAAATGGACAGCGTTATCAGAGTGACTGTATAAAAAGACCACTACTAAAATACTGAATTCCTATCTAGCTTTAAAAACTTAGATTTTAAATGTTCTATTGAAAAGAAAAAAGAAATACCATATATAATAACATGCAAGTTCTTTTGATCTACAAACTTCAAAGACCATGATCTGCAGTGACATAATATGATGGCATATCTAGTGTCTTGCTCTAGTAGTATACTGCACTCTGATGTGTCTCTTGCTTGAATTTATTCCACAGAAATACTACAAAAGTCTAGGGACTAGTACAGGCTATCACAGGCAATCAATACTAATGGATTCCATATCAACAAAACTCTGGTTATATACACAAGTCACAATGGTCTCCTTGTGTACTTAAAAACAAAACAATCATGTATTTTGCACTACATGGTACATATATCTAGGCAGGAAATTTTATGAAGTAGATGAGAGACACCTGAAATCATGACTTATTTAGGTACAAATTGGGACCAGAAAAAGTTTCAAGTTAAATACAGCAAAGGATTCAATTTAATTTTTTGATTATAAACATAACTTTTAAAGCACTTTATATGCGGACAATGCCATTGCTAACCATGGCACCACAGTCCCAACCATAGAGAAGTGGTACCATGTCTACAGCTCACCATTTAAATTACAGGAAAGGCAAAAATGATGTAGGAAACATTCTCTGATATACAAGTTTTGCAACAAGAAAAACTTACTTTAGCATGAAATACAATGCATGGCTAGAAAATAAACATACTGAAAACAATGATTCGTACCAATGATAAATCTTCTGGTGGCTTGACCTAACAAAGCTATTACCAATATACTTTCATCTCTTACTGGAACATGCCAAACCAAAATGCTATATTCAAGTACTGAAAATGACACTGACCAATTCACTTTAATATTCTGATTTCTTTCTTGGAAACTAAATTTGGAAGTGTTTCATGGGTAAAACATATTGGGGTAATGTTTTATTAATAAAAACAAAAGCAACAAAATGTAAATTTCCAACAGTCTGAATGTTGTGGTTGGTGTTTTATGGCACAGCAACACAAGCTGGTTATTTAATGTTGTAGCAATATAAGTGATTTACCTAATGACAAAAACTGACAGCCAACCTAGGCAGATCAGGATTATAAAAAATACAATTACTAGCAAACAAATATCTAAAATTGTCTAATGAAATTTAGATCCTTTATTACTACACTCCAGGTTTTGCTAATCTGCAATAATACAATGTGATTAACATCAATGCTTCTAATCAAATGTTTCATGAATTCTCCTTATTTACTCACCACTCATAACATATCATTATAACAGAGTCTCAAGACAAACTAATCTTACAGCCAATTATTTTATCTAGTTTTAGTATTACTTGTTATATTTCTATTTTATACTTCTTTGTTTATAAACTAGAAGTAATTAATTTTCTAAGGTGCACTCTTTTCCAAAAGTGTCATAAACTGTTCTGTTGAAATGTAAGCAACTTGTATTGTAAAAACAATTAAAATCTGAATTAGAATGAGAATAGGAGATCCAGGTGACAAAACTGTCTAAAGCACTTGCCTTTACCAATCAATGGCATACCACATCTGTCCACATGGGTTTGAATCTTGGGCTCAACCAATGTAGGTATGTCAGAAAGCAGTGCTTCCGCTTATACTGGTGGTTCTTCCAGGGGTTTTCACCAGAATATTCCTCCATCAGTTATAGTGAAGCCTATCTTATGCTGAGAAATGGTGCTAAACTTAAAACAGCAATGGGAAGAACTTTGTAACTCCAACCTCTGGCAATCAAAAATAGCATGGATTACTTCCCTTGTCTTCATTTTGAGACAGAAGCTTGTTAAAAAAAAAAAACAAATATACTGCCTAGCATACAAACTGAAATCAGTTCAGCAAAATGGCTTAAGCTCAACCAATGAAATGCAAGACCACATCATTAATATGCATGTATTCTGCTCATTATCAAACTTGTCTGAAATCTTAACTATATCAACATATATTTCAAGTTTGATAAAAATCAGACCACAAATATTGCTTCCAGAGCGGTAACAAGCTCAACCAATTTGATTCAAGATCACCTCATTAATATGAATGTATCACACTCATTATTAAACTCATATGAATTAATGATGATACAAACCCACATTCCAAGTTTGACTGAAATTGAAATATGGACAACAGACACATGCCAGAAGTTGATACATACCATAAGAAATGGGATATTAACAAAACTGTGCAGATTATGCACAAAAATTCCTGTTGCCATATCACAGGTTGTGTGAGTTGGTCATTTTAATCTATGACTTACAACATGAAATCCTGCTCCCAACAGGGATTATTTCCCTTGACTTGGATGGTCGTTGACTTCACATTTTGTAGCTTTAGGGTCACATAGGTGTTGAATCTCTCTGAAAAAGAAAGTTCATTTAGAAAAGCATAAAAGACACCAGGAGCAAAAGTTTAATAAACTTGTATCCTAATATGTATTTTTCCCTGAATTAGCCTGGCAGTCAAACACTTGTGAAATTTATTTTTGAATAATATAATATAAAAACATCCAAAGAAAGCATAAAATGTTGCAAAAAGTAAGCAGACACTGATATACCTGATTAACAGTTGCACATAACCAAATAGCAGCACATGACTTCTCAAATGAAGAGAGACAGGTATTTCATTAATATACCAAAATAATGTGATTTTCACTTCTGCATTTGCTGTTACCTCAGTTTTACAATTATCTTTCCATGCTTCTCTACTTTTCTCCAAAACTATATTTAAAAGTGACTCTTCTTATTTCAGACAAAATATTGTATAGCAGTTCACTTAAAACAATATTGTTTGCGTACAAATGCACAACACCTAACTAATGGGCGTTTCCAACAAAATCCATATGTCAAGTTTTCTCTGATCCTCAAACAAGTGTTGGAGGATATTGATACACATTAGTTCTTGCAATATTTTTATTACAGCATAGACTGCATATATTTTGTTCTAAAGATCTTACATATGCTGCCATGCTGCTACACAATATAGTTCAAAAGCACATTGCATGGAACTCATAAAAAGTATATAGCACAGACCGGAGGATGAGGAGGTGGCATTCAATTTTAAGTCCAGAAGATATGTTTATCAAACCTGCCTTGTCTTGTGCTCTGTGACAAAAAGGTGTCTAAACAACTGGAAAACATAATGACCAAATAACTGCATAGAATAATTATAGACACCTTATGTTCGACAGTTGTCACATCAGCAAATAGTCATCTAAGCTCATCTTGCTTGGCATATACAGCCAATTTGGGTTCTTTGGGCCTCACTTTAAACTTGCTTACAAATCAAACCTAGAGGAAACAAAACAGACCTTGCTCTCCCATAGCAGATCAGTGTCCATGACGTTTCTTTTAACAATTACTCTCACAAAGCTGTAAGGACCCATATCTGCTGACGTCAGCATAGTGTAACAGCATATATTGTTCTGTCCAGTCTGTGGCTGGATTCAACTTATAAACAAGTATAGAATAAACACAGCACAAGTACTTAATTTAATAACAAAAAACCCATTTAGAAAAGGCTAAGAGAGTAAATTTTGAAAATTAACAGCAAAAAGTTAAATTTATAAAACAAGAGTAGCATTATACTGCCAGTGCTTTATTTTATATATATATCATTAGATATTTTTTCCCAAATAATATCTCATTATGTGCTAGTCAAATAATCTTGAAAATGATTGTTTCAAACAATCCATAAACATGTGCTCAAGTATTCTGAAAATGGCTTAAACATGCTATCTAATACTGCATCTTGCATAAAAATGCCTTAACATGCTATCTAATACTGCATCTTGCATAAAAATGCCTTAACATGCTATCTAATACTGCATCTTGCATAAAAATGCCTTACCATGTTATCTAATACTGCATCTTGCATAAAAATGCCTTAACATGCTATATAATACTGCATCTTGCATAAAAATGCCTTAACATGCTATATAATACTGCATCTTGCATAAAAATGCCTTAACATGCTATCTAATACTGCATCTTGCATAAAAATGCCTTAACATGCTATCTAATATTGCATCTTGCATAAAAATGCCTTAACATGCTATCTAATACATGCATCTTGCATAAGCTTTTCAAAGGTCCAAATAATTTCAAGCATCCACATATTTATGAGTGGTGGATCATAAAACAAAATAGCTTCTTCATGATGTTAATTCAATTGGATCTGTGACATTTGTGTAAGTTGCAATGTTTTGAGATGCAGGAAATTAGCAAGCACTATTTCTTTCTTCACAATGCAACACATAAAACAATGAATCAAAAATTTTAATATAGCAGTTGAAATGAATTTCTAAGGAACTTGTGTTGATCTAAATCACTAATAAAATTCATCCCCATCATCTCCAAAGTCCAGAAAACAATACACACTGTTATGCCTATGTTTTGTTGCCATCAAGTCAATAATGAGTAAATTTGTAGATGAGGTTACATGCACATAATGGACTAGTGTTTGCAAATGTTCTGTGGCATGGCAAATCAACACTGATTCTTTCAGGTACTGGTATATCTTCATCAGTAGAACATGTTTTTAAACTAAGCTAGATTTAACAAAACCCCATATCCTGCTTATTAGAAGTATAGCATATGAAGTGTCCCCCTATTATATAAACTATTTCCCAGACAGCTCAACCAAAGGTGTAATGTAATCATGAAACTAACTACCTTGAGTGAGTGAGACTACCCCTTCTGCAAGCAAAAACTGGTTTCTAAAGACATATTGTCTCTCATCAGAGGCTATTACATATAACAGTTAATCCATAAATTAAAAAAAGACTTGTTTTAATGACAAGTGGTTTTTAAAAACTATGGTCTTTCAGGGCAGATTTTAATGTATGACCATATTGGTTTAACTCCATGTTATTCTGCAACTGCATCCTCTGCCATCTCGTTTAGCCATGAAATTTCTTGATTTCTCGTTAGACTTTAATGAATCTTAGATAACATTTAATTGAGTTTGACAACTGAAGTTGAGCAAAAAACTGAATAATTTTGTCAGCACACAAATTAGTAATCTTGCCAGCCCACAACTGATTAATCTTTTTAACAAACAACTTAATAATCTTGGAGGCACAAACTTAATAATATTGTTACATGCTACAAGCAGGAAATTCAATAATTTAAAAAAAATAATACATCTTCTAATTACTAGTAAACAATAACATGTGATTCCTTTCTTTTATGAAACCAAATACTATATTCAAGTTTTACCATTTATATTGGATTGTTCCAGGTGCAAATGATTTCTAACATCAATAACCAAGCATTTTAATGATCTCAGAAAGAATAAAAGTTCCTTAAAAGGATTGATGCTCGATTGGCCCAATGAATTTCCAGGAACACAAGATAAGACCATTTCTTCCTTTTAATAGTTATGTTTTACAACTATTTCTGATCATCATAAGCACTGACAAGATTTTCATGTTAGCTCCTGTGGATGTTAGATTGGCACTATTTTCATTCAGGACCAACAAGACATCATTTAGGACCAACAAGACATCATTTAGGACCAATAAGACATCATTTAGAACCAACAAGACATCATTTAGGACCAACAAGACATCATTTAGAACCAACAAGACATCATTTAGAACCAACAAAAAATCATTAGGAAACAACAAGACATCATTTAGAACCAACATAAAATCATTTGAGGTGTTCTTGTTCTTGATAGGGCTGTTTTATAGAAATCACGCTAAGAAAATTTTCAAGATGGCTGCAGTAATGGCAGTACTGGATAGGAAATTGATACTATTTTCATTTATGACCAACCAGACACCATTAGAAGTCTTTTGGTGAAATCATGTTATCGATATGACAGGTCATTCATTCAAGAATATTTATAAGATTTCCAAGCTGGCCACTGTAGTGCCATATAGGATTTCTGAGTAATACCATTTTCATTTCAAACCTACTAGACATCATAAAAAGATATTTAGTAAAAAAAACCAATGTGAAAACCACCATCTATTCATCGGAGGCAAAATAAGAATTTCAAGATGGCCACTGTGAAAGCCATATTGGATGTGCAAGTGATACCATTAACAAGAAGACATTGAACAAAGTCTTCAGGTTAAAATCCAGAGCAATACTACTCTTCATTCCATAAAAAAGAATTTCAAGATTTCACCATGGTGGCTATATTGGACATCAGATTAGAACCATTTCATTTGGCACCAACTAGAAATAGTATTTTAGTGCAAAGTCTAAGTTGATATTAAAATCTATACAGGAATAGAAATGATCTGATGGTTTTGGCAGCCATAACAGACATCAAATTTGCACCATTTCCATCTAGAACCAGCTAAATATTATAAAATGTCTACTGATGACAATCTCATGTCAATATGACTTTCCATTCAGTAATAACAAGATGATAACTCTAATGGCAGCCATACTGGATCAGCATCATCTTCATTTAGAACCAGCTAGAGCTCATACATCTTTTACTGAAATATATTCAGTAGGAGCAGTAATGGTGGTGCCTTATAGTTCTGTATTTTGCATAAAGTTAAAATTTTGAAGAAAAAGAATTTCCCAGGTTTTCTTTTCATGGTTATATTGGCTATTTAAAAATTTACCTGTAATTCTAAGTTTTGTTACAAGAACTTAAAATCTGGTCCCTTTATTTTGGTGTCTAACTGAAGCACTGACCCAAAAGAAGCTACTGATAGTTTTTCCACAGACCCAAATTGGCTAACCTGAGACTCAAAACTATGCAGACAGAGGCTGGATGGAGATTATCATTAAGGCAAGCATTTTTAGTTCAGCCATCACAGAGTAAAGAAAAAATATTTTTTTAATTTCAGGTGGCATGATTATTATTATTTATTCAAAACCAAATACTTTCTATCATTTTGATCTTTACTTTGACTAATCTCAGTGCAATACTACACAGCATTACCATGCATCTTAGCTTTGAGACAAGCTAATATCTTGCTGGTTTGATTATGCAAGAATGGTTTTCAATCTGTCTATACAGGTACTGATAGCCAATCAAATGTCAACAAATATCGATAGTGAAATGCCAGTCAAATGACAACAACAGTAAAAACAAGAAAAGTTATCTATCTGCTGTACAAACCTAGTGGTATATCAAATTTCAATATGTACCAAAACAAGAAAGGTTCTCTGTTGTGGACAGTTAGTGATCTACCAATCAAATGTCAACAAGTGTCAGACAATAAAGGTTCTCTATTTCCTGTGCACAGCTCTCAAAAGACCAATCAAATGTCCAGTGTTAATAGCAGGTTTCTGTTTTTAAGTTCTGTTGTAACAATTGAGCATATATTTTAAATTCATGAGACTACTTGCAATGTGTTATTTTAAAATCTATTTACTGCTTAATGTTGAAATTTGTTTCCAGCAAAACCTCTTCCTCAAACCAAACAATTACCCCATTCAGGCATGCCACACAGCAAAAATACATTTGACTTTTGACTGCTGGTTGTTGCTTGCTCTAAAATGTAATAGACTAGTTATAAACTCTAATAATCAATCATATTAACATTTTAACATTTCACTGCATGAAATTTTGTATCATAAGTGATCACTCTGTTTTCCATTTTCAAGCAGGAAATAAAATACAAATTGAGGAAACTTAAACAAAATAGTAAATGATTATCAAAGTAGTATGTAATCCCATTGCATCACAACAATAACTGACAGAGTGGCATGACAAAATTAATCAAAATATTCAAAGATTGATCAGAGAAGTCAATCAATTAAGAATTCAATCATTATTTTACATACTCACCCAGAACAAACTTAAGTTTGCTTCTATAATAACTGTTTCATTTTATGAGAAAATATTTTCAAGGAAAAATATAATATTTGAGTAACAGCTTCCAGTTAACATAGCCTTCCATTGTGTGTGTGTGTGTGTGTGTGTGTGTGTGTGTGTGTGTGTGTGTGTGTGTGTGTTTGTGTTTCTTAATACAGCTTTAACAATTCTTCAGTCATTTTGCTAGGATGTCTGCAGTGTGACATTTTACAATTATGTCAAACACTGGGGTATCATACATGCCACAGACATGAAGCATCATGTCCCACCCAGTCACATTATCCTGACTCCAGGCTGGCCAGTCCTAACATTAAACTCTTAATACTAAGCACCAAGCAAGACAGCTGCTAGTACCATTTTTATAAGTATTTGGTATGAATTGACTCAGGGGGGGGGTTGAACCTGCAACCTACCACATCCAAGACCAATCCTCTAACCACTAGGCCACCAGAGCAGTGGCATTGTTTTGTGCAATCCAAGTGTTAACAACATGGCAAACAACAAATGGGATTCAAGCAATATAGCAATCACAAGTATGCAGTGTCCATAAAACAGGAAGCCACATGGTTCTGTCGACTCTGTGTAATATCCATAGTCAGCCCAGAAATGTTAATCAGCAGAATGCTTTCTGAAGACATTTCTTCCAATTCTATTGATTACATGTTATGAATATAATTGTTGCAAGGTTTCTCTAATTTTTGTAATTGCATTCATATCTGATGGAGTTCAGCATTCCTATTTACATGAAGTTGTGTAAATGTTTTTATATTTAAATAACTGTAGCGACATATGATGGCAGAGCAGCTTCACTAAATCTGAATTGCTTTTAAGTAATGATAGTTTCTGCCAAATTTTTCATCATAATATAAATAAGGACCTTCTCAATACTCAAATAAGGAAGAACTGGACAGAATATATTGAATCATTAGGCCTAGTACAGATGGTAAATGACCCCACTAGGGTAACAGAAACATCAAGCACTCTTATTGATCACATTTATACCAACCTACCAGACAATGTAACTTGTGTTAACATACCAAATGTTGGTCTTAATGACCATTATCCTACTTTTTTAACAAGAAAGGTTAAATGCAAGAGAAATAAGAAAAATACACAAAAAACTATCACTTACAGATCATTCAAAAATTTTAATGAAGAACAATTTCTCAAAGACCAATATAAAGCTCTTTGGAAGATGATCCAAAATTTGGATGACATAGATGAAGCTCTGAGGGTATAGACTGATATTCCAATATTCTGGAACTTTGCTCTGGAATAGTATTCCAGTTGAGATTAGAAATGCCCACTCTATATTCTCTTTCCAAACCCAGTATATACAATGGCTTCAGAGATGCAGCAAAAATAAATAAATTCCTTTCAATGAGGGCCTCAAGGTAGATTAGTTCTTAGCTAATTGAGTTACCCTCTTTAAATAAAGTAATAATAATAATAATAATAATAATAATAATAATAATAATAATAATAATAATAATAATAATAATAATAATAATAATAATAATAATAAAGAAAGCCCTTCTCCCTACTATTTTCTGATTCACTAGCCTGGCCCTCTCCTGCCCAGCTAAATACAAACAAATGTGCTTGCTCTGGTGGGGTAGTTATACAGGGGATATCTTCACACTATACTGCTTCATAACATAGCACCATAACAGCCACAGTTGGTCCATATATATATATATATATATATATATATATATATATATATATATATATATATATATATATATATGGCTATATATATATGGCCATATATATATATATATATATATATATATATATATATATATATATATATATATATATATATATATATATATGGCCAGGTGGAGTCAAGTGACCCAATTAATTAATTCCCAATAATGTCTAAGAATCATTTGGCAGTTTAAGAAAAATCTGACTTTTATTGGATGATATTTATGTAGACATTATAGGCAGCCTTTTTTTAAACAGAAACCTTAGGCAGATTTTTATTTCAGGTCGAAATTTCAGGGAATTTTTTTTTCAGGGAATTTTTTTTTCAGGTAGAATTTTATTTCACACAAGAAACTAAGATGGGTTTTTTTTGTTCAAGCAGAATCTTAAGACAACTAATCTGTATATTTTGCCTTAAATTCCACCAAAAATCCACTTAAAGTCCACTTGAAATTCACCTAAGCTTCTTTAAGTTTATGGTTAGGTTGAAAATGCTTAAGAAATTCGTCTGAAATCCACCAAAAGTCTGCCTAAAAATTTTGTACAGTATTTCAGGTGGATTTTTATTTCAGGCAGAAATCTTACACAGATTCTTTTTATTCAAGTGGAATATTAGAACAACCAATTTGCATATTTCTGCTAAAATTCTGCCCTGAATTCCAGCTGAAATTTGACTAAGCTCTTATATGTAATTATGGCTTAGGCAGAATGGCTTAAAAACCTGTCTGAAATCCACCTCAAGTCTGCCTGGAAAATTTTGTACCGGAAGATATGATCTGGGCAACTGTCCATTGACATGAACTCACCTCACTGCCGAGTTGTTGTTCTCAATCTCCTTTTAATAATTTATAAGTTTTCATATTTAATTATAATTAATCAATGTTAAAAACATTATATTTAGTTTAAGAAACAACATCATCCACAACAAAGCATTAAATACATTACAGTATTTGTAACCTATAAATAGTGTTGACAAGTTTTTGCAACTTTGAATCATTGAACATTATGAACACTGTCAATAGATCCCAAGGAAAGTGTAAACATACCATTAGGATGAACCATATTCTTGTATATTACTTGGTGCAAGTCCAGTTTAAAGGTTTTTATCCAGCCCAAATTGTTTTTCTTTCTATAAATTTACCGGTATTCCCTTTTTCATGAGAGGGGAGACTTATGATGAAATTGTGTACCATGTTAAATTCATTTAGAAAACATGAACTATTAATACTTTTAATCACTATTTTCATACTTCAATAATGATTAATGAGTGAAAATTCATAATTGATCTAAGGCATGCAGTTGAAAGTATGATTATATGTTTGTATTATTGTGCCATGGGCAAATTACACACATACAGTGCATGCACACCTACCTACCTACCTACCTACCTACCTACCTACCTACTTACCTACCTACTACCTACCTACCTACCTACCTACCTATCTACTTACATACATACATACATACATATGTATGTGTGTGTGTGTATGTGAGTGTGCACCCATACTGTTCAAATCCTACAAAACTGATATGACACATTAAACTGAGGTGTGCACCTGCTCTTATCCAGATCTTTAACATGTCTGATATAATTTAAACTGTCTGATATAATTTAAACTGAAGTTCCAAGCAGTTCCTGAAATTTGATAAATGTCTTAACACTATAAAAGTCTCCTCAAACTTGTTATCTTGATTCACCTCTCAAATTCACAAAGCATATAAAGTAGTCATGGTATACTGTATTTGCTCACTTATAAGTCATGTCTATTGCCAACATCACTAACCCTAATGGGTCATTGTATAATGCACTGGCAGGTCATGATCTCTTGCTTGTTCATCTGATTGCTCCTATCAAAATGATAAAACACAAATATAACAGCACCTGATGCAATGGCAGATCTAGGTCAATGGAGTTTCCAGCTAGACTCAACTTGTAAGCATTATACTGTATAAGGTAAGATCCTATCACTAGATAAATTGTGTTTCAAGTTTCACAATCTATTCAGATGATGCAAAATATCATGCACAAGAAATTACTAATCACTCATCTAACTTACATTTTTATTGCCACTGATGCTAAATACTGTGTACATACTAACCAAAACAAAACAGCTATTCAAGAAAAAAACTTGAATACAAGATTGTTTTTATAAACATAAGACACATTGTTGTTCTGGGGCTTAATGCCATTTTTAGCACATGATACATGTTGGCCAGTATTAATGGTGGAGGAAGAAACAAAGAACCACCGACTGCAAAAAGCTTCTGGCAAGCTTTCTCACATATCCACATTCACCTACATACATCTTAGACTTGAACCCATGCAGACAAAGGTGAGATGGCAGTGATTGTAATGGAGAACCTAAATTAGACCACTCTGCCACTCCCCATGATGAGAAACATGTGAAAAAATGAATTTTTAAACAATACTCCCTGACCAACATACAACAGAAAACTGAAATCTGTACAATATTAAGAAAACCTACACAGCCTATTAATTAACATTTTAAATATGAACCCTTTTTATGTACCAAGACCCAAATTTGATTTTCAATTACAAAGCAGAACATTTTTTAGAAAAAAATTACAAAAGGTTTGAAGCAACTGGCCCTTTAAAAAAAAATTACAGCATTATAACTTTTAAACAATTTATAAAATTGTAAAAGGTTAAAATAAAGAGGCCTAAGTGGCATGAGATCACTCATCTGGCTGACATCTACCAAAAGAGCCATATGCAAGAGTTTAGCCATGTAATCTGGGTCAGTACAATACAATTGTTGAATATAATTATATCAAGTTTCAACATTTCTGTTGTTTTTATTGTCATCCATATCTGATACAAAACCAGTACCATCTGTCTAACACAAAAAGGTTTTGGCCAGGGTGCTTTGTCCAAGTTATTAAAATTCTGTTGAACAGCTTCTCGAGAGAGTTGTTCACAAGTTGTGCCATCTTTGGTAATTGCAGCCATAACTGAGAGTGAATTCTGGTCCCTTGTATACATTTTAAAGCAACTTGTGCCACAGTTCTTGCTGCTCAAGCAATTCTGTTCACTGATTTTTGCCAAAAAAATTTTTCCAAGTTTCTCTTCTGTTTGAAACAGCTGCTATATTGGATAACATATCAGCTTCACATGAACAAATCTTGTACATCTTTATTCCTGATCTCCCTTTGTCAAATTTGATCCAGTTCTGTTCAGCTGCGTCAAGACTTGTAAAAGATTTTCTAGTTTTAAAAATCTGAAAGTCATATATAGTAGGATGACTGTAAAATTTGGTCAAGTTCTGCCAAACTGCTCTTGAGAACACAATCATGTATTCCCATTCGATGTCGGATTGGCATCTTCCTTGAACAAATCTAAAGTCCTTCATGCCAGGACACTTTCTATCAAATCCTGCTGAGCAGCTTTACAGAAGGACTTGAGGAAGACATTTTTTTATTTTTATTAATGGTGGCCATATTAGATAATGGATCAGTATCACTACCCAATCTAAAAGGCCTTTCTGCCAGAATGCTCCTCATACAAGCATATGCATATCTGTCAAATGACTTTTAATAAGTTCAAAATAACAAGCCATGAATGGACAATTGACAGATGAGGGACCAAGTCATAATTTTGTTTGGCCTTAAGGCTGGGTGTGCTAAGAGATACTAATTCTTCCACTCACATGACTGTAATGTGTTTACATTATGGCAATATAAATCCAGATTTCAATGCCCTTAATAAAATCAGGAATAGTGACTTACCAGGTGGGCCACTTAGTCTGGCTTTCTTCACTGAAATAAGAAATAAAATTCCATGTACTTCATCTATTAAATCAGATTAAGCTGTGAAAATTGAATTTGCTTGGAAAACAATGGGACTGGTTTGCTATATGAGCTTTGTCTTTGTTCTATTTATTACTAAAATTACATTACATGCAATAAATTAAAAGTCTGCTGGTTATATACTAAAAATGTACTAATAAAAATGGAGATATATTTCTGGTATATTTTTTAATTACTTGTGGTAGATTAGGACTCAAACATTACAGTATATTTGCAATAAATAATATAACAGAAATAAACCAAACTTCCTGTAAAGAAAACCTCTACATAATAGAAATACAATATATACCAATTATAAAGTGGAACCAGGACATTTAAGTAATTAAACTGTACTATCAATATCTGGATTTGGAGTTTGTTTAAAAGACACTGAAGGAAAATAGACTTAAGTTTACACAATGGAAATAAACTGGATTCAGCCTTGATATACCCCAGGAACTGATTTAAATATTATTAAATAAATATGATTTAGACTTGTATTACACAGGTTTAACAACTTTAGTCATTCTGCTACAATGTCTGCAGTGTGACAGTTTATAGTGATGTATACAATGGGGGCGGGAGGGGGGGGGCATGGTACCCTTAGACATGTAGAATCATGTGCCACCCAGTTATCTAGACACCAGGCCAACCAACCTGAACACTAACCTCTCTCTTATCATTAAGTGCTGAGTGAGACTGCAGCTAGTATGATTTTTATAAGTTGTTGGTATGACTTGGTCACAGTTCATACTTGCCATCACCAGTGGCCATTGCCAGCCTCTACTTCCATCCCCAAAGCATTTAAGTAAACATAAAGTAACAATAATCATTTGGCTATCCTACTCATTCACAAATGTCACCCAGGGAAGTAAATTAAAGGTGTATCCACTGCATGACAAGCTTACTTTCAAAGATAGGGTTGGTCAAGCAAGTTCCATGGTTAGTAGTGAACTTTAAACTCCTGAATTGTCATTCATACATGTGCCCAGGGATGAGCAGAAATTTCATTATTTGCAATGAAATAATAGCATCAATATTGTACTGACAGAACAATAAAAAAAATAGTTTCAACATTGCTGTTTCTCAAAATAATGTCTATCATTTTCTTTGAAAGAACAAGAATAGAGTTCTGTCCTCAATCAAAAGTAACACTAGAATGTATCATGTCCAAAAAGCAATGATGTAACACGTTTTCACTGGTACATGTGATGTGTGTTAAAATCATTTTGGAGTAATGTTTTTAATGATCTTTCACAGACTGATTATCTTCAAATTAAAGGTAATCTATGCAGAAAAGTTAACTTCATTAACAAATACTATTTACTGGCAATTATTCACATTGCAATTACTACACAGTATTTCAACCATCCACCACCAACACAACCACTTCCCTAATTTTTCAAAGATCTCTCATTAACTTGCACATTTAAACTGCAATCTTTTCCTGGCTCCTGTTGAACACATCTTATCATGGAAGAGATGTATCAAATAAATCATACAAGAAACTTTCAGGACTAAGCTACAATGTCATCAAGGCTATCCATGGGAAATTAATGGTCCGCCTAACCCCAGTGAAAAGCAAGACTAAACAATATGTCAAGTTTGATTTACTTGCTATAAAAAATTTGCCATATCTCATCATGTACAGACCATATTTTCACAATATTTAGCCAATTACTGTATGGGTTGTTACTCTGTAAAGGGTGAGAAAGCTTGCCAGTAGCTTCTCGTGGGTCGGTGGTTCTTTCCGGTGATTTCCCGGTTTCTTCCTCCACCATTAATACTGGCCGCCATGAATAGCCTATCGTGTGCTGAAAAATGGCGTTAAGCCCAACAACAAACAAACAAACTCTGTAAAGGCATCAAATGACATTAATACACCATACATAAAAACAAACTTGTTTTAGTTGCTTCAAGTTTTACATGTTAGAAAAAGTTCAAGAAAAGCTAACTTCATCACTGTTGTCACGGAAGACCTTTGCATTTATAACAACCCATCCAGTATTCATTTACACTATTTACAATTATCTTTTGCTATTTCATGTCACATCTATCAGGCTCGAAGGACCAAGGATATAAAGCTATACAAATGCAGTCTCTAATTCAAGAGTCACCCAATCAAGCACAACCTTATGACAGATAAAGTAATTAGCTAATGCTATGTTGTACTTCTTTGCCAGAAATATGTGAAAATGTGTATTGGAGTTGCTCTTATCTGATTCTGGTATGTGTAGAGTCCAGCATGAAAAACTTAACTCCCAGGGATGAAGGCACAGTGAGAATGGATGCTAATGAAATTATGGGACTGTACCAAACAGTATATGTCATTTTCTGGAATAAACCGAACTACCCAATTCATTTAGTGATTTTGTTTTATTCCCCCTTTTTAAATTTGTCAGGGCCCTCTGGCCTCACTTTATTCTAGTTTTGGAATTAAATTTGTGAAAGGCACATTCATATATTTTTTTTTAATATGGGAGAACTGAAATGCAACATAATATACACTGTCCAGTATTGGTTGGCCTACACATGTATATTGTAAAGGACCAAATTTTTAGATGAATCTTTGCTATTGTTAATTGTGGTAGAACACATTTAGTTGAATACATGTACCATTAATGAGATTTATGGAAAATGGCTGCATTTTACATGCCATAATGTACGGTTTGGTTTGGACAAGGCAATAGTTATTGTTTTTTTAATTATGAACTTAGTTTGTTTAAACTTACCAGAAATCAAGTTTTGGTTCTGCATGGAAACTGGCAGTCAAAGATAGTCCAGGACCAGTTAGTAGTATGTTAATACCCAGAAAAAGCTGGAGTTTTTGTAATTCTGATTGGTTACGCTTTGAAGGGGGCATGGTTTCACATGATAAACTTAAAGTTTAAATGTACATGGGTGGACTTTGAACTTCAGTCTACATTTCTATAAGAGACGGAAAAATAAGACCTGGAGACTCCGGGGATTTTAATGAGTAAAGTTCTTGTCAAAAAGAATTGTTATCCAATGGAGATACATTTGTCTGAAGGATTTGACAGACACCAAAAACTTGAAAAACAAGGTAATTGCATAAAATTTATGTACGTTGTTTATGCAATTATTTAATTGCTTGTAAGTGCATGCATCTGCAGAATTTATTTGATGAGTTTTAGATTAATTTTTTTGTTATAGTATACTTGTGTTGAGTTTGTTTATCTGAGATAGCACAACATTATCTTCATTTACAAGTACGTTGGCAGCTTGCTAAGTTATAATCTCAATTATTGTAGGGAATTATGTATCCTGAATTCATGCTTATTCTACATAAGGAATTATAAATCTAAAATAACTGTGTTGAGTTCATTTAGCTGAACTAGAACAATGATAATGTATGGTAACAGATGAACAAAGAATGACAGGCAATAGAGAAAACACCATCCCATAAAGTTTACTGGTCCAACCAGTACAGTTAAAACTGCTTTAAACTGAATCATTTTATGTGTTTATTTGCCTAACAAAATTGTGTCCTGGTGGTTGAGACAAAAATTGAATGGCAATGACTACCAAACATTTTATTTGACTTCACTCAAAGTAATGGTCTGTTTACATCTTGAGGTAAAGCAGTACCTAGCATAAAAACAGTTATTACTTCTGACAACATTTATGACTGGTTTTAAGTACCAATCATTTAATTGTTTCAGGGAGAGGCAGATTGGGTTGTTGCTTTTTTAATTATGGCTCTCAAATAGATTGAATAAACAATCTTAATCTAGTTTTAAGCCAAAAAAATCTTATTATATCCAAAGGAAATTATCTTGCAATAAACAAGAAAAAAAATATCCTTTCTCTAAAGAAAATTCCCATCTCCCATCTAAAAGTAAATGGTTGAGGTCCCTATTCACTCAAAATTTGAATCCACTTTATGAACATAAATACAGCAGTGTTTTGGTTTTTATTGAAGATTTATCTTGCCTTGTTTTTGTTTGTTTTTTTTACATTTTCTATCTGATTATCAATCAGGTGTTCTGACTGGTTCCTGAACTATCAAAATTGGTAAAACATTCTGTCAGCCAATTAGATTAATTGCATTTACTCTGTGTAACAATGACTGGGCTGTATTCAGTAAACTTGGAGTGCATTTGTTTCAGAGTTGAAAATCAAGGGCAACAATGATATCTTAGGTACTATTAAGGGCACTTTCTTGCACCAAGATAAAAACATAACTTATGACTACAAGGGCAGTCTAACATAAATGTTGGAGTTGAACATATAAATAGCATAATCCATGTTCAGAAGGTGAGATGCATATAAAGCTCTGAACACTTTCTCATTGTACTTTTGATGCTGTTCATGAGAGTGAATCTTGATGTTCATTCTGCTTTAGAGTGGCCCATAACAAACATGATTTCCAACAATTTCACAATTTCTGCATCTTCAGCTGTGGTATTTGTAAAATTTGTAGCATACTTAGTAAATACTCCTGGGATCTCTGTTTGTACCATACATACTGGCTTAGTCAAATCAAACTGCTAACAACAAAGATCCTAATCTGCTGTATCACCATGCACCTGCAAATCAGGGTCTATGTTCTTGGTTCTACTGATTACTCCAAAGAAACTACACAGACCCAGATATGCTGGCATATTACATGATGGCAGACCCTTGTTTGTTCAGTCTGCAGTGGGCCTCATAAGTGAGTATAGATGGTATATCTTATTCTGTCAATTTACTGTCTGTATTTCACCATGACTTGCTGGAATACCCTTCAGAAGACTTGAAATGTTACCTTTATTAATGCTCCTAAAACTTGGAGAAGCCATGAGTCTTTTTAATTTGATTAGTAAAAACAATAGATTTAAATTTCATATCTTAGTACTGTGGATGAATCATAATTAAAAAAAGCTGCATTTCGTATAGCAACAGAATTAGTGACTACTATGTGACTAATGGATTAAAATAAAATACATTGTTACCTTGCTTTGTTTCTGTTCCTATAAGGTGAAATTGCTAATCCCCCAGCTTAGGTTAATTGGAAAACAATTCACACAGGCCCTACTAAATATATATTTTTAAACTTATACCTTACTCTTTAAATGTGAGCAAGGGATAGTTCATTCATAAAGAAAAAATAAACAATATTTATAGGCAAATGATGAAAAATGGAGAATACAAATAATATTCTTTCCCATCATAGAAGGTAAGTGGACCCAAGCAGAAACAGTGGTTTGGGAAACAAAGCCCCAGCTGCTGAAAAAGATTATAAAATTTTAGTTATCAATTGTTTCTCCTAATTGAAGAAAGTGATATACTTATTATGTCAGCTTTAAATAGTTTTTAAAGCAAAATATTGCTTTTAAATTTAAAATTAATATAAAAATCTTAAAGGTATCAATGTTTTAATCCTATTTATAGCATTCTACAATTAAGGAAAAATAACAGCAAAGCTTTAAACTTGTTTTTTCATGTAAGTTTAAATGAAAAACACTATCAAGTGGTTATTCTGTTTTTATATTACATAATGTCATAGTTCTCTTATTTTCTCATACATTTCACAAAATCTAAGTCACTTTTACAGCAGAACCTGTCCTGAAAGACAGCCCCATCTGCCAAAAAAATTCTGGTCTCTCAAGACCATGGTTTCATTACTGGTCATAATACTATCTAATCAATTTCTTTGGGCTTTCACAACCTGGCCTGTCATGGTAGTCTTTCATAGCAGTGGTCTTTCAAGCAGTGCATCCCCCAGGGTGTAAAATTGAGGATCATTAAACATCGTGGTGTTAGAAATGGGGGGGGGTCAAATAAAAAATGTGGGGGTCAAAAACAAATTTTCATCTAATCCATACTTTTTCAACTTGCACAACTCTCTCTCTCTCTCTCTCTCTCTCTCTCTCTCTCTCTCTCTCTCTCTCTCTCTCTCTCTCTCTCTCTCTCTCTCTCTCTCTCTCTCTATATATATATATATATATATATATATATATATATATATATATATATATATATAATACAAATAAACCAACATGCCCAATTAGCACACAAATGTCCATTCAAAGGATAATTTATTATAGTATTATAGACCAACACATTGCATATATGTCAATACAAAATCCATATAAATCTTTTTAATCAAGTGACAGTTAATTACTGCCCGTCATAAAATGTGTACTATTCATAGGTTTCATTGAACTTCGTCCTAAAACACATTTATCCAAAAAATCAAATAGGTTAATGATTCATCTTCTCTTTAACAAGATACACTTGAACTTTTAGATTTTTTTTTTCGTTGCAGCAAAGTTAACAAAATCTGCAACAACCCCCTAAATTTGCAATCCAAATAATGGATTTGTCTCTGCAAGTTTACTTATCTCTTTGTTCTGAAAGAATATCTTAGGTAATAATGTGTTCAAAAGATATCTTGTGGTGATAAAGGGCATATTTTTAAAAATTATTAAACCCTGTCACAAATGTAGTAGTCTTCACAATCATGAGATCAGAAATCACACAAGTAATCCCATTGGATGTGCCATATTCCAGTTGAGGGTATATTTTATCCATTTTTCAGATCCACATTTACACTTTCGTGTTCTGTTTCTTTCACTTTCTTTGCTAATGATTTTTAATGCATGAAGTTTTAATCTCAAGATCACATTTTAGTGCAAAAAGCATTGAGATTAAACATCTTGACATTTTGCTGAGCTTGATAGAATCAGGAGAGAGCTTGTGAGATTAGGGGAAGCTACTCTAGTCATAATATTGCCTATGGTAGTCTGGTTCTCTGCTTCGTATGCTCAGTATAGCAGGATAATATGAAACAGTAAACCAGAATATGCCTATGATCAAAGTATACATCCCTAATCCAATACATTGGATTTTTTAAAAAATCCTGATTGTATTTTGCATATCCTTTGCGTCAAAAATATGCATGGCAAAAATTGTGTGCATCAATTTTCTCCAGTGAATGTCTCTGATGCACAACTGTGCATAAAGGGAAACACTGTTTCAAGACTAGTTTTACTCTTATTACATAAATCAGCATGTCATTACCCCCAAAAAAGCAAGAGAAAGGAAATAGCAAGCACAAAGAGATTCATTTTATTAAGAAGAAATCTGACCCGATTCCAGATAACCTAGAATTACCACTGAAAAAATAATATATTATCGTGTTCAACTCATCAACTAACATATCATCTCCAAAACTGCCTGGTTAATAACACTATAAACTTCTTTAATATTTTCAGATGTCATTAATGTATAAACTCTTTTGTTTGTGTTTAATCTGCCTGTCAGACAAAAGATGTTTTCTCCTTGTTGGTTATAATTTTATCATTCGCCAAAAAAGAGAAGTATATTTCCTACTACAGTACAATAGTTTTTAAAATTAGGATAGGTGGACTTTTTTGTTTTCAAACTATATATATATATATATATATATATATATATATATATATATTACATTCATTAGTGTATATAATGTACTAAGCACTTCAAGTACTGGGCTAAACCAGCTCAATTAGTCAATTTGATGCACAAATTAGTTTTTGGGATTTTTTCTTTTTTACATTTTGGGGGGAGGTGTGAGTGCAATGTCTGCAAAGATGAACGAGGATGGTATGTCAGCTGGAATAATAATTTTTGTTTTCCCATTAATCATTGAGATACCTGACTCAGTTCCCTTACTTGCCCAGGTTCTTCAACATATATTCATTGCATTAAATCCTCATTGAATATAAATAGAGCTAATATCAGAATAGTTGTTAAAAGCAACTGACGGACTGATGCTGCTAAGCAAACATCAATAAATCTGTAAACATCTATAAATCTACAAACATCATGCAGATACATGAATAAATAAACACCAGGTTAAAAATCAATCTGCTGCACATGATCATGGGATAACTCAAAATCAAGGACAGGCTCCCATTTTTTCCATATGAAAGCCTGCACTGGAAATAAATATTATCATTAAAAATGATTATGTTAAAAGTTCAAAAATTAATTTCAACTATCTTCAAGCTACTAACATTTAATCATTAAATTATCCCCATGGGAATCTACAGCAGATGCCTACATTATTTCCAATGCAGTTCTTGTGTTAAGTGATTAATATCAGAATTTTACACAGGCCACACTAATTCACAGTCTTGACTTCTCATTATCTAATGAAATAATCACATTCTATTCTAAAAGCCCCTCAGACTGAACCCCTCAAGAAACAAGACACAAACATTTCATCTAGTCAACACACCAACATAATGTAGTAATATTTATCATCTCTGGCCATCCATGCAAATGCTTGTTATCCAATAGTATGCTTTCTCATTGGTCTGCTGAAGAAATGAGTGCCTAATGTAGACCATGTGACAGTTGTTTTGTTGGGTCAATTTAGCTCAAAGAATTTGACAAAGTTTAACTCATTTTCCCTTTGTGATAATATTCACTTTCAACAGAAAATGGGGTTAGAAACAGGTTTTTCTTGTCACTTCTAACCACATCTATTTCTGAGAGATTTTACTTTTGCAATATGAAGGATGATTTTTACTGGCTATTTTGATGCATGCGTTATGAGATGGGTAAAAACTTGTCCCAACCTCCTTTTACTCCAAATCTCAAACTCACCCTACTTTCTGATGCACACTGGAACCTCCTTGATCCAGACACTTTCATTTCCAGTAAATATGTCCAGATTAATGAGGTTTTATGATAAATAATCGCAAACATTTTAATGTCAAACTATCATATACATGTACTTTACATTTATTAGATATTATATTTATGTATTTTCAATAATGGTTGAAATAAGCTAATGAATGTATCTACTTACATTTATTTCATTTTATTATAACATACACCTGTACATGATTATTTAATAATTAATAGCAAATCTTTATATGCTGGCTATTATCTCTATTCATCTACACTTGCTTGATGGTGCAGCATAATACATGTAATTTACAAATTACAAGGAATACAAACTGATATCTTTCAGTTAAAGGTGTTATGCTATGCTAAACTAAAATATACACATTGTATCAAATGTGTGGACAACTTGATCAGAGTGTGTTCAATTATCAACACTCCCATTGGCAAGAGGCAAAAACAGACATTGTTTATACAATTACAGATTATGATAGAGCAATGGTTGCACTGGGGGGGGTGAAGTAGACAACTAAGTCAATGTTGCCAATGTCAAAATGCATATATATGGTGTTGATATTGATTACACTGGCAAACTCCAGCACATTACTGGGCATGTGTTTTAATAGCTAACTGACTTTTAACCCTTTCTCCCCGCCCTGCAAAAATATCTTAAGTTAGGTCTACTGTCTATTGATGATGAAAATATACCAACTTCTGTTTGAAATTTAAACATCAATATTTAAATAATAATGTATTTTTTTATATAAATATAATCAGTGTTTGCCAACCCTGTTTGTCCTAATTTTGTCTCCTAATTTCCAGATTACACCAACTGTAATCAAGAATAGGTCAATTTTCAAAATATCACAACACTCTTCATTTAGTTTGTGACATGTTAGACAAAATTCAACAATTTTTTGCAGATTCTGGCATATAGACAAGATGGAGAAGGAATATATCATAGGCATTCATATAGTCTCAGATTTCAGCACTGACCAAATTGCAAAAGACAATCAGTATTCCACTGCAAATATGTGTGTTATATCCAGAATCAACCGCTCCGGTGGCATAGAGGTTAGAGCGTCCGCCTCGGATGCGGGAGGTCATGGGTTCTATCCCCTGTCAAGTCATACCAAAGACTTACAAAAATGGTACTAACAACTGCTTGATTGATGCTCAGCATTAAGAGGTTAGTGTTAGGACTGGTCGGCCTGTTGTCAGGATAATGTGACTGGGTGGACATTTCTTCGGCATGATGCCCCAGTGCTGTACATCATTATAAACTGCTGCACTGCAGACATTGTAGCAATATGACTGAAAAATTGTTAAAGTTAAGTTAAAAATTATAAACGCATTGCATCATATCCAGAATCATACAACAATTCACTTTGTAAAAGGGTAAAGCTGTATGTTTGTACTTGTAGTAGTGTTTTACAGCATGTCTACACATGAGCGGTAAGTTTGAAAATGAAGGATATAACTGCACACAAATTGTGAAGATAAACCCTTCCAAATAATGCAAACATTAGTACAAGATAAATTATAAAACATAAAGATTTTAAAATTCTGTAAAATTTATGTATAAAATAACATAAAGTTAACATATGTTAAATCCATAACACACTTTTAAAATTTGCATAAAATACATTCCCTCAAAAATCCCAAGATTTTATCATGTGGTACATGCAAAGTTTCTTTACCTGCTTTACATCAGGCCAAACAAAATTAATGTGTTTGCAGCCAACCTACCATCCCTGTTTCTCATTGCCCCTTTTCCACTTGGTGAAAAAAAAAAAAAACAAATCACACTAATTACATATGTTAAAAAACACCTGTCTACCTCAATTTTCAAATCAATACAACAGGAAATATTTTTTCATTGCCCCAAAATACTTATTTCTCATGGAAATCAAAACACTTGACAAGAATATGTTGCACTGTCAGTGGACACAGCATTGGTATGCATTTCAGGTCAAGGTTCACATTTCCAGAAGTATACATGAGTCAGGTAAATATGTCAAATAAGCAACTGGCACAATCCTTCCTCATCCTCATCTCTCCAACTTATCCAATGCAAGGGATGTCGCTCATCAAAAGCAAGTTTATGTTCATAAGTTTTTGGAGTTTTCAATCCACATATTTGGCAAGTCAGCCATGCTGATTTATGTATTTTTATGTCAGCACCTTCCATTTCAAATCTTCCATTTGGAGGTGGGTGCCTGCAAGGTGGCTTTGATGGATTTATCTGCCATTTCATTGCACTGTGTACCAAAATGACTACTCAAACAACAAATACTCTTGCAAGATGGTTTGAGAAATATTAATGAAAGGGCTGAAATATTGAATTTATAATAATTAATAATGATATAATATTGTAACAGTGTATTTATACTTTGTCCACATCAAGAGGTTAAGAATCAATGCAAAATGATATTTCAAAAATCAAATCAATCCTGCAGTCATCAATATATGCCTTTTTACTCTTTAAATTGACAATTCATCTATGACAGCCATAGAAGAGTTCTAATTATAAAAAAAACTCAGCTTTTACAATGAACACAAGGTAACTCACTTAGTTTGAAATTCTTCCTCCATTTCCAATCTTCACTTCTGCCCACCACCACCACCACCACCACCACTTGCATGGTAAATGTTGTATCCTATCATCAGTGCTGAGTCACTAACATGTATCTACCTAAAGACATTCCAGGTTTGTTTTAAGGTCTTTTATCATTTAGAAAACTATTTTATGTGAAGTTTCCAAGTTGCTTCACATCAAATCTATAATGGATCAAATGTGATGGATATACATTCACTGTCATGCAGTGAAATATGTTACACTAATTTTTTATTAGTGGTTATGGTGGTGCTCTGCTTTATTCTTGTCCAAGGCTAAGTTGCAAATGCTAATAACTTCACCTTACACCTGTCACTCTGACAGAAAAAGTATGTAATATTTGGAGTGCTACTTACTGTTTCTTCCAGTCCTGATTAAAACAATAAACACCTATCATAGTTAACTGTAGCTTATTCCCTGCATGACACACTAGAAGTAACAGCACTAAATCCAAATAGCTATAAAGCAGCAGAAAAACTTGGTGCAAAAAGGGCACTAATGATCTGTAAAATATTTAAATCATACACGAAATCAAGTCTCCAATATTTCCTTTTACACTGATATATGCAATTAGAAACTGAATGTGGTGATGAGATAAAAAAGACAAATTTGCACATAATCAGCAAGGAGGCAGATTCCAAACTGCACAAGTTATGGTCATCTCATTAATTTGCTGAAAAGTATGGATATTGTCAATAATTTCCTTCCAACTGACAGAAATGAGTGTCTGAGACTGCAGCCATTGTTTTGCATCTTAAATAGGATTGGATTGTTAGTCATCTCTATTCCAGGTAAACTGTATTCCAGTGGTTTGTGAGGAACACAAAAATCTGACTTGTTCCCAGTAAAACATTACATTGGTCAGTGAGGTACACAAAAATCTTATGTGAAAAGTGTTTAGTTACCCAACAGTTTCGACATTGGGTTAATAGCATCTGATTAACAACATCATGAAATGTACACTTCAACATAACACAGAAGCTACTGGTCAAGGGTCAACAACTATTAGAAAGCTGATTGTCAACAAGACACTGTCACCAAAGGCAATTGTTTTATCATCTCTTATTTCTTTTTATTTTTCTGATATATTAAATAAATGTATAAACTTGTGTTACAGTTTCTATTAGCATTATTTTCTATGAGCTACACATAAATGTTGGAATATATTTGAAAAAAGTTATTGTATAATTTTGATGTAAGTTACTCTTAAAAAAGTGACAGGGCATCCACATCTTCAAAGTTGATTGCCTGGGGGGATGTGAATATTACCAAGGCCTCAAAATAAAAATAAAAAGTTTTATGAGGCACATTACACAAGTCTAATCTGTAACTCACTTAGAATATTGAATATGTCTGCATTAGAGAGACTTTGATCACTGAGGAGGCTCCAATCCATTTTGTTGGTTAAGGAGGGAAGACAATACATGATACCCATATGATGATGTACACCTGCTATAACATCATTATATGTGATGTCTATTTCTTTTCTTTCTTTACTTTGAATGAAATTTACCTTATTACTGAAACTTAAATGTTGTGATTCTGTGAACAAAATGAACTAAGTATATCTAAGTATGATATAAATGAATAAAAACAACCAAGATCTATTGTATGATGCAAATCTGGATGTTCTGTGCTAATTTCTAAACGATCATGCTAAAAAAATTTGTAACCACTACCTTTCTTTTTTATTAACTCAATCATAAACTCTTAAAACTGACACCATTTTTGTTTGGGGTTGGAAATATTAAAATTTCAGTTCTAGAAGAGATTCTCAATAACACACACCACTGGACTGAATGGCACATTATCACCACAAATTCAACTGGGGAGAACCAGAGTGGCTCATTGGTTAGCTGAACTCATGACCAAATGGATGCGGATCTTGAATCCTACAGCCAGATCATTTATGGTTTCATTGCATCAATTTTTCTAACCATTCCAATTTTTTTACAGATATAACGGGTCTTGATGAATGCAATAAATTAAGTATGACTATTCAGTTTCTTATATCTGTGTATAAATCAACAAAAAAGATTTTTTTTCTAGCTACTAAAATCTTCAGCATCAAAATGTCTGTTTTTATGTTAGACATATAAATGTTATTTCAGTACAAACAAGGAAAAAAACACAAATTTAGCTCTAAACATTTAATGGACCAAATCAGTGAAATGGAGGCAATCAATAATGAAAAGAACAGAACTGACTAAAGATTTATACTATTATACATTTTTATGAAAAATACAAATATTTATGCAGAAATAACCTTTCAGTTTGTATTTGTGTGAATACAATCACTGATAACTTGCTGTTTTCAAACTGTGCATTCAATATTCACCTGAATTAATGACATACAGCAATTGATTGCTTTGTGTATGCCATAAAATCAAGATTTTTTCAAATTTTCAAAGAGTTTCTTTCAAAACTTGATATCTTAATTAGGAAATTTGTCAACAGTCAAGGCCTCAACATTGCGAATAGTCAAGGCCTCTACAATTCTTCTCAATTATCAAATAAAATATAGTCAAAGCATTGCTGCTAAGTTTTCTATCTTTAATATGTGTGCATTTAATTAATTAATTAAAAGATGAATGAAGCACACTTTTTATCCACTTGTTCTGGTTTATTCTGCTACATTCCAGTGACTGCATAAGTCCCAATGACACTATTCACTAATGAAAATTTGTACACTTAAAGAGTTAAAGCTGGTTTTTGTAGAAAGGGTATTTAGGGTTGCATTTAGTTTAGGCTGGTCTTTATGTGACTGAGGCCATACCAACCATATCCCGTAAACAGCTTTAGTTACAGTGTAATTAAACAAAGTTTAGTTATAGTGTAATTAAACCAAGTTGATGGAAACCAAAAGGGATCTTCATCAGCAAATTATATCATTTTGACCTGTGTATCATTTTAGACCTAATTATCACTTTTGACCTATGATGTATTATCATTCATTCTTTCTTGTTACCTTTACTCTTTGTCAAGTGTGGCAATTAAGTTTCTGACACAGACAAATACAGTTTTCAAATTTTTTTATCTGATTTATATTGCTGCGACGAACGAAAACAATAGGCTGTATGAACGATTTAAAAGCTTAAAAAAAAAAAAACACCAGTATTTTAAACTGGAAATCAGACGGTAGGCTGTTGCACGCCTTCATAACTAGAGCGAAACGTTCCTCGATGACTTCGTAACATACAATATAAAATGAAAGAGAACTGCATGGTAATTCCGTAACAATTCGTCTGTCATGAAAAAAAAAAAACAATTATAACTGCGGTTGACAGTTATGACAGCATCCAAAAGAATAGGTCAGAAAGAATTATGTAAGAACTTTCTTCACAAACTTACCACAAACACATAACAGGGACATAATTCCGTCCGAATAACGTTAATTATGGTCCAAATAAAACGCGCATTCATCCCTGTTCCCACATCGTTCACTGTGTCAAACAAATTTACGGTTGGTAGTCATCTCGGGCAAGTGCCAGCCGCCATCTTCGTTGTGACGTCAGATGTGCATGTGCTAATTAGAATATTCATGAGGTAAAGAATCCATTAGCTGGGGAAATACCAGCATATAATTTTAAGTGGTACCATAACTTCACCAAACAGGTATCGATTTTTTACCTTGATTCGGTGCTTAATGTCCACTCTCGGAAACAAAGATTAAATACTCTACAAAATAAATTTTAAAGAGTATCATATTTCTTCATGCGACAATATTAGCTGCTCCTAACATAATAGGTTTAGAAACTCCGCTGTTTCATCTTAATACGCAAATAGTGTCGCGAGTGACCTATTAAACCCCGACGTCAGTGCTGATAGTAAAGGTTATCGTACCCTCGAGATATAACTCACCTATTTAGTTACGTTGGTTGGCGACTGTAGTTTACTGTAACATCATTCTAAGAGAGGTATATTTTTGTAAAACTCCCATTCTAAATCAAAATCTGAAACTTTATAAAGATTATACCAAAGGAAAAAAGAAAACAATTTTCTTCATTTTTATTTAAAATATGAATGATTAAATCTGAGATATGGTCAGTAAAAGGATATATTATTTATACTTAGACATAGCTGAAAGGAAAACTGTATTTATTGTCATATTTATTATTTCTGGTTTATTTATATTTTACATGGTGATAATCAACAAAAGCACATGCCGATAAAAATGTAATAATTTGTTTATTAAATATTTAAAAATAATCAACATATTTTTTTCGTCGCCAACTGATATGGCTGAAACTAGTCATTAAATTGATAAATTAAGACAAAAAGTTTCAATTCTTTTTTATTAGGGGTTGAATTTAAAATGCATTTGTGATACTTATAATAAATAGCAAACTATGCCGGTTTATTTATTTGTCAATTCACCGATTCGTTATGACACATAAATTATTGGATTGAAGTAGCTATTATATGCACGGTGCTATGAGGTAAATGCTAGATTGACCGGGTCGCTGTTAAACATTGACAATCCTAAGAGATTTGTCGTTTGTTTCGGGGGGGGGGGGCTTTTATCAAAAGCATTATTCATCTTGAAACTTAATAATATTTTCATTTTCATTTTAATCGATTGTTGATGACATTTTAACTTCGTTATAGATATTACTTGATGTAGAGCAAACTTAACATTATATTATAAATTGGCTGTCTATTTCATACTTTAAAACTCTATCTCGAATATTTCCTTTTCAGTTTAGTCAGGTGCTGATGACATTTTCACTTCAGAATAGGTATGATTTGATGTAGATCAGACTTAACAGTTTTATCTTGTTAGAAATTGATCGGTCCATTACACAGTGACAAATTAAACCCTGTGGAGATCCCTACGAAGTCGAAATCGGGAGAGGGGGCTGCAATTTATCTTCTAATACGTCAAGATTAAATCAATTCAATATTATTTTTATCCGTTGTCGCGAGGCACCTTAAAGGCGTGTGGTCTTTAGGCCGGTACCTATTCTTCCTTTTAGAGACAGTAATCCTGACTGGCTAAGCTAACCGAGGAGGTGGTGGTGGTGTTCCAAGACAAAAATAAAGTTTTAAGTATTTTCCATTGTGATAATAGACAGTCCGAGTTTTCTACCGAAGAGGAAGTCTGAGGGACTTCGAGTAAAATTAATTAGCAATTCATCTCCTTAAATAAATTATCTAAGACACACGGGGTCTAGAAATTTGAATGACCCTGAACTAAAAAAGAAACGGAAATAATTCTCTGAGGATAAGCGAGCTAAGGTTCGAGAAGGCACAATTGTATTGTCTCAATCACATACAATAAACATTGACGAAAGTTGAAATTATTTATTGAATTTATTCATTTTAAATTCATTTCTCGGTTTTCCTTGCATTCATAATTAATCGTGCATTCATCTGTTTTGAAAATAATAGAAATCATTTAGTGTTGGAATTTCATACATTTTTCTGATAAGCAATGTGAGTTATAATTTATTTGTCTTGAGTGTTAAAGGAATCGCGCATCCTACAGATTTTATGCATTTCTTTTTTTAATACGAATTGCGAGAAATAAATTATCTGTTTTAAATAGTTTGTATCATACATGCTGAAATTTGATTTTTCCGTGTCTGGAGTTGTATATTTATGAATATCTAATTAGCAAAGGAACGTAGTTTGGACAATGAGTGAAATGTATTAATTTGTTTGCGGAATTAAATTCTCAATTTTCTTCAACTGAGAATCGAACTAATTAGAATTAAGAACGTGCGTCGACTTACTTGGTTCAGTAATTTGTAGCACACAGCGAGGTGTAATGGTTTATCTAAGAGGTCTAATTATGCTATGGTTCCAGTTAGGAATGCAATTAGCTGATAGAAAAAGACATAAATTCACGTAAATAGGTTGTTTGTGTCTCAGCATAAGGTTGAGAACTGACCATAGCTTAGTTCTGTTGAAGAATGACGGACAATATCTCACGTAAGCAGAATGGCATTACTGTTTGAGAAGAAAAATACGTATTTTTGCTGGGTATTATATTTATCTGAATTTAAAAAAAAATAGTTCCGTACCTGTATTGCACAATGTAAAAGAGCGCCGTCTATAACTAAGACGGTTGATAACCCAGAGAGAGAGAGAGAGAGAGAGAGAGAGAGAGAGAGAGAGAGAGAGAGAGAGAGAGAGAGAGAGAGAGAGAGAGAGAGAGAGAGAGAGAGAGAGAGAGAGGGGGGGGAGAGAGAGAGAGAGAGAGAGAGAGAGAGAGAGAGAGAGAGAGAGAGAGAATAATTTTCATGGTTACACTCACTTTAGTCCATTTCGTTTATTTTATAAATTTATTACTTATAATATAATTGTAAATATATTAAAATCTTCAAATGAAATATGGCAACGCATAAATATCACTAGCAGTGGTTTAGTAAAGACCAGAAGCAAACAGGTGGATCACATACCGGCAATTTGAGTTCGATCAGTCACACGATTATACAATGAAACCGAAAAGCTACGTGAATTTCGCATAAATTTGGTAACTGTATTTCTAAGAGACAGTGAACCAATCAAATGTCACATTCAATATCATTTTCTTTTTGTAACTGATTAAACGGTTATATTTTACATGCGGACGCTAATGTTGTTTTATTAGTTATCTCTGTCCAGATCTGTGTTATTGCATCCATTAATTTTATATCATATTTTGTTGTTTGCTCGTCCCGGACAAGAACGCCGTAGTCGATCATCTTTAAGATAACGTTAGCCAAAACACCATAAGGATTGGTGATCTAAAATCAAAAACCTATGACAGTGTTTTAATATTCAGGGCATCTGTGTATGATTGTAATACTCTAGTTAAAGTACAAGTCATACAGGATACATATTCATTCTGTATCAACTGTTTCAGTAATGAATAATAGGTGTAATTATATAGATTTATATAGAAATTGATTACACAAACCTTTAACTGGCTAGAAATTAACTTTTTCTTTGGTCGATATCATTTGCAGAAAGCTGATCTTTTTCGAGGTGGGGGGGCACCAGATAGATACCCCTTTACTTACCCCCCAAAATGAAAAGTTTTATGTTTTTGTATGTTTCCCTTAGAGGTGTTGCAAGTGTTTCTAGTTTCAAGAAGAAGTTTGATCCCATATTTAGAGTGGTGTATATTTTACCCCTAGTGTTATCTAAAAGATGAGTTTCCCGTTCTGGTTTTAATCACCAGATTGGGAAAGATCACCTTTTTATACAAGTGACCTTTGCAAAAGGTCCCTATGACCTGTGTATGCTATTAGTGTAATGCTATATTGTGTGGATGATATAGATGTATATGTAAGGACGACAGAGTAACTACATTCATTCAAAGTTTTCTATTAGAAGAAAAAATATCATCCATAAATAAAAATATTATTTAAGATCATTTGAGAATTTAGAATTTTGCAAAAGAAACGGTGTACTGATTAAGAATTATTTTTATATAAAAATAAAGCCTAGAGTTTTTAATGAGTGTTGAGTTGTATGTCGTTTCTTATTTTTAATTTGAATTATAGGAGGTTGGTCATAAGGCTAGTCTGTAAGGAGTCACATGTCTTTATTTATTCAAACTGACTTGCTTTCCTTAACAAGGACATAGCCTTATCCCACAATCTCCAACATTTAAACCCAATCTATCAAGTCCAAAAGACAACCGAAACCAGACATATGTATGTATGTATGTATGTATGTATGTATGTATGTATGTATGTATGTATGTATGTATGTATGTATGTATGTATGTATGTATGTATGTATGTATGTATGTATGTATGTATGTATGTATGTATGTATGTATGTATGTATGTATGTATGTATGTATGTATGTATGTATGTATGTATGTATGTATGTATGTATGTATGTATGTATGTATGTATGTATGTATGTATGTATGTAAAAGCTTATTGTTATTCCATTTTTTAATCTGGAATCCATATGCATAAAAATTATACCCTTGTGTTCATGTATTGAATGCCCATTTTATCTACATGTCTTTTTCGGAGGCTCTTTCTCCACCGGCCTTACCGCTTCACTTAGAGCCTTGTGGTATAGCACGGTGGCGTTTCAGTCTTCTACTTCATCTATGTGCAGATACAGTGTCTCACGTACACAACATTTATAAATCTAAGAAGAAAATTATTTATTTAAATGTATTAATACTAGGAATCCATTTATGTTGGGCAGATTATTAAGAAAATCATTTAAAAGGGAGAGAAGGGAAACAAATGAAAAATGAAACATTGAAATAAAACATTTACCAGGGAAATAGATGTCTTATTAAGAGCTTGAAGCATCTGTTAGATTCCAAACATTTCAAGAATTTAAATATTTAAATGAGACAGGTTATTTGCGTATACTAATAACCTGTCCACATTTCTTTCGTAGTGTCAATTATGTAGTTAATTAAATCGGAAAGTGTCTTTTTTAAATTAACTTTCGCATCTAGATAAAATATTCTTTTTTTTCTGGTATTTATTTTATTTGGTTATAGAGACAAAACCAATCTGATATGTCTGCATCTTCACCAGATTCCGATAACTATATCTTTACCTTGGCGGATCGAATAGCTTTATCGGTCCTTTGTCCTAGCGACATCTATTGGATTTAATGTATGTAATAACAAATAACCAATAGTGTGGTGCATTTTGTTCATTCGCCAAAAATGGTGATTGCAATTGACCTAACAAGGATATTCTGGAAGTTTAACATCAAAAATATGACTATGTACCAAAAGAAGCCATTACATGTCTATGTGAGTAAAAATCATTTGTGCAAACACGGACCGACACTGGAAAAGTGCTTTTCTGTATCAGTTTATTCAAGTTGTATTCTCCCCTTGTCTCGATCACGTAGGAACAGTGTTCAAATTTGAATAACTTAATTTTGTTCGGATGCGATGGTTTGCCGCCGTATCCAATGAAATTCACAGACCGGGAGTTCAGAAATATCTAAACGATATGCCATATGGTTATTGGATGATCGGTCTGGCCCTTATGAATTTTGTTGGGTTCATAAATGTATGAAACGAAAAGAATATACTTTAGTCCCACCTCACTGACACTACCTTTTCCTATAAGAGCATTGAACTTTAATCTTTGTAAACTATTTGCAAGCTGATTATTTTGAATAAATAGCTCATTAAAAAGAATTTTAATTAATTTTGTTTTTTATCCATACTTCAGTGAACTTACAGAAAATAATTGACCAATTTATAATTATTCGCTTTATTTCGGGTCTCATAATCATTATCCAATAGAAGATAATTAGTTAGACGTCCTGAGAATACATACGACAAAATCAATACTAAAGCAAGGGTACGTTGTTAAAATAGGTCAACCTGAAAGGTGTAATCCAATACAAACACGATTTAATGTCATGCTTCTGTGACACCACGATATAGTTGCATTTGATTTTAAGAAAATAGATTAAACAAAATCCACCTGTTCTTAAATTCTGTTCTATATATCCGACGGCATTTACCTTTAATAATACTATATATAATTTTGTAATATATAATAGTGTTCAATTTTAGAACAAAAAATAATATTTAATTTAATCTGAGCTACTTATTGTTTAGTAACAACCGTGACAGTTAATTAAAATGACATTTGTATTGGCCGAATCAGTAATGGGCAGACATTGTTATTGGCTGAGTCAGGAATGATACAACCGTGAAAGTCATGATTTCTGAATTAAATTTGTATTGATCTAATCTTTAATGAACCGACTTTGTTATGGGCTAACTCCGGGGTTGGGCGGAATATGACGTGGGCCGAAAGATCTAGTCACATGTAACTCATATATTTTTCCAAACTGTGATAAAGAAAAATATTGGGAAGGATCATTCATTCATTATTGAACTGGGTGTGTGATCAATGACGTTTTGTGGGAGTGAAGAAGATGACTATGACGAATATGATGATGACCAATAATTCTAAATACTCAATCTACTCCTGTGATTAATACGTAAACATCTAGAATTATAGTATAGACGAAGTAGAGTCATTACTTCAAATATTCATAGTCTCCGAGCCCACACCTATAGTTTGATCCGATTTTTGTTTAATACTTATGAAACTGAATTTGTTTATTACTGCACATCAGCACAATTAGGTCACACTGTGCAGAAGCAAAATAAACTATATGATTTGGATATAGGTATAAAGATAAATAGGTCCAAAATATTTAAAGAATTCCTATCAATAACGATTTGAATCATTTGACCCCCCATCGAATTATGCTCGGAGCCCATTAAGAACACTGCGTTTGAAAATAAAGTTCCAAACAATTTTTATATATATTGAACTTCAACTTTTCTTCCATCGCTCTAGAATTACTCTCTCTCTCTCTCTTTATAAATATAATTATAACAATTACTAGTGTGCGAAGTCAACGTGAGCGCGAGACCCGATTGGGCCAAATCAAGTAATGTAAGCATTGGAAATATTCAAAAAATATCAATCATAGTTGTTGCAAATTACGAAAATGTGATGCACTGACCAAATAAGTTGTATTTTATTATAAATATTTTCTTTCTTCCAAAAATATGTATTTTAAAAGATACCGATACTGTGTCAAAACCTTTATTATTAGTTATGTGATAGCATCGATCACGTGATGATTGGAGGTCGATCCAAACTTATGTAAAGGGACACACACACACACACACACACACACACACACACACACACACACACACACACACACACACACACACAATGTGACTCCCCCTATATTACGCTCTGTTATAACACTAATTTGGATATACACGGTCATGATGTGGCTTCTGAAATTTTATGTAATTTTTTTCTTTAATTTTTTTTTTGGGGGGGCACCAGACATATCCCCCCACTGAGTAAAAAAAAACCTGAAAAGTATTTCCTGTGTCTTTTTTTCCACAAAGGTGTGTTGTAATGTAATCTTTTATAATAGAATTTAGAATCAAAATTTTAATTATTTTAAGTTTTGATTGGGGTATTACTTGTTCCCTAGTGTTTTTAGGTGTAATCCTCTGATGGGGCCCTGAGTGGCTGAGTGGTCTAAAGCGCTGTCTGTTACGGATCACTGCCATCTCACCTCTGTCGGCGTGGGTTCGAGTCCAGGATTCAGCGAATGTGGATATGTGAGTAAGCTTGCCAGTAGTTTCTCGTGGGTCGGTGGTTCCTTTCGGTGACTTTCCAGTTTCTTCCTCCACCATTAATACTGGCCGCCATGTATAGCCTATCGTGTGCTGAAAAATGGCGTAAAGCCCCAGAACAACAAAAGTTCTCTGATAAAATTTCAATTATTTTATCGGTTCCTCGACAGGCCTGAGACAGAGCCTCAGAAAAACCCATGGACAAACAGAACAAACATACAAGGAGAAGATAACAATACAAGTTTCTTGTTAGAACCCCCGCCTCTTCATCTTCCTTCTCTATCTTCTTCAATTTAAACAAAAACATTTGGAACTTGTTATAGTATATGTATATCGAGTGGCATCTAAATGTAGGAAGGTGCAGAAAATAAGGAAAACTTCTCCCTACATGATGCAAAATCTCAGTGTTATAGTAACTAAGATATCAAAAGAGACGCCACGCTAAATGCTCACATAAAAACAATGTTTATTTTAAGTTTCTTTACTTTTTAGAAACACCGCCTCTTTTTCAATGAAATCAAAATTCAAAATTTAATTTAACTAATAAATTTTAATTCAATAAATAAATATGCATACGTTAGAATGGAAAACTTGAATCTGATTTAAATGCCGTCCTTACAAGATTCCTATAGCTCTCACAACAATATAGTATGATACATATAGCAAGCACAGGACAAAGGTCACAAATGGAAACTAGGTGAAGGAATCCGAGAAACGCAGTAGAGTACGAATTAAAATTCTCTAACCTGTATGATATTATTATTTGTATTAAATTATTAATTCTGCCTACTATTATCAAGCATTCTTCTATAGAATCAGAGAGGAAGAGAGTTATTTACTTACATATTATTTGTTCACAACTGTCAAAAATATCTTACTTCTTACCCTGCAATACAATAACCATGCATAATTTATCAACGTTTTATATTTAGCAAGGTATTTATTTTTATAAATAAAATTTTATTAACGAGCTTTCATGCGGCAACTCCAGCACTTAACAAAATAGCTTATATAAGCCAAACATTTTTCAGCGAAGAATGCTTCCGTTCTAACTATATCATGACATGAAGGGTGTGTGTGTGTGTGTGTGTGTGTGTGTGTGTGTGTGTGTGTGTGTTTCCATTATAAAAAACAGGACGAAAAAACGATACTTTTAACTCAGTATTTAGTAAAGAGAGACAGGGGCTAAAGAAGGTCTGAGTGCACACGAAGGTTCTCTCTGTAACTACTTTCAATCACTATGGTAAATACCTACCCTTTTATTAAATACTTCCTTATTTGATAACGAAAACGAATGGAATCACACACACACACACACACACACACACACACACACGCAGAGGGAGGACATGACACACACAGAGGGAGGACATGACTAAATAAAAATACCCAATATCGTTCCGAATTCCATGGCCAATAAGTGAATACTCTATACTCTTCTTATGAAATCAGTCTGGTGATTTTAAAACCATTAATTTAAACAGCTAAATTTGCACGCAGAACGCATGTATGGGCAGAAGGAAGGATGGAATCATAAATTCCCCATGACAATGAAGTATGTTATAAATGGTACTATATATATATATATATATATATATATATATATATATATATATATATATATATATATATATATATATATATATATATATATATATATATATATATATATATATATATATATATGTATATATATATGTATATATATATATATATATATGTATATATATGTATATATATATATATATATATATATATATATATATATATATATATATATATATATATATATACATGAGTATATCTAATGATTTTGGTGATATCACAATGACAGTAAGTTTTTAAAGAAATTAATTACCATTTTGACAATATAATTCGACAGAGACAGCAAGAAAAATAAATAAATAGTGCTGCTCTTCCGCTCTCTGAGCGCGCGCACACACACACACACACACACACACACACACAAACACAGACACACAAACACGATACGGCTTGATTTGTGAATGGAATAGGGGATCGGTAATTATGTATTCCATTCTTTTTAAGTGATTAATTTAACAACCCCATCTGTTGTCATGATGAGTCATAACCTTGTCCCATTATAGCAACAGGTGTCGTTAATTACAATATTCCAACTTGCATTTATGTAAAACATTGTTAACATCTGGTAACTTTCGTTGTGCTAGATTTGACTTCTAGGTTGTTATTTATTTTAACGTTATGGTGATTATCATATAATCAAATGAATTGTCAGAAGAGACATAGAAATGGAATTATGAAATGCAGAATGTTGACTTGTGTAATACTGAAAATGTGCACCTGAACTTTGAATATATGAAATTGTAAAATTCAGATATCCCACGTGTCACATTTAGAAAGATTTATTGGCAAATGTAAATATGTAATTTATAATGTACCTCCTCCTCCCACAGAAAATGTAAAATATCAATAATGCAGAAGAAAATATACAGCATAGACGAGCAGAAATTATAGACATGGAATTATGTCGGTAATCTCCCTCAATAACTGCTAGCCCAACGATGTCATTTAGATTACATTGATACTGACCGAACCCGAGTTCACCTCAACAACTGCTTATCCGTACACACACACCCCTGGCTCAAATTGCCATTTCCGAAGTGTCCAACAGTGACAATTTCGGCAGGCCTCAGATAACATCCATCTATCTTTCCCAGGTAGTGTTATTTCTAATTTCCTTTTCAGAACTTTTTAATTATAACTTTTACATACTACTCCGTTGCAAGTGAGTGGGGATATATGTCGTTTCTTACACGCAGGTGTGCTTTGGGCTATCGGTTTTTCATTATTCTTTATATACATGTATTTAAAATCGATCAGAAATTCTATCTATATGCATCAACTTGATTATAATTAGATCTCCACTGTCCTACGTGAATACAGTGGAGATCTGATTTTAAACAGATTTTATATACATATACTTGCAATCGATCAGAAATTCATGTACTTGGCTGCGTAATATGTTCTTTTTCCAACAGCTAGATCCTGTTTTTATTGACTTTGAAATCGAAGTTTACGAATGATGATGGAATATTAGATATTTTGTTACCATAATTATGCCCGTCTAAAACATTTCTCTTTAATTTACGTTGCCTCTACTAAATTCCTTTTAAATTGAAATCCCCGTACATAATCAGTAGTTACTGCATTAAATAACAAATTCCTCAGTAACATCTATTTTTAAACAAATTTCTTTTCTGTTAACTTTAAAAAAGAGAAACAATCAAGCTTATACGTTAATGTAGGGTCACAAAAACAAAGTGCTTTTCCGCTGTTGTTTTAACCAGAACCACCCATTCACCTTTAACAATTTATCCGCAATCGCTAGAGGTAAAACTCATTTTCTCTTGGGCATTGTAAAATTTACTTCTGTCTGATTATTTATATTGTCCCTTTCTGATGTAAATTTGGTCCTATTATATATGGAAAAGAAAAGAAAATAACCGTATACTTGATCACTCAAAAACCTTCATTATTGGAAGATACGGTGAAGTTTGATTTTTTTCGACTAGGAAACTCTTTAACAGGTGTCACCTCTAATTTTTCTCAAATTCATTAATCACCGTTAGCATAATTGACATGCTTAATAGAAAAGAGGCCTTTTGAAATCACGATAACGCTGTTTTGCGCAGCATTGTTAGCACGTAAAATGTACATATTTCCAAGTAATTGATCGCACTCTTGCTGTATTAATTCGTTATCTAGAACAGGGAGATCTTCTTTCCTACGTCTTACAAACGACCTAACGACATTAAATATCCTCTACTCACTATCGCTAATGTTTCCACTGTTGACAAATAAAAACATCTACACTGAAACGTCACCAGAGAGGGTGAATGAACCTATTGACCTCGATATGCATTCCGGAGACAAATTTAGCAATAAAACAGTTATGCTGTATTTTTTAAATCGCAGTAGATATGTTTTTCTGCTCGTAGACATGACGCGATCCTGCCATATGTACACGTCGTAGGAAGAAGTGTCATTCTTGGCTGACCCGTCTTAAGCCCGTTGATGCCAATATTGGTTCTGACTTGATAGAACGTAAGGTTTTCTCACGTGGCCATGATACAGATGTCGACTGTCTCTATGTGACCAATTTCGAAATCTGAGTGGGATTTTAGCAATGGCTTGCACACAAATCGAATAAGCGTGGCTAATTTAACAGTAAAATATTTCGTATCTGAGTGGCTTGAAAAGGTCCAAAGGTCTGCAATTGTATAAGGGCGAAATACTTCTACATATTTTGTGTGTGTTAAATATATTTTATTGCCATATATTACAATATATGGGATTGGACACTTGTTGTCTAACTCATCTCGATCCTTTCCCGAAACATAAAAAAAAATCGTCCTAAAATGGTGTTTCTTTTATAGAAGTTTTTGAGAACATCAGAAAAAATAGGTAAAAAATTTAATATTAAATAACATGAAATAATTATAGAAAAAGAGATTAAACATAAAGGGATGTAGTTAAGGAAATAAACAATGAGAGAGAGAGAGAGAGAGAGAGAGAGAGAGAGAGAGAGAGAGAGAGAGAGAGAGAGAGAGAGAGAGAGAGAGAGAGAGAGAGAGAGAGAGAGAGAGAGAGAGAGAGAGAGAGAGAGAGAGAGAGAGAGAATTTTTGTGGTTACAGTCACTTTAGTCCATTTCGTTTATTTATAAATTTATTACTTAGAATATAATTTTAAGTATGTTAAACTCTTCCAGTTTTGTGAATATATTTCTGAATAATTAGAAATATGACATAATGTATTTCTCTACTTACCTCGACTTCACCTTTTATGACAAATCAAGAGTTGCTGAAATCTCTAGTGATCAGCATTTGCATAACCAATGAACATGAGGGAGAGTAACTAAATTCACTCTGTCAAGATTTGTAGGAACTGCAAGCATGTGCGAGTTTAATATATATGATATTAACATGACATATGCCAATGGTGGCTCATTAGCTGAATTGGATAGAAGTTTTTAACGATAGAAAGAGTGGTAGATTTTAGGATATTTTCAGGGAGAGTTCCAAAGACCAATCTAACGGGGAAAAAGACGTCTGAAAGAAAACGTGATGTCTGGTAGAGACTGGTGTGATGCTTTGTGAATTGCGTATATGATAACGAAATGCATCATATCCTCTTTGTCGAGGAAGATTGCCTAAACAGTCAGGTACTTAGTTGTTTATAATCGAATGCACTATGCATACTTTCTTTCATGTGCAAGAGTTTCCCAACCAGAAGCCGCAAAAAGAAAGAGGATCCCTACGATGATAAATGGGTAGATCTGCAACGATTCGTGCAGTTTCCATTTTAATTTTTTTAATTTTTCCGAATCTTTAATAGAGCAGTTATCAGAGACTTCTAAGGTATTCAAGACTGGCCTCGAAGTTAAATCCTATATAAACATTCTGTTTACAATATACAATATTGGACAAAAGCACAAAATATAAACCATATATACCTAACAATAATAATAATAGGAATTGATGCTTATTGATTTTGTAGTTATTGTGTGTGATTTATAATATGATTTGCAGTCATTGTTAATCGCTACCAACTTCATGTTCTACAATAAATATTAATGGTTATTAATTATTCATACCCTGGAAGTTATAGACCTGTTGTTTTCAACATTTATCATCTAACACTCGAAACTGTGCATTTATTATGCATAGCAATTTTAATATCGGCCTCCTTTTACATCAAAATATCTAGGCTACTATTTATTGACTCAATGTGTGATCAAGCACAGCCTTTGTACGATACAGACATTATACATACAAAAATTAAGTAGGCGATCCTTAATTATTGTTTATAATAAGAAGAATAATTTCCTATTTATTTTCATATGTTACTTTAGATACATAATGTGTGTCTTGATTTTTTTAAAAATAAAAACAACCTAAGATTATCTTCTCTTCATCACAGACAACCGAAACCAGACATATGTATGTATGTATGTATGTATGTATGTATGTATGTATGTATGTATGTATGTATGTATGTATGTATGTATGTATGTATGTATGTATGTATGTATGTATGCATGCATGCATGCATGCATGCATGCATGCATGCATGCATGCATGCATGCATGCATGCATGCATGCATGCATGCATGCATGTATGTATGTATGTATGTATGTATGTATGTATGTATGTATGTATGTATGTATGTATGTATGTATGGGTGGGTGTGTGTGTGTGTGTGTGTGTGTGTGTGTGTGTGTGTGTAATCCAGCACTTCTTCACTAATTAAAATTATTTGATTTTCGGTTTTCTTGCTTATAAGTAAATAATTCTGTACAATTATTTACATAGAAATTGTATAATTTAAAATGCAAACGAACACTTATGTTCATATGTGAGTTGAGTAAATGTACCAGATGAGTGGAAACCTGTTCATATGACTGATTCATTTCAAACATTCGCGTCGATTGTCTAGACCACAGAAGTCGCCATGATTGATATTTCTGTAGTATCGATCCTAATGCCAAATCGCTGCTGCCGAAATGTTTATACCGGAAATTTTTTTTTGTTTCAATCAAAACTATCGTCTGTGTCTGTAACTGTATATTAAATAGTAAAGCTGAATTGAAAGTATTGAGATACTGAAGGGAGCAGTTTTGTCAGGTGTTCGGTTTTGTAAGGTATCAGATTTTGTAAAACCTACTGCGACAACCTGCCAATTTTTGCAAGATAACAATCAATAACTCGCTTCGTAAGCTAAAACTTATGTGTCCTTTCACATCAAGTCTAATTAAATGCAAAATTAGATTCAGGCACGTTTTAACAATGAAAACGTAGAGTCACTGTCAGGTAACTGTTATCTTGTGTCATAACCGAACGGACTAAAACACTTATCTTGTGGATCTTGGGTCATAAACGAATGGACTTAAAACAAGATGACACATACAAACAATAACTGCTTCCAAAAGTGATGAACTTACAAATATTGCGGCATTCTAGGCATCAGAAAAGTCGCTGAAGAAAATGTCTCTCCGAATAAAATTTTATGACTAAATTCTGTTTGATTTGTTTTCCAAGAAATCAACTACAAAGACTTTAGCGGGAATACATGAATATTTAAAATCCTTTGCAAATTTTCGGCTCAAAGGTGGGGGAGAGGGGATTACAACTCATAGGTTACGAGCTAAAATAGTTGAGAGCTTGAGAGGTACCCACATGTAAGGAAAAAGAAATCCGAAAATTATTTCCTACAACAAGGTGCAGAATAATACTTAGTACATAACCAATTTTCTACACACTTAACATTTAATAAGGTTTGTTGCCACTTTTCTAAGGTTTTTGTTTCGTTTTTTTCACAGCTGATGAGAAATAAGGTGACATAATGACACAAAAGTTAGCACACAAAAAATCTATCCCTATGTTTTAATCTAAACAATGTTTACCTTATCCCAAAAAAAAGAACATTTCAAAATTAAGAACAAGAACAAAATCACAAAAAATAACTACATGTCTAAAAAGAGAATTTACCAGGTCCATAGAAAGTGAACACAGAAATTTACTGGTTATGTAGTTTTTGGTATATTTCACAGCTTAATTGATCGATTAAGGAAAAATATCAGATAAAATAAATAAAATACTTCTAACTCGTGATAACATTATCGTTGATGTCACAGACTGTCTATATCTCATTTTCTTCGCTTTCTGATAATCATTTTATCTTTTATACTGTGTTCAAATTTTTTAATTACATTGCAAAGCATCAATAACGTGCTATTCTTTGAAGATGATTCTGGAAAATATCGCAAAAAAAATATTATTTATGGGTAAACATGTTTACTAAGTCTGAGATCTAGATAGAGCTGTGATTCTGACCTTAGAACGTTTGAGAAATGAGTGTTGTTTACCACTAGATTAAAAATTCCATTGTAAATGACCCCGGGTTCTGTGTTGTGTCTGTCATAAGGTAGATAACAGACTGTAAAAGTTTTAACTAAACAAATAACTATTCCTATCTTGACGTTAATCTGTAATGGAATCAATTTTATTTGTGTTGAGTTAGTAACAGAAAAAAATTATATAAAATAGGAATTAGAATAACGAAGTACTCATCTTCTAACTAAATCGCTATTTCCGGATCATTGTGTATACATTTATGGATATTTTGGATTACATCATTATGACGCATCAAGACTGCTAGCATATCAACACCATTCTAGCCTGTAGCACATTAGCACATTCAAGCTTAGAATTCATCTGGAACACAGGTTGAATTCTTTCAAAATACTCTATACTTTTGGACTTGAGATAGAACTTGTACGACCATTTGTTATTTAACCCACAATAAAGTAAAGTCGTTTAAAATTTTCAGTTTGTATTCAAGGAAAATAAACTACGTGTTGAACATTGGTAATTGACTTCTCGGATGCGCTAGGCATGTGTCAATCAACTATAGCATACTAAATATCCAGATGAACTGCTAACGAGTCTGATAACTCAGGTGAGCATAAATGTCTACCTAATTGCATATTGGTAGGTACAGATTAATAGTTGGACAAGCATATCAGTAAGCATTTACATTATTCAAAACACCAAAATTTAAAAATAATGAACTATGCTAATGGGGTGGGGGCGACGTTTGCTTCAAAAGGGACATACCTGAAATGTCATGAACTGTCTATGAATCATTGCATGTTAGTTATACCTTTGAAACGGTATGTACATTTTCAAAGTATCCCTTGCCTCGTCGCTTATATTCGCTGATATTCTGTAATACCGCTGGAAGACTCCAAGGACATCCTAATATCTGAATACAGAGATATGTATAACCATATCATGTGTAATTGTTCATGTTAATAGTTTTTGCTAGGATCCTTTAAATAATAACAATTTTAATGATAATATCCTATAATAATGTAAGATGAGTCATGCATTAAGTACGTCCATTTATTTATAAAGTTCCTCAGTTAAGTCGTACTATAAGTACAAGTAAACCTCATATATGAGTTCTAGTGAAAGGCCAGAGTGACCTAATTTATGATTAGTCAGAGTCTAAACAGCCTGTCGGTATTTACGTATAAAATAATTTCAAAATACCAGTATTATGGATTTGAGCTTCATACTGCATTATCCCTACTGCGTATCAGTACCGGATTAAACCCTGCGGAGGTAGTTAGGTAGTCGAAATCTCGGAACACTCCTCGCAAATTATCTCCTAACACGTCAAGATGAAATCAGTTCAATATTATTTTGATCTGTTGTTGCCTAATAGGTGTGGAGTCCATAGGCCAGTGCCTACTCTGCCTATTTGGTAATCCGGCACTGATTCGTATTAAGTTTTATTACTTCTCAGAATTGGGTATTCTTAGTGGTACTATCCGACTTGGAAGACTTATAATGAGAGTATTTGTTCATTAATTTAATTTAATATTTGTTGGAATTACTGTGTTCTAACAGTCATGTAAGGACTATATGGATATATAAAGGCTGAACAGAAATACTATGAATCCATTCAATAACTATTTGGATTTTTAACTGTCTGGTTAATTTTACTTTTTCATTTTTTATTTCAGCAAACTAAATTATATTTTCAAACATACAAAACTTTCTGATGTTAAAATTTATTGTTACATCCTTTAAGACCACAGAGTCGTAAAAACATTTTGAAATTAAAGACAATTTACGGATAATGTATTCATCCGTGTTATAGCTTCTTGCTGAGAGCAAAACCAACGATTCTTTCTCTTTCAAGCTCATAAAAACATAAACCATTAAAACGACACCAGGCCAAAAAGGACTTTTAGAGCTTTTTCTTCTAATGAAGGTGGCTGATTCTGCTGCGCATGGTAGGGGTCCTGCTAGGTTTCGCAACATAGCACACACACACACACACACACACACACACACACACACATACATACATATATATATATATATATATATATATATATATATATATATATATATATATATATATATATATATATATATATATATATATATATATATATATATATATACTCGGAAATGAGGTAAGAATTCAATGCAAGGTTAAAAAAACTATTCTAAACATATACTGTTTTAGCTCGTGTATATCATAAACTGTGTAAACGTTTATTTATCGTTATTTTTTTATTTGATCCTTGTAGATGTGCGTTGGTGTTTAAATTTGTGGAATTGTGCGTGCAAATGACGGAGTAGATGTGCTACTGTATCTAAACATGTCGCAGTGTGCGTTGATAATATGTTAAATACGACACCAAAACTAATACGTACACGTTTTACTCGATTCCACATTTTGAAATTAAACTTGGGGATACAACTTATATTTGTTAAGATAGCAATTAATTTATTCCGTTTTCATGTATTTCTTAGAAATATTACTTTAATTTAAATAAGTGCTATAAAAGCGTTTTATCAAGTTCAGGAACTATATGTGGTTTTGTTACTGGGGTCTGTAATTTCAAAAATATTTGGATTATAGTTGAAATGTCTTTCATGTAACAGAAAGAGACATAGTTGACTTTTACACTTCTGTGACAAAAGCAGAGAAGTAAATTGCTCGTGACATAAGAATCTAGATACAACATCACCGTCTAAATGCCATTACCTCCTTTTAGGATAGTAATTCTGAGTCTCCTGATGGCTTATGAAGGGAAATTACACATGATAATCCCAGATAATAAGGAAATGTCTGTCGGATGTAGTTTTCCTACCACGGTTAATTTCTATTTAATTAAAGTTATTCAATCAAAAATTTTCCAGACAAATGTGTCAAGAGAGATATAATCACTGTTGCTGTGATAATAGTTAAGGTAGAAAAATTTATTCATTTAAAGTATACTTGCCATTCAGTTAATCTAAAGCCTCCCTCCGTCCTGAAACTAGAAAACTAAACTAAATCGAAAGAAAACGTGGACCGCAGACCTAATATACTACAACTAATACTTCAAAGTTTTTGTGTCAAATAGATTTATCCAAAGTTACACTTGTCCGTCCCCGCCGACAAAATGAGGAGGCATAAGTGGGAATATTTCTGCAGTTTCCATAATTCCCACTTCGCTGGTCAAATTTCCGATGTATAAAAGCTATTGTATATAGGTTTAACATATTGGAAGCCTGGATATTGAAGATACCAGAATTTATATATATATATATATATATATATATATATATATATATATATATATATATATATATATATATATATATATATATATATATATATATATATATATAGTAACTGAGAGAGAGAGAGTCAACTTTCCTACTAATCATTTGATTTGCCAGTCTAATACACACATTATTTTAAGTCTCGCTGAATAACCCTTATAGTGTAATCTTCTGGGATAATTCAATTACGTTTGAGAGGTTGATTTCTCCAAAAAAATAAGAAACAATATTTGGATAATGCTTTCATTCGCACTAAAGGCAATTACAGGGAACAAAAACAATCTGTTCCTGTCGAATTCGTTGAGATGAAAATCGAAGCTGCCCAAGAGGGAATCGTAAATTGTGATTGACCTTCAGTTAGATTGGTATCCTTCAATAGCTGGAAAAGTACTTGTATATTGATGAATTCCGACTTCCTATCAAGGACGGTAGAACTCACATTTGGTCCTGTGACACACCGGCCTTAATGCCAGTTTGCAATGTAATTGAATATCCGGAAGCCGTCAAGCACAGCACTATAGGAGGATTTGTTTATTGGTTTGACTACTCTATCGTTGACGGTCGGATCATGAGCATGAGTTGGGTACCAAAACAATGTTGTTGTTGTTGTTGTTGTTGGGCTTCACGCCATTTTTCAGCACATGATAGGCTATTCATGGCGGCCAGTATTAATGGTGGAGGAAGAAACCGGGAAATCACCGGAAAGAACCACCGACCCACGAGAAGCTACTGACAAGCTTTCTCACATGTCCACATTCGCCGAATCCTAGACTCGAACACACACAGACAGAGGTGAGATGGCAGTGATCCGTAACGGACAGCGCTTTAGACCACTCGGCCACTCGGGGCCCCAAACAATGTTGTACCATGGTATACAGCAATTAAATTACTGACCAACAATTTTGTTAATTTTACTTTAATTCCGGCTCTCAAACAGATGGAAAAAGTAGCATTGCTCTGATTTATAGAAAAGAACACCCTGATGAAATAATCCATTGTATTATTTATAACAATTATCTATCTTTAGTTAAATAAGCTAAAATAACTTTGTTAACAAATTTCACAAAACTCTCTCCACCCCCAGAAAATTAAACGGTGAGTACCTTACAGTAGATGAATTTGCTGTGTGCATGTTAACACATTAACCACTAGTGACGCGTTTACGGAGCAGGATGTGATAGCCTACTTCTGAGCTCTGTAACATTAAGGTCATGTGCGACACAATTAAGTGGGTGGTATTATTGAAAGGTAGACAACATATGTAGTTTTACGATGATACCAAATAATATGAATGGTCTAGTTGCACTACAAAATACAGAGGGATAAACGTCACTCTTTGATCCGAGTTTTTTTTTTCAACCGAAATTCGCCCGAAATCGTGATTCGGTTTTGTGTCCAGATTTTAGACTTTTTGGCCTCAGATCTACGACAGACCAGTTTGAATTGCACACAGACATGTGAACCTTTCCAAAAAGTAGGATAAGATGGTCATTTAGAATGAAGAGTGGTCTCTTCACGAAAATGATATGTCCGTTAAGCAAAAAAAATAAAAAATAAAAATAATAAAATAAATTTAGTCCAATTTTTACCCTTCTGCTCATGCTCAGGACAAAGAGCCAATGAAAATCAACGTTTCTAACACAAATAGGCATTAAGTTTACTGAAAGTGTCTTCCAAGTCGATGTATTCTAATGTATTCAGAAATAATTCCCAAAATCGATTTCCTACTCGCATTTCAGGGCTTAATGAGTTAATTTTTGTATAGGTTGCAATCAAACAACTTTAGCTAAAGACGGATGATTAAGCTTACACTGTAAAGACACTGTGTTGTCATTAGAGACATTGTTGGTAACAATGGGAAGTGCTGAAGCCACCAATTTAATTACTACACTAATGATATAATAATCTGATGAATGTTTAGTGGGATGCCAAAACTTTGGTAAGAAACTAATCAGACAGAGAGATCCGATAAGCATGAAGCACACTTACTCAGTAAACCATAAAATATTTAGTGGAACACTTGCGTAACATTCACTCCTGAAAATGTTAGGATGATTCTTGTTTCTAGCAAGAAATACATGTACTTAACACATTAATATAAGCTAAAAAAAACAATTATAATTTTTTTAAATCTGTCATATTTTTGCAATACCTGTTTATGGACCGTACATCCTATTGGACCGCATGCGTGACATAAGCCTAACATGCGACTAGAAGTTAATAAAAATAATTATTATTATATTCTGAAACAAAAAATTTGAGTTTTGAGAATTATTTTGTCATGAAAGATGAAAACACTCATTTTAGTATCAATAATTTCTTGCTCAATTACTTGTAAATTTCCATACATTCCTTGGTTACGGAAACTACAGAATATTTGCAAGTGAAAATTACAGGGATATGTAATACCGGGAATAAAAGTGGTAATATGGTATATATGTTGTGCGTGCGTGTGTTCGTGCACGTGCGTGTGTCACAGTGGGATGCGTAAATAAGTAGTTATACAAACTTTTTGCGATAGCGTGATGAACTTACAATATTTGTTGGTTTGAAACGGCAAAACCTCACTGATCAATAAGGGTTTATATTGCGCTACAGTTATGGTAATTTTTCACTCTATTGGTTCTCAATAATTTACCATTCCCGTTATCTGATCCATATGATGGTTTACGAAAGGAGCTTTAGCTCATCTTATTAAAAAATCCCCCATTGGTAGTTTCTTTGGAATAGAAGAGTATTGCTTTTCAAACAATTAAATAATGTGGAAAAATCATGCAAATCAAAACCAATTTGAAAAGATCTTAATTTTCGAATCCAATATTTGCATCAACCCAGAAGCCATATTTTACATCAACCCTGAAGCCATATTAGCGAGATTGCGGATGTTATATTTTCAGAGAATGATAACAAGAGAGTAGGAACTGGATTAGCTCTTTTAAACTTAGAAAGCGTAGTTATTAGGAATAAGGAGAATCGTTCCTAACCTTTGATCATATTTATGAATTTCTGTTTATTTATGATATTCTATTATGGCATTTCAATGCAAATTGTGATGATTAGTTCGGTTTAGTATTTTACAAAGACACAAAGATCATTCCATCTCTAGAATAAAAGTGTCTTGCTGAAAGGACGCAACGTGGTAGTCGATCAAGGTTGATGCGATTAAAGGATTCAAACCCGTCCCCTTTCAGTAGCGAATTGTTTTACGATAACTGCTAAACATATGGAACTCAAATTAATCTCTAGCAAACGACAACTTTACGATGTCACCTTTACCTATGGCACTTTTCTCTACCTTAACAAATGGAATAAAATAGCCACATCGAGTAAAGATGACTTGAAATGAACAAAATTTTGATAAAATAATATCAGTCATTTTAGATAGATATCTTAAAACACCAAGTTTCTCAGAACGTAATAATTTCTTAAAATGTTGGTACATTTGGTTTCGTTTAGAAGTGTTTGGCTATTAGTTGCTGTTTTAAGGGCTATAGAGAGCGATCACTGGCCCTGGATTTAGAAACACCCTGGCCTCTCCTACTTTTTATTCAAACAAAATTGTTCTTTTAGTAAATTAAAAAGTATTGTTGGTCCCGGGGATGCATTCTTGATTGCCCCCACCACAACCCACCCACTCTACCCCACCCACCCACCCCAGCCCACCCCAGCCCACCTCACCCACACATCCTGGTCGCCCCCGGCTGTCTGTTCTCAAAAATAGCTATTTTCAAGGAGATAATGAAGTACATCACCCACACAATTTTGCATGCAGAGCGTACACAATCTAAGCAAATTTTTTCCATCTTTCATTCTCTATAGGCAAACACTGTTTACATGTACCATATCATTATTATCTTTGCATTATAGTTTTGAAAAGTTTATATGTGACAGTTTTATTTAGTCAGTAAATGGATAATTCCTACGTTTGTATAAACTGATCATGAAGTCTTTCCTTTAATACTGTATCTGGTCAGCATTTGTTGATATTTTTTTTTAATTAACCCAAATAAATTGAAACACAGTTTCCGATGGGATGTTTTGAATGCTGTCAATTCATCGGCTTTTACATAGACCATTATCTGCAATAACCTCAGATAGTAATATAAGATAGTTACCAATAAATATCTACCATTCTTTGTTAGAATCAATTCTAAATCTATATAATTTCTGTCAATTTCAAGTTCCGAATCTTCTTTTCCACATTTCCCAAAAATCCTAACCTTCGTTTTTCCTTGTGTCTATGATAAGCTTATATTTGTGGCATTAAGAATACATCAATGTTATTGTACATAGCTCTTGGGCTTATTTGAAAATACAGCGGTATCGTCTGCTTAGAGCAAAACAAATAATTCTAAATATCTTACTTTATCTCTATCCAGAAAGTCAACTGTAATGTCATTACAATTCGAGTTTAAAAGTGATTCTCAATAACATTTAGATTTAGGGCAAATAATACAAATAATACAGGATGAAGACTTTCGCCTTGCCTAAGTTCTTGAGTACAAAAAGATAATGAGCCTTGATTTCTTTTCGTTGTGGAATATATGCAAGACTTTACATCCATATACATATTCATTATCACCCTGAATATTTTCTCATTATACCAGTGTTAATCCGTTTTCTCCATAAGTCAGTTCTCCATACTCCGTCGAAAGTCTAAAAAAAAAAACAGCCAAGAACGTGCAAAACAATGGTTTGTCTTCTGTTTTAAAGATCTGTTAAGAAATACAGTACAAATGTATTATCTTTTATGGAGTATTCTTTTCGAAACCCCGCCTGTCCCATAGATAGTGTATTCTTTTTTCTAGAAAAAGCTTAATTCTATTGCTATGAACGGCGGTAAATACCTTACCAATAACGATCATTAGAATAACTGAGAGAGAGAGAGAGAGAGAGAGAGAGAGAGAGAGAGAGAGAGAGAGAGAGAGAGAGAGAGAGAGAGAGAGAGAGAGAGAGAGAGAGAGAGAGAGAGAGAGAGAGAGAGAGAGAGAGAGAGAGATTTAATCAACTATATAGGCCTACTCCAGCATCTGAATTTGAAATCAGAGTTAAAAAATCTTACAAGATCTGGAAGAAAAACTGTTCTTGTACATTTCAAGCATTTATTAAAGATGTATCTTCACCAGACGTATTGTCAGATTTCAATTTGTAAGTACTTTGATTATTTCAGCTGAAGTGACTGTTTCATTTAGTACCGAGTTGTGTTCTATGTTTAATGGTTCATCATTCGTAGTTTTCCCGTCATTATTCTCATTGGATGAGTGTGTGTTCCTACATAATCATAAAGGTGTTCTTTTTCGATAGGTATGTGATCATTTGCTCATGTCAAATTGTTCATTGAGTTTTGCTTTGGATTTGTTGTTTGCATATTTCTCAATTTTTCTTGAGTTTTCTTCCCATGGAAGTTTGACAATTTTCTGATTGTTTTCTTTTGATTTCTACTGGAGAAAGCATGCCATTTGTTATCGTGGAATGTCTTTAGTCATGAGTGACTTTTTCGGGCGGTATGATGCGTATTTATATCTAGTTTAGGGGCTGTATGATGCGTATTTATGTCTAACTTAGTGGCGGTATGATGCGTATTTATGTCTAGCTTAAGGGCGGTATGATGCGTATTTATGTTTAGCTTATATCCTTTCCATAGATGGCTTAATATGTACTTTATTATCGTATTTTTGTTTATTGTTCTTATTTTCAAACGTTTTATTGTCACTATTTTAAAAAAACTGTTGCAATTTGGTCAGAAATCCCATTTCCTTTTAGTTTATCGACATTCATGTAGTGTATCAGTTAAAGCTTCCACTGAGTCTCTACTAATGCTTGCAATGGACATATTTTCTTATCATTTCTCCACAATCATTTTGACCCAGATAAGCACGTCTTCATCTCAGTGTGTACCGTACAAGTTACTACATTATGAATGTCAGAGCATTGGACAAAAATCATGAGTACAAAATTGTTTGATGAAATTGAAACCTTCCATAGTGCTAACTAAATTATCTAGTACCTTAACAATTGGCTAAATGCAAATGAATATAGTTCCTTCGTCAGATAAGCTCTTTCTTTATATCCCATTATCGAACGGTTATAGCCTTGATAATTACTTCACGCGTTTATACAAGCCAACGGCAGTCCCGTAATATAATTATGAAAGTAAATCCGGATATTGAATTGTAGACTTGGGCCAGACAACGGTGAAGTTGAGTTCAAGTGCGGTGTTAGTGTAGTGGATTTGGTTTTTGCTTGTCTAGTCTTTTTATTTCCGCCTTCAGGAGATAAAATAGAAAAATGGTATAGATACAAGAGTGACAAAGACGACGTACAGTCAGACAAAATTCAGAAAAATATACAAATACTCATACAATTTCATATATAAATCGCAAAATAATACATATATCAACAGGAATACATTTTACACATTTTTTTCTACTTTCTGTATGTTTGATTGGTATGATCCTTGATTCCACCCTTACCATACCAGCTTCACCGAATAAGGAATGGTTCCGATCATTTGATAACCGTGCAAGTGTCCCATCGCAAAAGTGACAAGCGATATGGTCGTCTCTTAGCATGTAGTATTACGGAATACATTTCAATGGATCAAATAATAATCAGTAAAGGTCGAGAATTTTCATCTATAATTGAAATCAGACTGGCGAATTCTACAGATAAGTAGGCAATACAGATAAGAAGGCCATTCGATATTCTCCAACTCATCAAAATTTACGATTTACACAATACAGTTTTAAAAGATGTGAACTGGGATCAATATTACATCAAAATGTATGAACTGTTAAATAACGAAGTAATCAATACTACAGTCAAACTATCTGTAAGATAACCAAGTGGGATAATTTTAAACTAATTCGTTTATTTACCAACGTTTAATTAGTTAGAATTATAAAGAAGAAAACATAAGAAACAAACAAATAAACATTCCAATTAGTTTTAAAAAAAAAAAACCCATGTAAGTTTCCTGCAGAAAATCAGAAAATATTGCAGCAGACATCACAAAATTCAGTAGACTTCGAGTTCATTCAGTTTATGTGTAAGTGCTAAATAAATTCTTTGCCAGATATATCATAAAGATATACACCAAGTATGACGTCAAAATTATGGATTATATGCGACCAAAATAGATCCTGATTTTTGTGTTTTTGATGACGAAGTCAGTGCATAAGCAATAACATCAGTGTTCGAACTATTGCAATGTTGAAAATTATGAAATATCATACTGTACGAATTATCGCAATATTGACACGTATAAAGTATTAATCTAAACGAAGTATTGCAGTGTTGACAATTACGAAGTATTATACTGAATGGAGTATTCCAAGGTTCACAATTATGAAATACCATATGGATTGACCAGAAACCAGGGTAAACTGTCGACCAGTTCAAGCTCATTGTTTGCCCTTGGTATTTGCCACAAAATGGCGGGTTTAATACAATGATGTCTATTTTTAAATCGTTCAAAGGATTAATTGTTAAAGCATATGTGTGTGAAGTGGTTATTCGTATATCGATTTATAGTGCTTCATAGAGTATACTTACATTCCTTTTACCCGAAATTGTCTTATTTTGCACAAACTACATAACGTCTTTGAAGTTGTATTTGCGATGAATCACACACACACACACACACACGCACGAGGACCTAATAATTAATTTTCATCTATCTACACAGTCATTCTGGATTCCTGTGAAAGAAATCAAGTCATGTCTGCTACACACGAGTGCATATTACACCGATTCAGTAGCATCAATTTTGGTGACGTGTGCTTAGTGTGATGGAATATGGGCTGGTGTGTGTGCCGTTTATCCTGTATGATATTATTGTTTATATTAAATATTAATTCTGCCTATTATTATCAATCTCCTATAGAATCCAGGGATAGCACTTTCCGTTCTGTCTGGTGTAAATTTATAATACTCTATAATTATTCGTATACCTTGATTTCTTTCAAAGGAATCCATAATTATGCTGAAATACATATAATCTTTAAAAGTATTTTGACCCCGCCTTTGACAATACCAGGGAAGAGTGGCGTAAATGGTGTCCAGGGCGACAACGTTGGCTAAAATGTTCAGAAAACGAGGTCCGAAAGGGTCGAAGCCAGGATGGTTCTTGGGACGGGGCTAACCCACTTCTCACTAGCTAGGGGGTTTGGAGGAGTGATGTGAGCTATCCCAGCAGGGTTCGGGACAGAGCCTTGACGAAAACATTTGTCTGCAATTTAAGTGCCATTTGAAAGCCTATCCTGCTTTTAATCCGCTAATTTAGCTCTTCATGACACACGGTACTAATTATAATGAAAAAATGGGAACCAGCTTGGAAATGGGTGAAGATAAAATAGAGTATATATGGATTTAACTGGCCAGGATTGGTTAATATTGTAAGTTATGTTTTAGGAAAAAGACTCTTTTGAGAGCTTATCCTAGTTGTAAGTGAAAACAAAATTGATACACTGTTTTATTGATGGAATTTCAGTCCTTTAACAGTCTTGAATTTGGAACACTCATTAGTAAAATTAGCACCGGACTCTTTGGTGCAGAATTGGAAGCACGTGTTTCACACACTTGCAGGTCCAGAAAATGCCGTGGTTGATATCCTTTCCCTCTAGACAGATGCTGGCATCCAAGTTTTATCTATGCCTATAAATATAGGTTTGATCAAGAGTACTCAGAAATTTTAAGTTATTAAATTTTTAATATCATGGTGTTGCATAGGTTTACTATGGGAACTGAAATTAGTACTGTGAGTCCTTCAAGACCTCTGGCGTCTAAGGGGGCAGGGGCCAGTTTTTATGAAAAAAATTAATGCTGCAATCAGTGACCTAGTACAAAACAATCATACAAAATCAAATACATAAGTGAGGTCAAGAAGGTCCATATTTTGAGATACCTATATTAAAACTAAGCATAAAATATTATCCACTTGACCAGAGAAATCAGTGGCATTTCATAGCAGAAGAAGTTTATGCAACCCAAACCCAAATTTATACCTGCAATTTTCATGTCCGAATGTCATTTTTGACAACATGTTTTGCTCACAGTGCAAATACAAGCCCTTTTCCTAGATGACAATTCGGCAAAACAGTGTGTACTAAACAGGCTAATGCAGTTGAAAATAAATGTCATCCAAGCCGTTTTTGAGATATTCTCCTTGCCCCAAACCCACGTGCTTACTGCTATGGAAGGCTATCTCTTCTTCCTAGCCAACTATTGGCATTTCACTATCAACAAATTGCAGAGTAACTATGGAAGGTGTACATGCCTGACATCAAATTCAAGAACAATACAAGTCTGAAGCATCCTAGTTCACAAATATATCCATATCTATAATTAGTAAACAATAATAGCTGAAAAAGTCACACCATAGCCTTAAGTTAAGAAATTTGTCAGGGGCCAATATGCAACCACCCCGCCCGACCCGCTCTCCCCGTTGTGTGCCACTACAGAGCTCATATGGACACTTATGTGTTCGGTAGTTCAAGAAATCGGGATAAAGATTGGACCTAGTTTCCACTTAAAATCGCAGTCAGTCTTCCGTCTGTATCGCTTGAAGATGACAACGTAATTCTTATTCACATTTATTTCAAAATTCCAGTTTCCCCAATAAAAGTGAGCGATAACAAGCATTGCTTCAAAAGAATCGTTATAACATGTCTACGATGTTTAAATCGTTATACACACCAAGACGATCAATTAATGCAGACCTGATACGGTTTAGTTGTGTTCATATATTATTTCAAAGATTTATACAATCTAAAAGATCGATGGCAATCTGATTAAAATTAAGATCTGACATAATGGAAATCTTCAATGCAACTGTAACATGTTCATGTTGCTGACCTTGCAAAATCTCAGACTGCTAATTGTTTGTACCCTATCAGAGTGAGCGTTCCACTGCGTGCGAGTGACAGTTATCGTCACAGTTATTTGTTCCGAATGATGTTTATCACTTTCAGCTGCATGAAAACTAATTTCATTAGTAAAGCAAAAGATCACTAATATCCCCAATTATCAGATCTATTTATGTATAAGTAGACATTGATTTATATTTCTTCAGAATAAACGAAAGGTTAAACCAATAAATTTGCGGAATATTTTAAATATGCTAATAACCATAATGAAGATAATGTAGACTATATATATATATATATATATATATATATATATATATATATGTATGTATGTATGTATGTATGTATGTATGTATGTATGTATGTATGTATGTATGTATGTATGTATGTATGTATGTATGTATGTATGTATGTATGTATGTATGTATGTATGTATGTATGTATGTATGTATGTATGTATGTATGTATGTATGTATGTATGTATGTATGTATGTATGTATGAGTATATATATATATATATATATATATATATATATATATATATATATATATATATATATATATATATATATATATATATATATATATATATATATATATATAATATGAGCTGAAATAATATCTAATGAGGATAATGTAGCAATTGCTGATGAAAAATATTGCAGGCGGATAAAGAATTATATACAGGAGTGTGTTCAACTTGGAAATACTACTAAAAATGTTGGGGCTATTTCTGGATTATAAATACATCGTTACGATACTTAGTAATTCATTTTAACATCATTTACTTTTTATTATATGTTTATTTTTCCAATTGAATAGTGAAACGAATAAACAGTCTTGATATACAAGAAGAAAACATGCCCGAGATACAAAACTATAAAGGCATAACTCTTATAAGAACATTAGGGTAAACTATTCGTGAGAATTATTAACACCAGACTTAATTTCTAGACTGAATCTTATGTTATATATTGAAGCGTAAACACTGAAGCAAATTAGTGTTTTAGATCTGGTTTATGTATATCAGATATTTTTTCCCCATAGTTTTATTACACATTTGGCAAACAAATGTAAAAACAATTGTTAATCATTCATGGGCTTTTTGTGCTACTACAAATTCCAATGCTACTGCTGCTACTACTACTACGACCACTACTACTACTACTACTACTACTATTTCTACTACTACTGTTAGATGATGATGATGATGGTGATGATGATACTACAACTACTACTACTACTACTACTACTACTACTACTACTACTACTACTACTACTACTACTACTAATAATAATAATAATAATAATAATAATAATAATAATAATAATAATAATAATAATAATAATAATAATAATAAAATATTGGTTATTTCTTGTTCAAGATCATGAAGAAAGAAATTGTTATATTCTAGTATTCTCTGACCCAATTTGTTATGGTATATTAACTTTTAGGCGCCATTCATAACAATAGTTTTAACGAGTATTCAAAACCCTTTCGTAAAACATTTCTTTTGATAAAAATTGCTATATCATTTTCATAAAAAAAATCAACTACAACTGCAGTGTAATTAAACCTGACTCAGGAACCTCATTTTGTGACAAACAGCTCCGGTGGCCTAGTGGTTAGAGCGTCTGCCTCAGATGCGGGTGGTCGTGGGTTCGATCCCTGGTCGAGTCATACCAAAGACTTACAAAAATGGTACTAGCAGGTTCCTCGCTTGACGCTCAACATTAAGAGGTTAGTGTTAGAACTGGTCGGAAAGGTGTTAGGATAATGTGACTGGGTGGGACATCATGCTACATGTCTGCGGCATGATGCCTCATGCTAGACATCACTAAAAACTGCCACAATACAGACATCTTAACGATATGACTGAAAAATTGTTAAAGCTACGTTAAAAATCATAAACACCACACCACCACCATTTTGTGACAATTTCACTTCCTTAATAAAACATCTCAAATAAAAACAGTGATAAGCATTAACATCGCGGTGCTCCAATTGCTTAAATAAATTCCTTTGACAAAGTGTTTTTGTATTTAACTCAACTTTTAACATGCACATATATAGAATGTATTCTATTACAACGTTGTCCTTCAATCCCTAATGCTAGTAGTTGGTTTCATAATATATCTGTTATAAAAAAGGTTTTGTAAACTTAATGAAAGTGAAATATGATATATTAAATGAATTTAGACAAGAAATTAAACTATTCAACATTCGAAAGGTGTATATAATTTGCTGTAATGTGGCGAATTTTGAAGACTTATTGAAACTTAAAGTTGAATGAATTGTGCTTTGAAGTTATCATAGTCAAGCCAGAAAGGTCTTGAGAAAGTTTACTGATTCTTTTATTTCATCTCTGAAACATTAAAGAGTCTACGTTTATGCTTCAGTAGCATTGACCGGTTTGTCTTAACGGTACAGTGACATATGTGCAGTAGAACTTCGACTGTAGCGGTTCATAAAGGGGAGCACGTCAAATAATTTTTCAAAGGAAATTAATTTCAACAGATTCAAAGGTTGTCAAAATCTAACGAAATACATGATTATTTGGGGAGAATATTATGAACAGTTATTTCCGATTAGTCAGAGAAAATAAGGGCGTATACTTTGGAAGACTGAGAATTTATGAGTACCAACTTACTCCAAATTCTTTAGCTCGACTTTTGCCTTGTGAGGTGAGAAGTCAAAAGGTCCAACCCCTTGGGGAACATGAGAATAGTGTTGTCTCTCGTGGAAAAGTGCCAGACAGCTGTCTTAAAAAGGAAGACAGGCTATAGGCTAGGACGCGGTTGTATGGAAAGAAATGACATTAAGGTACACAATTTTCGTTTCCATTTAGTATTCTATTTCATTTTTTGGTTGTTTATTTTTTCTTTTTTTGCAAATGTGTTGATATGCTTATGATTCATGCATGTATCATGTGTTCATTTTGTAGGACTCTGTTGATATGTTAGTGCTATGCAATTTAATTCTCTGATTTAGCATTTATTAGTTCATTGAGAAAATTGACGGATTGCATGTAATTACATATTCAATATGCAATATTTCCTAGAGATTTATGATGTACCTCAAATAATGCAAATATGCAGTATTTCATAGGGATTTAGGAATTAACCTTAATATACAAATCTGTCATATTTGTTATGATTACATAAATTTATTCTGTGTTATAGTGAGCTAGTGACAAGTGTATATTTATAAATGATTTCGCAATACTTAAACGATCTTGCAGGTTATTAGTTAATGTAGCTAGCTTCAGAGGATATTATGCCATAAGTAATTAGGTATTTATTTTATTGAACAGAATTAACTAGCCAAATGTAAATAAGACGTGTAGGAATACAGGAATATACGGCCGCATTTGTCGGTAGAAAGTACGTGGTAATTCCTAATCATTTCCTTGCGTGGAGTGCAGTGGACTTGCTAAGGTCATTTGTGCTAATGTAACGGTATCTTAACTAAGCACAGAATCGGTAAGATCACATTACGTCAGAATTTGTGCTGGAGGCATACGGTATATTTAATGAAACAGCTTTATTTTCCACACGCAGAGAGAGAGAGAGAGAGAGAGAGAGAGAGAGAGAGAGAGAGAGAGAGAGAGAGAGAGAGAGAGAGAGAGAGAGAGAGAGAGGGGGGGGGGCTGACTGATCATGAGACTGAAGGGCACACATTATACGTGGAAACAAGACAAAGGAAATCCGCATCTACAAGAGATCGTAATAGTCAAGAGTCAGAAGGGGACCAAAAAGCGCACGCATTAGACGTGGAAACAAGAGGACAGAGACGTCATGTGATGCTGTTAAAGCGTGGGAATTGCATTCATGAATTCAATACTCGTACTCTAATGTAAATTGAACACCGCGAATTCTATCAATGCAATATGTCGGATTGAAAGTGAAATTTTGGTTATGTTTTAATTGATTAAATTTATTTTGTATTTATTGGTAAAAGCGGCCCGTTTTCGTTTATTTTCTTCAATAACTTGCTCAGACATCTGTTAACGTTCCATCTATCCGTCCACACTGGGCAATAACACCATGGGAGGTGATTCTTAGTTAACGATCGCCAAATCAATTAAGGAGGCTTTAATGTTTTACAGTCCCCCACCCACCCAGTTACATGTACGTGTTTTCTCTGAATCCAGAATGATATTCAATATACATTTTAGAATCCTCTATAAGTCTATTGTTTTGAATACAGGTGAATATTTACCTAATACACCTTCAGAGAGATGCATTAATAATTTTCAACATCATAAATTAACCTTTTTTATTAATAATGATAATAATTCAGCCAGATCTACTTACAGCAAAACGTCCTGAAATAAAAATCATTTGTTTAAAGAAATATAGTAATAAATCCTGAAATGAAATAATAAATATCGGTTTATCGGATGCAACTCAATTTACACGTATTAATTCTTTGATGGATTTATTTATAAAGTCTTCTGTACTATATACATTAAACTCAATTTAAAGACCATCGCCTTTCTTTTATGCAATCTTATAAAAGTTACTGATGAAGATCTAGGTCTATGCATATATGTAGAATAAACAACACAGACCATGGGTAGCTCTGCCGGATAATTAAGCGAATGTAGATCAGGGTTTATGTTGTTTGCCGTTGAACTTCAATTATATATAGTGCATATTCTTTTTAAAATTAAATGTTATCACTATTATCAGAAAACGAAAGATCCTCGGGCATATTAATACGTTGTGGAACTGAAGTAGCAAATTTATAAACATTAGTTGCTATAATCTATCAGTGGAACTGACCACCAATTCGAACGATTATTGTATTTCAGGGGTCAAACAAGGCCGCAACAGGTTGACAGGTAAATGGGTCAGCAGGGTACGTCTAGGTTACCTACCGAACGCTCCTTTCATTTCTTGATTGGATGTAGGTATTACCCCTACCTGTCAATCGAGATTCTATCCAGAGCTACAGGGCATTATAACTTGACGTGTAAAGTGGCGCACTTCTCTTAAATGAAAAAAAAATGTAATTTATCGGCGAGTAGATCAAATAATTAGTGATTATTCAGGGCAGGGATCACGTACGTGTCGCACATACATGTAGACGACTGAAAAGTAAAATCCCGATAGATTGTCTGAAAAGTTTTGAATAGTATTGAAAATAAACACGATAATTCAATAATTACACTAGATACGCTATATGAATTTTTTGGAAGAATATAACGAGAACACTAATCGAAATATAACCAGTAACCTCGACGATCTAGACGTGGACTTAGACAACGATGATAACATATTCAATTCACTGATAACTGAAGAATAAATCATAAAATTTAAAAATTAACAAAACTCCATTCATATGAGAGTATACTCGATGAATATTTAAAAACACATCAATCTTACTGATACCAGTAAAGGAGAAAAGAAATTTTTTACTTTTCTGTTTCAAGATGTCTGATAGAATATGCAAACAAACATATTGTCTATGGTTGAGTACCCAACATGCATTTCAGTTAATATGTTGTGATGGTTGAGAACAAGCTCGATGCTTGACTTCAGTATGGCGGTAAACAGCTTACTTAAACATCAGTTGGTAATTTTCGGCTGTAGAGGGACCTCCACTAACTTTATAAACTTGTTTTATGATACCTTCAAGGCATGATTCTGCTAAGGTGTACTTAGGGTCATCGGAACCTTGGCTAGCGAAGATGATCGATCAGATATTACTGTGTTTTGTGTCTGTGAATTTCATTGCAAACCACCGCATCCAATCAAAATTAAATTTTTCAAATTTGAACACTTTTCAAACGTGGTCAAGACAAGGGGACATACAACTTGAATGGACTGATAAATAAGCACTTTTTCCAGTGTCGGTCCGTGTTTGCACAAAAACTTTTTACTCAAATAGACTTTTAATGATTATTTTCTTGTACTTAGTCATACTTTCGATATTAAACTTACAAGGTATCCTTTTTAAGTCAATTGCTACCACGGTTTTCGGCGAATGTACAATGCACAACGCTACTGGTTAGTTGCCATTACATGCTAATGGATGCAACACGTGAAATCGAATAGATGTCGCTAGGGCAAAGCACCGATATAGCTGTTCGATTTGCCAAGGTGATCATAGGGTTATCGGAACCTTGGTTATCGAAGATGTATTATACCCTGAATATTAGGCCGATAAATCAGACCCACACCTCTAGAGATACTAACTGAACAAATCATCCATCAGTGCCAACATTGATTTGGGGTTCTGAATTATGGGAATACATGATAATTAAACTAAAAGTGTATACCTACAGACATGACGTAACTAACTCTCGCTTACTAAAGTACATACACGTACTATATATGATGTGTGATTACTATGCTTCTGTGCCCAGATTCTATCAGCTACTCACGCAAAGAAACAAGTGTTTCTAAATCCTATTAAAAAATACGACGAATCCTGTTTTAGAGCATTTAAGTTAAATAGATTTCTAGGCAATAATATTCTTTTGTTGATATTTACTCATCCATTCGAATATTTTCTTTATATTTTAAGTGATAACAGGGCCGCGGAAATTATTAATGGGCATTAAGGGAAAATTCTCCAGTAAAGTCAGTATGAATTACAAATTGTGATGGCGGTGGACACGCTGACCGTTGTGGGCCAGGGAATTTTGTTATATGTGTCATACCGTGTCTACGGATCTCAGTGACACATACATTTATCTTGATGGAGATAGATCTTGACTTTTATCAATGTGCCATGCTGGAAACTACAGGCTAGTAAGGAAAATAAGACCGCTCCGGTGACCTAGTGGATAGATTGTCTGCCTCAGATGCTGAAGGTCGCCGGTTCGGACACCGGCCGACTCATAGCAAAGATTTATAAAAATGGTACTGACAGCTGCATCGCTTCGCGCTCAGCATTACGAAGTTAGTGTTAGGACTGGACGGCTGATGTCATGATAATGTGACTGGGTGGCACATCACGCTACATGTCTGCGGCATGATGCCCAGTGCTAGACATCACTATGAACTGTCACACTGCAGACATCGTAGCGATATGACTGAAAAATTGATAAAGCTACATTAAAAATCTCAATCACATACAGACAGACAGACACACACACACACAAGGAAAATACAACTGCCATGTAATGAACCCTTAGATGAAAATACGATACGCCTTGAATAACCAGTTGACCGTGACACTGGGTGACCTTATCTGCGTCTGGGGATAGATGACCTGATGTACCGATGAAACCAAGGATCACGCCTCTGTGGATTAGTCAGTGGACCTTATTAAAGTCAATATCCTTGGGTAGTTGAATAGCCTTAGGTTTACGTTTTAAACCCATCCTTAATCTCCCTAGAATAACGTGTACAGGTTTAACAAAACAAACCACACACTCTTCCCACTTGGGTGACGTGAGTACGTATGTGAATTCCCCCAAAAGGCTTCCCTCTATCTGGAAATCATATACCGCATTATAAAAGGTCAGCGAATACGGACATTACTCGGTTTTTATATAGGTACTTGGGACATTTAGGTCATTCCTTCCCCGATTAATGATAGATGATTTGATATACACAGGAAAGCAATACAAAGCAATACAAGTTTTCATGTTTAGATAGTCATGCCACTTTACCCTGAATAAACTATGAAAAGAATCAGACAGGCCATCAAAATGGCTACCAGTTCTTCTTGTAGGTTATTCTTACTAACAGCTACTTCATTTTATTTATTTATTTATTTATTTATTTATTTATTTATTTATTTATTTATTTATTTATTTATGTGTTGCTTTATTCGAAACTGGTTATTCATCTTTTTTGATGCACTTGCTCGAACAAACTTTCTACATTTATTCATCAGGAAGCCGCGGTCACAACGGTTAGCGTGCCGAACTCATGACTAAATTGCCACGGGTTCGAATCATACAACTTGACCAGCCTGTAACAGCTACTATAGTACGTAATAAATAACCTATTTGTGTTGCTGTGCCGTAAAGCACCAAAACCAAACACGTGTTTATCTTGAATAATTGGATCGATACGCAACAAATACAAATGGAAGGTTCTCATTGCTTTAGTAATAGGGTACAATGTCTTTTAAAGGAACTAATATCCGTCTTAAGCTTCAAATTTTCTTCTGCGATAGGCGGGTGTTAGTTATATAAAAGACAAATAAGTGAGAAATTAGTTGGTATCCATGAAAGTGTTCCCGATGGAAAGTGCCCTTTCTATACAGACTTTTTATGATAGGTTTTATTAAATGCTTCGTCATACTTCTCCTTTCAGTTATGGCATGAGAAGTAATAATATAGGACAGAGACTGGTCATTCCTTAATGCTCGTATCACTGTTATTGAAGAGCATTCAAGTAAGTTAGGAATGAGTGTACCGATGCAAAAGAGAGAGAGAGAGAGAGAGAGAGAGAGAGAGAGAGAGAGAGAGAGAGAGAGAGAGAGAGAGAGAGAGAGAGAGAGAGAGAGAGAGAGAGAGAGAGAGAGAGAGAGAGAGAGAGAGAACAAATCACACATCTTATACGACGGTTTCGAACATGTTTTCCAATATATCAGCCTATAAAATATCCAGAATCAAAATGAAATCATACAAGAGTCGAGATATACTTGTGTTAATCCGATAATCAGTCATACCAAATAATTTATTTGGAAGTGAGGGCAGCTAGCAACGGGAGAATATTCCATATTTAGATAGCTAAAGCTTTACATTTTAGCATCTCATCAATTTCTGCTGAAATATAAGATGCATATAAATTTATTTTTTTCTACCTTATTCCGGATTTATTTTATCTTACGCAAAAAGGTAATAACAAATAAATCATATTTCAAGGAGGGGCGAGACTAATTGTTGAAATATGCTGTCTTTCTGTACCCACATCCACTAACTACGTAGGAAAATTCTTTCCTTGTTATTATATGCCAAATTTGAATCGAAGCATAACGCCTTAACTTAATCATTAGTATCCCACATCACCCCGTCCGATTCGTAAGCTTAACTTATTCCGCAGCTTCGCTTCCCCACCCTGTCCGATTTGTAAGCTTAACCTAATCCTCAGCATCCCATCCCACTCCGTCCGATTTGTAAGCTTAACTTAATCTTCAGCATCCCACCTCCCCCGTCCGATTTGTAAGCTTAACTTAATCTTCAGCATCCAACCCAACCCGTCCGATTTGTAAGCTTAACTTAATCCTCAGCATCCCACCCCACCCCGTCCGATTTGTAAGCTTAACTTAATCTTCAGCATCCCACCTCCCCCGTCCGATTTGTAAGCTTAACTTAATCCTCAGCATCCCACCCCACACTCCGTCCGATTTGTAAGCTTAACTTAATCTTCAGCATCCCAACTCCCCCGTCCGATTTGTAAGCTTAACTTAATCCTCAGTATCCCACCCCACCCCGTCCGATTTGTAAGCTTAACTTAATCTTCAGCATCCAACCCACGCCGTCCGATTTGTAAGCTTAACATAATCTTCAGCATCCCACCTCCCCCGACCGTTTTGTAAGCCTAACTTAATCCTCAGTATCCCTCCCCAACCCGTCCGAGTTGTAAGCTTAACTTAATCTTCAGCATCCAACCCACCCCGTCCGTTTTGTAAGCTTAACTTAATCCTCAGCATCCCACCCCACCCCGTCCGATTTGTAAGCTTAACTTGATCTTTAGCATCCCACCTACCCCGTCCGATTTGCAAGCTTAACATAATCCTCAGTATCCCACCCCACTCCGTCCGATTTGTAAGCTTAACTTAATCCTCAGCATCCCACCTCCCCCGTCCGATTTGTAAGCTTAACTTAGGTCTCAGTATCCCACCCCACCCCGTCCGATTTGTAAGCTTAACTTAATCTTCAGCATCCAACCCACCCTGTCCGATTTGTAAGCTTAACTTAATCCTCAACATCCCACCTCACCCCGTCCGATTTGTAAGCTTAACTTAATCCTCAGCATCCCACCCCACCCCGTCCGATTTGTAAGCTTAACTTAATCTTCAGCATCCAACCCACGCCGTCCGATTTGTAAGCTTAACATAATCTTCAGCATCCCACCTCCCCCGACCGTTTTGTAAGCCTAACTTAATCCTCAGTATCCCTCCCCACCCCGTCCGATTTGTAAGCTTAACTTAATCTTCAGCATCCAACCCACCCCGTCCGTTTTGTAAGCTTAACTTAATCCTCAGCATCCCACCCCACCCCGTCCGATTTGTAAGCTTAACTTAATCTTTAGCATCCCACCTACCCCGTCCGATTTTCAAGCTTAACATAATCCTCAGTATCCCACCCCACTCCGTCCGATTTGTAAGCTTAACTTAATCTTCAGCATCCCACCTCCCCCGTCCGATTTGTAAGCTTAACTTAGGTCTCAGTATCCCACCCCACCCCGTCCGATTTGTAAGCTTAACTTAATCTTCAGCATCCAACCCACCCTGTCCGATTTGTAAGCTTAACTTAATCCTCAACATCCCACCTCACCCCGTCCGATTTGTAAGCTTAACTTAATCCTCAGCATCCCACCCCACCCCGTCCGATTTGTAAGCTTAACTTAATCCTCAGCATCCCACCAACCCCGTCCGATTTGTAAGCTTAACTTAATCCTCAGCATCCTACATACCTTGTCCGATTTGTAAGCTTAACTTAATCCTCAGCATCCCACCCCACCCCGTCCGGTTCATAATCTTAACTTCACCTCAATTTTATATTCGATTTCAAATTCGTACGAACTTCTGGACACTCATTTCGGGTACCAGATATTTAAATAACGAAGGCCTTGAACATTGAAAGGTTAATCGTACGCATATTGTTCGGACTAACGGAAAAAGTAAGGTATAACATAACTGAAACCCGCGTACAAAGAAACTATCTGTATGCATTATCGGGACGTTTGTTTAAACACAAGTTGAGATCAAAGATTCAAGGAACTTTGATTGGCAATTTAGGTGATCTATCATAACATCACAAACAAAGACAGAAAGTATCACATGAAACACAAATATGCATATTATGTTTATAATAAATATCGTATGTATTTTGATGTTGGTACATAATTAATGCAGTTCTGTGACTAAAAGGATTTTGTATTGACATAAAGCCATACGAATTTTCTAGAGATGGATTATTATACCAAGGTTTATCTAAGTAATTTTCGCTTAAATCTTGATAATTTTTACTAATGAAAAATGCATTATATTTATCGTCCACGGGACGCCAAATTACAAAGCTTACACAAACGATATGAAGTAGTAGTACCAGCATGTCTACAAATCTATAAAAGGTATATCGCTAGAATATCTGAATCACGAAAGTGCTTTACGCGTGTATGTAAATTTGTAAACCTATGGAAAGATAATTTTCAACATTTAATACCGTTTTATAATATTAAATTTTGACCGCTTCGTGATTTTGACATGCCAGTTTTGAAAAATACAATCCTTCACACATTGACGGAATGCTATTAATAAAATACAAACATGTCAAACATCTTGCGGTATGCACACAAAGCCAAAATCATACCTAAATAATAAATGACTCAGTTATCATTTAATGATATAAGCATTTTGTAGCTGCTCCTATACATCTGTACTAATTTGCACCAATATTTAATGCTCCTAGAGCAATATGTAACACGCACCTGTAGTATGCCCCCTTCTCCAAGAGCAGCATAATTATTCACATTACGTGACATATATAGATATTGTGAGCAGAAACGGCTTTGAAAACGTTCAATACATTATGAATACGTGGGTGCCCAAATTTCAGAACCATCAAATAATATAGGTTTCTCATAGTATCAAATATTTAAAGGGCATGTACACAACTGCAGTACTAAAATTTCCTTTTGCAACAAAAGATAACCATAACAGATTTTATGCCCATAACTATTAATACTTATTTAGCCTTTGTTCACTACAATTTGGGTGTAAATAGAAGACTCGTTTATTTGTCAAATAAAGCTACCAATTTGTGCTACATTTTAAAACCAATTTGTTATAACTCCTTAAGGGTTCTCTGTTGCGAAACAAAATTACTTTCGTCTTATTCAGGACACACGGTACAAAATGTATTGAAAATGGAAACTATGCTAGAAATGGGTGAACTTTAAAATAGAGTATATACGGGTTTTGCTTACCAGGATTCGTTAATAATGTAAGTTATATTTTAGGAAAAAGAATTTTTTGAGACCTTATCCTAGTTGAAAGTGAATAAATAGTCTTGAGTTTGGACCACACATTGCTAAAATCAGCAGCTGGCTCTTTAGTGCGGAATTGAAAGCTTATATTGCAAACATATGCAGCTCCAGAAAATGCCGCGGCTCATATCCTTTCCTCTGCACAGAATCTGACTTCCAGGTTTCATCTATACTGATAAATATAAGTTTGGTAATGAGCACTCCAAACTTTAAAGTTATTGAAGTTTTAATATCATGGTGTTTGCATAGGTTTACTATGGGAACTGAATTAGTACCGTGATTCCTTCAAGTTAACTACCATTCCACTGGTATTACAAAAGCGGTATATTTCGTGTATCTTTTTTCTCATTGCTATCGTTTTCTCGGTTCAATTAGCTAAATTATCACCAAATAAGCGACCTGAAAGATCAGGGACATTTTCTGAAATAAAAATGCCTCTACCACAATTTTCTCTCAGTAACCAAATCAAATCATTAACAAAAACAGAAAATAATACTGGACTCAAAACACAACCTTTTCTTGTCCCCAGCATAAAATATAAGTATTCGGCTAGGCGTTCTCTTGACTTTACATATGACATTAAGTTAAAGTTTTCTTTTTATAACTTTCGAGTCAAGACACTTCCACAGTTAAACATATTCGATTTTGTCAAACGCTTTTAAACAAGGTCATATAAACATACAAACAGTAAAACTTACCCCATTTGTTCGTATATATTTCTGTATGACTGGCCTAGAGTGAATATGTTTTCAGTAGCTTATGCTTTGTCAGTAACGCAATTGCTTTCAGCCCATTCGCATTAAGGCTTATTTAAAATGTAAAAAATCTTACGCATATCATTAATAAATGATATACCCCTGAAATTATTCGGATTGTCTAAAGAGCCTTCGTATGTAGTTGCCATATAATATTCTTGAACTAGGAAAATACCATTATAAAATGTTTTGTTAAAAAGTGCTACTAATAATGGTGTGATAAGCGACATAGTACATATGAAAAGGTCAATTCCTATCCCATCTAGGCAATCAGTCTTTTCAAATTTTAGTCTAAGTAAACTGTTCGCATCTTTTTTTTTCACATTTAGATTCATTTAGTATATCTACGTGGTGTACGTTCAAACGAGGTTAACTTGATTATTATCAACCACTTTTTATGAATATAGAAGTAGGTTCTTAAAATAATTAAACCACTCTGATCCAGTTATGCTAGACTTGCTAAAATAAACCCAGTTACCACGTGATCTAATATTTATTTCTGTAGATTATATCTTAAAGAATCACAAAACTCATCTGCTTCTCTTTTCTTTCACTTCTTTAGAATCATATTTTAATTATTTTTGCACGCTTATGCAATTCAAAAAATTCACTGGAGAGTTAATTATTCCAACACTGTAAACTTGAACATGCTACTGTATCTGTAATCTGCTCATAATAAAGAAAACGTACGATCGACTGCTTTGCGATATGATTTATCATGTTATTTGTCTGTGTAGAAAGACAAGATTCTAATTTACATAACACTTCTCTGTTTAGTTTTATAAAAGATGAAACGATCCACACCTTGGCGTTGTCTATGTCGCGGGAATTGAAGGAAACTAACAATAACTTGTCAGTGCCAAGAGACAAATGCAAAGCTTTCATTTTTAAGGCTTTGTCATATCGTCCTAAGTACATACCAAATTATAACAGTGGGAAAAACAGTTAAATTTTGTATTGCTGAGTGGAACGCTTTTTTATGATGGATAAGTGGCAGTTAGAGATGAGCATATTACCGGTTTACTGATATTTCTCGTTATTTATTTCCGGCGGTACGTACCAAGGTACTTTTTAACTGTACCGGTATATTGGTAGTTTTAGTCAGTAAGGAGTGTACGAAAACTCCAAAGAAATATTAAAAACATGCTTTCATTTTTCTTGACAAAATCATTCCAAAAATTATTACTAATCTCTTCCAAAAATAGTTGTTTGCTTTAAATTAATTTGGAATATCAGAAATATACTTATATATTTTTTATATCTTTAATCACGTTTAGAACGTGTAAAATATGCTATTATTTTCGGCTGAATGGGATGTATTGAAAGATCATTGGGCTAATTCAACGTTTGAAAAAGATATCGGATTAAGAAAGATAAAAAAAAATCACTTTGTTTCGTTAGTTTTTAGCGTATTTTAATGTGCTAAGTACACGTATTCGTTTGTAAGAATAAAAATCACAGTATGATTTTCAGGAACGCAGTTGTTTCTTTATTTGAATTTGACATAATTTCTCTTCTCCACTAAATATTTTCTCGTTTGTTGGGTCAGTGTGTTTCATGTTTACTGGCTTTCTATGATAAACATTTTGCGCTTCCTTGCCTGATAAATTTATAATGTAGCTAGTAAATTATCGGCGTCAGTGTCAACAATTACGATATTTATAAGCAAGCTATGTGATATCAGCAAAATGTCTTGTACAGTTTGTCAGATATAGTGTAAGCCATCCCACTCCTGACAAATTTCTTAAGTTAAAAGAAAAACAAACAGTACATCCACTAGAATCTGTTTCAGTGTACTGATTAATATATTTGGTTTTGAATAAACTTAGCTTGGTTAATCTGAGTGCAGCATATAGTGATAATTTGATATCAATTCTACTATGGTAGACCACTAGTCAGGTAAACGACGGTCTTGGGTTCGAGACATGTTGGAGGTTGAATTTTTCATATCAATCATCTCAAATATGTTTATAATCAGGCTGATGTGTTTTTGTAGCATATATATATATATATATATATATATATATATATATATATATATATATATATATATATATATATATATATATATATATATATATATTTATATATATATATATATATATATATATATATATATATATATATATATATATATATATATATATATATATATATATATATATATATATATATTCCACCATAGAGACTCTCTCATTGAGACGGCTATTGTCCAAGTATAGCATTTAATCATATAATCGCTTATAAATCGAGTAAAACTGAAGAAAGAAAAAAAACAAACCCTGATCTGCCATAGCATAATGCGCAAGCAGAACAGGGTATATGAATAAATAAAAACTGCACAGACCCAGATATGCCAACATATTATTCAACGGTAGATCTGGGTCTATGCAATGTGCAGTCGGATTCCACTTATGAGCGAGTACATACAGTATATTAAACTATTCCAATAAAGAACTATTAAAATCCATCTTCGCTGTACACAATACATCCAGTCGGTTGTTCCAGTGGATTGCCAGAGTTGAGGTGAATCTGTACACACAGAGTACTGTAAAGTTCAATTTGGCACTGCATCTATATCCACGTATTGCTTATATTCCCACAATTGACGAGCCGTAATCCAGAATTGGTCTGATTCTTGAGTAAAAGGGTGTATATAAATTTGTAACCCAACATTTCTAAGATTATGCAGTTTCTGACAAAATAGCAATTGAGCTCTCCCTGTAACTTTTGCAAAGAAGTTTGCATTTATCAGGAAATAAGAATTCGCATGGAATATAACGCAAACGTATTATAACTATCAAGGTCGAGCATTAATTGCACCTCTCCTTCATTTTCAGACTAAAACATATATCATCAGCATACAGTAACAAAGACATAATTATGTAGACATTGATGAAGTTCGTTTACATCCATGATCAAATGACTTTATGAAAATTAGAAAGTAAGTAAGGTGGTAGGGTATCTACCCATCTAACACCCTTTCTTCCTTAAAACCAGCATGCTCACCGTGTCCATGAACCTTACAGTTTACTGATGCATTTACATATGTTTTTTATGTTGAAGTATCCACTCTACCATCTATTTCCAAACGACACAATTTTGCAAAACATCATATCCATGTCAACAAAATCAAAAGCTTTTTGCAAATGTAAATAAATGTTGAAAACACATTTTGCTTGTTCAGTATAATCGAGAGCGGTGTAAAATTATAACCTTTACGTAATCTGTCAGATCTAGTTCATCTGTCAGGTGTAAAGCCATTCTGTTTATTTGTCAGGTCTAATGCCATCCTTTTTATGTCTCAGGTCTAAAGCATGGCATTTTTTTTGCTAAACACATATTGCGCTACTTTGAGTGAGGGTCGTAAGGTGTCACGTTGTGGATTATGTCATCTAAATTTAATAAACGGTTCTCCTTCTGATGTATATCTGAACATGTAGCTTGAACCTCGTTGTTATAGTAAGGCCATTTGCTTTTTAAAACAAAGGCAGACTAACATCCCTATTTTGGGTGGAAAACTAACAACAAAGAGCACCACAAAGCAGTAGACAGTCTACGATCCATTTTCTGACGTATATAGACTACATAGCAGGTTAATTAAACATATCGAAACCAAGAAATATATTGCTAAATATAAGTGTCTTACGAATCTTTTTTATATATTTAATCCAAAGTAAAAATTTTATGTACAAAAATAGTGACGTATTTAATCATATTGTCACGTGTTGGAATCATTTTTATGATTGACATTCAATGTATACGATTATGCTACACATCACAATTTGTTCAAGGTAAAATGCTGAGGATACTGCGGTTGAAGGCTGCGTATATATACAATATCCAAAGCGGTTTGTACGTTCTCAATTATGACAAGTTTGTTGTATTTTTCATGTCAATTTATATACAAATAATAGCAAGAATAAAAATAATCCTGATAGCGTCCATTATATAAATTTTATTGTAAAAGTCAAGCTACAGAATGAAAAATGTGTTTCTTCAAATGAAATTTCTTTTCCTGGTTAAAGAAAAGATAACAAAAATACTGATAAAGATGTTCTAATATTTTTGACAGAAGTCGAAGAAGAAAGTTCTAAAGAAGGATACGCATGCTTCATTACGGATTATCTTATGTGCATATTTTGATTTTTTTTTCTCTTTCCTCGAGAGAAGTGTCAACACATCTCTATATGAGATCAATTACACCACCATCAAAACGACAATAAAAATCAGTATCTTAACTCTCAAATAAATACATGCGAATTCATCGAGACCGCAGGCAAATCCCAATAAAAACATGTATTCAACTTCAGCACTTGCAAAAAATTCAGCAAATTGATTAAAGACAGTGCTAGTCGATACATGTCCGATTAAAACTCTTGATTCATGCAATTGTATCGGCATAATCGGATAATGGGCAAGACGTAATTTAAAGATATGCCAAGGAAATCAATTTAACGAACCAACAGGTTAGAAAGTATGAAATGTGCTGTAGAGCAATTTAAAAACATATTAAGAATTTCGTTGAATAACTAGTAGCCATGAATAACTCTTAACATATTGAAAAGAGCATGTACCGAAGCCTGCTACGTCAGTACACCAGCTCACTCGGAACACGCAGAGGTATTTCCATAATTGATTAGATTGTTATTCCTTATTATTGGTAGAAGCATTCCAAAGTTTTAGTTCTTCGACATTTTCCAGCGAATCCCCCTCCCCTCTGCTGTATCATTCCGTGGATGTGTTTCCTATTTTTTTCCTTAGTTGTTCATATTACAGACCAGCTTTCGATTGGTGTCTTATGACAACAGCAATAAATAAAGGAACTTAGTGCAAATGCAAAATGTAGTAAAGTCCCATATCCACGAATACACAACAGTGGTCCATACTGGTCCACTAATAGGATTCAAATCTACATCCTTTCGGTCACAAAGCCGACACGCTAACCATGGAGCATCGCCAGCAGATCGTGGCATAGATATAATATACTATAAATTTTATCTCAGCTGACAAAGCCACTTGGCAACGTGGGTACATGCAATAGAAATGAATCAATAGGGGGTTGAAATGGGAAGGGGTGGGGATTGATTCGTCATATACTGGACTCAGATTTGTTACATTACTTTAGAGTAATCACCCACAAATGTAGTCCAAGGATATCTGTATTCACTTTTCTTTTAAGGACCGGGCTAGCTCAGTTGCTAGAGTGGGACTTGCCATCGAATGGTCGCAGGCTTGCGTCCCGCCCAGGATAGAATGGCTCGAGTGTCAAAATATGTTCTCTTGAAAGACATTTAGATCCGATTTCCTCCGAACAATAGTCAATAATGTGTTAAAAGTGTTGCTAAAACAAAACAAAACAAAACACACACACACACACACAAACAAACAACACGAATTTGGTGGTGATCCTTGAGTTGAAGTAATAATTTAAAATGAAGTTGTATATTCTCTGATACGTGTGTATTTTGGTAATTGTTCACAAAGAGTAACCAGGCAATGGTGCTGCCCAGAAACTGAAATCTCTGACTCATGGCATATCGACGTGTTTACAGTTTTGTTTCTCTAAAAAGTGTCAGATAACCATTGACAAGAATCTAACAATAAATTTCTCTATGAAGATACTTTCGATTACCATATGGTTTGTGTGGATTTGGATAAAGTGGAAAGGACTGTGCTGAAAAGATAACATAAGACTATTCGGAAAATAATCGTGTAACGAATCCATGCTGAAAGAATGAGCCACAAATGACAGTGTATGTTGCGAAGATCTCGATTAATTAATTAAATTCAAAACATTTATGCTAACAATCTTTGTTTTATTTATTAATCGATCTTTCGTTGCAAACAGTTTACGTTCATGTCTCTGAAAAGCAGAGAAGGATTTCAAAGCCGGTAACAAAGAAAGATTTTTACGTCATATATTCACCGTAAATAATTATGAATGCTTCCAAATGTGTCTCTGGTAGGTCCTGGAATTTGTTGTCTCAGAAGTTTGTAGTTTCGATCTCTAACAACTTCAAAGAGAACCACTCAACAGATTGTTCATTGAGTGAAAATATCCCCATACCGCACGTCATTCTTAATCTCAAAGTGCTTGATTGTTCCCGTTGCACACCGTGTCACTGGGTCTTTCTTTATTGCAAAGATTCATTCTTAAAATGTCTATATAACGAGAGAGGCGAAATGTACCCTAAATCTAGTCGAGATAATTATATACGATTTTATGCGATGTATATGTTCCCACAAATGATGCAGGCTGTCATTTTATTTTCACAAGTACGACAGCTCTATTATTAAATGTCTTGGGGTCAGTGCTTTGCATTAAAATCAGACATACTAAAATTGGTTGATAATAACCCAGACTCGATATAACTTCAATTATTCTTGAAGTGTCCGATCTTTTCCCCTTTTATTGTTGAAAAGAAATGGGCTCTAGTCAGACTTGTAATCAATAATTTTACAACTACTGAGTTTAACAAAAGGGAAATATACCAACTAAGCAATGTCGTGTTAAAATAAAATGAATTGAAGAAACACATACTTCGGATATTTATATTTTGTAAACGCTTTTTGCACTAAATTTCTTAAAGTGAATAACTCAATAGATGGCGGAGAATGATTTAAGGATCGGCTATTACGATAGCTCTTGGGGTCATATTAAAAACATTTATAGATTTTAACAGCATGTTCCGCATCAGGAATCGATAATGAGTTGGTTAAAATAATTCGCTTCCTTTTTCTCTTAATTTGAAAACCATCAGTGTACTCATGAACGAATACAAATCGATATTCCTAACTATTCATTTCAATTTGATATTTTCCATTCTCACCTTTACAGGTGTCACTGAGTCCTTGGTACTGCAAAAATAGTACCGAAAATGGTTATATAACAAATGCTGCAAAACTGACGATTTTTTTCACTAAATATAGTAAAGATAAATGCAGTATACGTAATACTGTAACATGCAATGGTGTCACACTATCGAGCTAATCAAACAACTCCTGCGTGAATCTGGCATAAGTCCATGTTTGCAATATTTCCAATTAACTTAAGTCAAAAGCATTTGTCAACTGAAACATGCAAATACCAAACATAAATTCCTCTAATCACAAATAATCAAACAGACACGAGATTCTCATTTCACACTATCATTTGTATTGCAGTTGCATGATCCACCTGTAAGCCTTTCCAAGCCGAAGATTGGTACTTCAAACCACGCACAACAAATAACAACCAAAACACATAAAACAGAGAATTATTCCTTTTTCAAATTACTAACCGCGTAAATATCAGAATACCCAACAAAGTCTTTATGATAAGAAACCAGGGAGGGTCCATTTTATAAAACTAATCAATGCTATCACAAACACTCGTAAATGCTGTCCATAATGACGTATGAGCCTAGAAATGGGCTTATTACTAGGTTTGAGAAATATCTTCCCAACACCGACTCCCCATAAATAGCAAATAATCATTAAAATGGAACAAAGCTATAATAAAAACAGACGTTATACGAACATTGAATACCCCAGGTTTCAGCAAAGTGCATTGGCCGAGATCGCTGTATCATCTCGAATGTGTTTCTGATACAAGTAGATCTCACCGGACGCTAAGGATTGAGTGGAACCCGCCGATGTCACTTACATGCGCAATCAATTTACTATGCTGATTATGCACTAAAGCATAGTCGTTTGTTTAACTGGAACTAATATTTATAACGTACAAAGTTATCAATAGGGCAAAAGGCGCAACATAACGTGTTGGTAGCATTGTGGTCATGTGCCCGGATATACAACATGTATATATGAATGTATGTACGTTGGAATTACTTGGTCTTATTGTCATTGATTTGATTCTCCTTTTATTTCGAGGACATTTGTTGATACAAGTGGCTGATAACAAAGTCGGAATTCATCTGTTTTGTGCACGGAATCATTTCACGGATTTAATTAGCTTTACTGGAGTCAGTCGACGTTAGAAAGAAAGATAGTCTGCAGTCTCCACATAGAGCTACGTGCAGAAATTAATTTAAAAGGTGCCACAAAGGCTGTTTGACTTTTGAAACAATTTCTAAACCATTCATAATAAATACATTAATAATATTTGAGAATTGTGGGTGAGTTGGGAACATTAAAGTGGCGTCAAATATTAGTTCATTTTTTTCCCAGCCGTGGGATACGAATTTGCTGCAATGGTTTTGGACGGCACTTTCAATATATTATTGGCTGTATGTTACAGAGGAAATGTCAGCTAACGGTGCAAGGGCCATTTTTTAAATGCAAAACTTTAATGTTGCATACATCTGCCTAATACAAAAATTCATACAAAAAAACTAATGAACATTATTGAAATCAAAAAAGTTCTATATTTATGGATAGGTATAAAAAAAATACAAACATCATTCACTTGACATGACAACTCAGTGAGAATTCATAGAATAAAATATTTATTCACTCCACACCCAAATTTATACATACATTTTTCAGAGAGAGAGAGAGAGAGAGAGAGAGAGAGAGAGAGAGAGAGAGAGAGAGAGAGAGAGAGAGAGAGAGAGAGAGAGAGAGAGAGTTTTTTCCTCCAAGGGGGTCACGTGACCCCAACCTTGACTGCTTCTTATACTAACTTTCCCGGCTGTGACTGTCTGAGCTCCTCCCATGAAAAATTCCTGACCCCACTTTCACAAAGTCTTGACGCCCTACCCACAAACAATCTTGCTGGCGCCCATGGTACATAACACAATTTTATATCCACATTTCACACGATGCAGATATTCCCAAAACGATATACAAGTTTTAGTTCACAAGTGTTTTTGCTGTGTTATTGAACGTGGCTGTCAAGATTATGGATTCATATTAATTGCTTTATAGAGCTAATAGACGAGTTTTCGTACCCTCCTAATGTATAAATAATACAGAGTATAGCCTTACGAAGCTCCAACTAAAAACACAATACTTTATACAAATATTAACCATCCTACTGATGGTGACTAGTAAAACAGCTGACCAGTTACATTTACTTTATAACAAGGCAAAGAACACCTGAAGTGAGATCATCTTCCAATTCAGACAACCTTTATTCTTTTTAAGCATGACAGTTCTGGTTTGGTTGGGTTTATCGCGCTTTAAGGTATTTTGCCTGATAGTGTTTTTTTTATAGTTTTTTTTTGTTGGGTATTTAAAGATTTTTCTTGCCTAGAGTCCACCGGGCTTGGTGTGGGAATCACTTGGGTAATCCTGCATAAGAGTCCACTGAGCTAGGGTGCTTCTTTTTCAGGTCCCAAAAGTGTATAGTATGTCATTCTCTAAAAGCATGATACATGCCTGGCTTTAATCCATAACAGACACTGTCCATACTTGCGACAATCGCTTTTATCTCTCACAATAACTGATATTTAAAGGCGGGAAAATTGCTAATAAATCGATATCGTATACAAATAAACTGAATTGAAAACAAACAACATTCTGGGTTGTTTTCCAAATTCATTTTCTAAAATACATTTCTGACGGGGAATGACTCATAAATGGCTCAGAATGATTTAAAGAGAAATAACGGCGCCATAAAAATTACATCTTTGGATTTGAACTATTGCAAGTCATTTCGGTCATCGATATGGTGTAGTTTGAGATATTTTAAAATCTTTTTCTCGTAACTGGAAAGAAAAAAAAAGCAACACCCACTAAGGTTAGGGTGTGAGTAAAAATCTCTGTCACCAAATTTTAATGCGAAGATCAATTTGATTGATATCTTACAGTTAACCAAGTCCAATCTGGGTTGAGGGGAGAGGCGGGGATGACATAGCTTGGTCTTCAAATCCTGCCTTGAAAAAGCGTATTTTTTAAACAAATAAATAAGTCTGAAGATAATATACATATTTCGCTCTGTACTTTGTTGTTCTTAGATCTATGTATAGTAAATTATATAAGTTTGTTTTTCATTCGTTTCATTTCTTAATTTCAGTATAACCAGGGCCTTGTGGGCCTCAAACTCTCGATGTGGTTTTGGCCTATTTTAACCTCTGAAAACTGGGCCTCAAACTCTCGATGTGGTGCAGGCCTCTTTTAAGAGCTGAAAATGCATGCATCTATCCACTTGTAATGGTGTCAGAGAGTCATTATGGGCGGCGGAAATTATTTTAGCAAATGGTCATAAACAATAGGATTGAAACTGATGGATCTCACACTATGTTTAGTCTATACAATTATAAGCCGACATTTTATACAATGCAGATATTCCCAAGATGATCTATGTTCCTCTTTCACAAGCTCAGAAACTCAATTATTGAACGTCCGGGACGTTTCTTGTGGATTAATATCACACATAATATTGATAATAGCCGCGTATCCACATCCTTGATAATGCATAAGCGATATTTCTTAGAGATTCTTAACACATTCCTTCATTATTTAATGCAAAGCGTTTACTAGACTTTTTCATAAAATAGACAAGTGTAACCAACCTATATCCCTCAGGCAGCATTCGTCCCTCAACCTGGTTTCATCAGGTTACATTGGCACCATACGGTACATTTAAAAAGCACTATCCGGCCTGCACCCTCGAGCAGTTGTATGCGCCTGTCTAAAATAATTCAAGGATCTCGAAGAAACAGAAATTACCAGTGCAATGATGTCGTAAAAAATAAATTGAAACACCTGTAAATAATTTTAGGCTTTAATGTGCCAATCAAGTTTAGAAATAAAATGATAAAATATAGACCTTTTAACATAAAGAACGGTAAAACTGAAACAAAAAGTTGTCTCAACGTTTTTAGTTATGAACATTTAAAGATTGCTCAAGGGAGACAGCTCATCACTAAGATATTATCTTTCCTAATTTTCATGATGCCGAGGAATACCAATTGAAAATAATTAAAAGATATATCATCAACACTTAAGTTATCAGTATGTTTCTTTGACTGTCACTAAAACATATTATTTATTTGCTGATAATAATGGAAGATTAAATTTGGTTAAACTTTTCAATAATAAAAATAATGTTTGTGAAGAATTTCATAGCATAACATCTGAAACATTTCTAGTGACACTGAATCGGTCTGTCAGATATATTGCTGAGAATGGATGATTTAAATCATTTAAATTTTATTCATTCAGTTTTTAATTCAGCCCTCACATATTTATGCAATAATATTGTGTCAAAAAATGAGATCACTAAGAATTTAAACATCCTTTATCTCTTTTCTGACCAATAAAATTAACAAAAAAGTTGACATTGATTGAAATATCTCCGGAAATTTCCTCCGAATTTGATGGAATTTTAATAGTTGCATATGCTAAGTTTACCTTCTTTTATTTATTTAATTTGTTTATGACCATATTATCAGTGTTAATTAATGACTTGCATTATTTATCTTAGAGGTGTCTAAAGATGGCGGATATTGATCTATAAAGCGACGAACAATAAAAGCTTCTGACGTCATAAGGATATTATCTATGGAGGTAATTATTATTTAATTCAGGAATTTTATGGTTGATTTTTTAGCATGTGGAAACAAAAAAAGAATAATAATTAATAAAATTAGTAAATATCTTCATCCCACATTTTAATTTTCAAAGTCAAAGTCGTTTTTAATCTAATGATCGATTTCTACCGTTCAGAATGAATTCTTTGCTGGGGACAGAGTTGTAGAGTTGTCTAAGACGCCGGCCTTTGTAGTTCACTGTGTCCAATGTGGGTTCGAATCTCCGCTAAAACAAGCTTGCCAGTTGCTTCCAGTGGACCATAAACTCATAAATGAGTTTATCGAGTTCTTCCTCTTAGAGATAGCTCATCCATCAGCATTCGCATTGGACAGGGGATTATGAGGCGCCGTAGCGGACAAAAAGTTGGTCCAACGACATCTGAATGTCATATGTCTAGTTCTATTTTCATGGTCGATGTTTTAGACTGTGTCTTTTGAATTACACGGCTATGGTTGAAATGTCAATGTCATACGTCGAGAATTCCTAATTTATGTATTGGTTCAAAAGAGTTTATGTTGAAAGTTCCATTTCATATCTTGAGTATTTAGATTTCATCTGTTAAATTACACAGCGCTGGTTGAAAAATTCGGTGTCCAATGACGAGATTTTAGATTGTATCTTCTGAATTATATAGAGGTTGTTGAAATATTAATGTCACATGTCGAGAGTTTCAATATAACATGTTGAATCACATTTATTGTGCTGAAAGTTCTTTATCTATGTTGAGTTTATAGAATGTATATGTTGAATTACACAGCGGTGGTTGGACAGTTTATTGTGTTTATCAGAATTGTTATTTTTATATGGTGAAATGATGCGTTGCTGTTAAAAGTAACATTACACAATATCCACTTTTAACAATTCCAAATAATATCGAGTTTTAAGATACATCATTCGTGTCTTCAATTATGAGGCGCAATTACATTTCATGCATTGACAGTTTGAAAGTTACCACTCACAGGTAGATAATTACTATGAATTTCTTCACTAGAGGTCGCTCTCATGAACGGAGCGATTTTTTTTTTTAAAAAAGGTGGCTGCATCTCGTTGCTGTGAAATTCAGAGTGTGATGAAATCTAAGTACTCGCCATATGCAATGGAACTTTCATCACAAATAGTTACAATCAACGTGTGATGAAATCTAAGTACTCGCCATGTGCAATGGAACTTTCATCACAAATAGTTACATTCAACGTGTGATGAAATCTAAGTACTCGCCATATGCAATGGAACTTTCATCACAAATAGTTACATTCAACGTGTGATGAAATCTAAGTATTCGCCATATGCAATGGAACTTTCATCACAAATAGTTACATTCAACGTTTGATGAAATCTAAGTACTCGCCATATGCAATGGAACTTTCATCACAAATAGTTACATTCAACGGGTGATGAAATCTAAGTACCCGCCATATGCAATGGAACTTTCATCACAAATAGTTACATTCAACGTGTTATGAAATCTGAGTACTCGCCATATGAAATGGAACTTTCATCAAATATAGTTGTTGTTGTTGTTGGGCTTAACGCCATTTTTCAGCACAAGATAGGCTATTCATGGCGGCCAGTATTAATGGTGGAGGAAGAAACCGGGAAATCACCGGAAAGAACCACCGACCCACGAGAAGCTACTGGCAAGCTTTCTCACATATCTACATTAGCCGAATCCTAGACTCGAACCCACGCAGAAAGAGGTGAGATGGCAGTGATCCGTAACGGACAGCGCTTTAGACCACTCGGCCACTCGCGGCCCCCATATCAAATATAGTTAATTCAACGTGTGACTTAGGGATTCTTGACATTTGATGTTGAAGTTTCAAACACCGCTGTGTAATTCAAAATATACACTGTAAAACGTTGATATAGGAAATACAACTTTAAACCACATGTATATTTCAACATATAAAATCTAAAATCTCGATCCAGAAAAATGGAACTTTATGGACATACAATTTGATCCAACACGTAATACTGGATTTCTCGATATACGACATCGAAATTTCAACTGCAACTTTCTCCTTGGACCAAAGCCAAATCAATCAGGGGTGCGTGGCAACCTCCACCCCTTGGCGACCACGAGCACTTCATGTGCTCGAAAGTGGCCTTAAAGCAACGAAACAAATCAATCTAAATCATTGGGTGCTTTCAGAAATACTACAGCAAATGGTTACATAACGATTGAGGAAAATTTGTAGAGCGTACATTATCTCTGCACACACACACACACACACTCGGCTACATATATAAAATGTATAGAATGTACACTGTATCATTGAGATACCACGAGGTGCCTAGATTTTTCATTAAAACGAATCGAGGCTTCAATGAAAAATATATACAACACACACACACATACACATATGTATGTATGTATGTATGTATGTATATATATATATATATATATATATATATATATATATATATATATATATATATATATATATATATATATATATATATATATATATATATGAGATACATAGCTATGCTGTTTAAAACCTTTAATAGGTATGTAAAATACAACAGAAGGGTAAACATTCTTACCGATTCTTTTATATCCGGTGTAAAGTATAAGGGTCAACACTGTCTACCAAATTTCATTTTTCCAAGATGATGCACGCTACCAATATTACGACAGTAGCAGTTCCCTTACTGTGCATATCATGGTAAATATTATATGTAGACTTCATAATGCTTAAAAGATTATTAATGATCAGTCACACCCATGAATCGCATGGACTGTTCTTGTACGTCATGAAAATTCACCAATCGCCACCTCACCCCTGTTTTCAATTTCATTATTGAATGTGTATATATGGATCGAAATATCAACTGACTTTAGCATTTCAAACAGAGATGAAATCACACATTCCTGGGTTCTATATTAAATGTAAAGTAGAAGATTATAAGAGAGAAATTTATATCAGATATTGTGAAGAGTCCATTCACCAATATTTTTTAATGCTGGACCAAGCACTAATTACATAAAAGGTAGACTCTTAATTCGATCTGTTACCCTCACTGACCAATAATAACCGCAAGTCAGTAATTTTTCATTAATCATGACACGATAACTGACTTAAGAGTAACTTGATTTACTGGTGAATGCAATCGTTTTCTGTCATTTAATTACACAATTGGATTAAAGCTATAACTGTTCGATTCTTTATCCCTAACATTCTTCCCGTGTGATATGCACGCACGAGGGTTGAGCAGCAAACAGCGCTCGCCTCTAAACCTCCGCATTGGTTCGAGTCTATGACTCGGCCAATATGGGTATGTGAGAAAGCTTTACATTAGCTTCCCGTGTGTCCGTTGGTCTTGCCGTGACATTCCTGGATTCTTCATCCACCAGTTATGCTGGCCGCCAATGGCATTAAACCTCAAACAACAACAACTATCCAACGTTTGACGTAAACGGACTTGTCAAGTATTGTGCACATTTTTCTAGCATCGTAAATAATATACTTTGTGATTCACAACATTAATTAGTCTGAATGATTACGAAGATTTAAAAACCATGGTCATCTCTCACTTATATGATGCGGTCTTGGACATTAATCGTTTGTCATGCTGAAACGCGATAGAGACATTGATGATGAAATAATAAGTGATTAGCTAGGAGTGTGAAGAAAACGTTGATTAGTTAAGATAGTAAAGACTACTGCATTTCTAGAAATGTCTTCAGTCTAATATATAGAAACACCAAATGGTCTCATACACATGCGTAACAATAAATTCATTGCGGACTTGGCAGTTTAGTCATATAAGATATTCGATTGCCATCTCGTTACCGTACACAGCAAAACATCCAGGACAAAGATGGTGAAACCCATTTACGTTGGTGCGTCCGCATTATATGTTACTAAGCTGTACATGCTGCTTCAAATCTGTTACTATAATAACGATTAAACCGCGATACGGTGACATTGTCAAGATTCTGTACTCGGACACGGATCCATGGCTGATGCACATTATCATTAATGATATCTACGCCGACATAGATGAGGAATCACTCGTAAACGAGTTTGAAACCAACGAGTACCAGAAGGACCAAACAATGTTTAGCAACGCCAACAAGTAAGACGTGAAGAAATTCGAAGACGAGTGTGCGAGAAAAACGACTGAGGTCTTCTAAGGACTGCTACACAAAATGTACGATAAAGATTGCCAGGAAAAACATCAAAGAAGCCAAAAGGGAGTACTATGCCTGGTTGGGCAGAAGGATCTCCAGCACAACATGTACGTGGAGTGACTTCGGCAACAAAGTGAATTCATGCACGATGAAAACCTTTTCCGGTCGTGCAATCATTGCATGGGTGTGAATCGTTGCACCAAGGTTAGCTTTACTGCGCTGAACACTAAACGGTTTAATGTTTCTTAATGGAAATACTGCTTACATGTACTGGAATCACGCGATTGGGCGACAATATATATTGGTGATCATGACTGGTAAGTCTTATCGTACAAATGTTCTGCTATATTGAAGCTCTGCCCCTTCGTCTGCTGGTGCCAAATGGTAGCACCTTGTTTGTCCAAAAATATGAATCCGTCTCCAGATCGTGAGTACACCGCCAGATCATACCAAGTCAGATGCACTGCACTTGTCAGTTTCTCTGGGGCATACAGATACAGAACCGGATTGTACTCGACCTAGTCCAACGCACTTGTTGAGTCTTTGGACGTCAATTGTTCTGATTCCTTGTACCAACTGGCAAAATCAACGACAATGAGTGCATATTTGCATGTATGCACACGCAACCGAGCAGCTAAAAATCATCCTGACGATATTTTTTGGGGGAGGGGGCTCGCATTAAACCGTCCACATAAAACTTTCTCGGATCGGTTATGTAAATCTGTCACAACGCTTGTTTTGGTCAACCAAGCTCTGGCAACTCCGCGGGTGACTGTTGTTGAATCAAATTACTCGTTAACTTCCAAAGTCTGCTTTACCCTTTTAGTAACCATGCTAGAAAGCTAATCATTTCGTATGCAAGTGTTTTATATCAAGGTTTTGCCTCCAAGTGGAATACTGACCATCATGCCTCTGTAGACGATCGATCATGTAAAAACTACAGCCATGCACGCATTAAGATTTAAGTCATGCGCTGAGATCAATTGATCATTTTGATGTTTTCAAGCGAGATCGTATCAGTCACATGCATAATGACACGAATAAGAGCTTCCTCTTTTGGATTTTGTCAGCTATCGCGCAGTAGCATGTCTAGTCGTATTTAAGTCTCGCATTAATTGTATCCTGGGATATGTTTTTCACCAGGTTATGTAATCCACGTTATCGTGAGTAGTTTTGTCAGAATGGCAGCGATGTCACTGCCGATGTATTTCTTATCTGGAAGGTTCGCGATGAGATAGATGATTAGTGTTCACGAGAAGCGTAAATTTTCTTGCTCCACACCGGACTCATGTTTTAGCGATTGGGGATCTTTTATTACACGTACCAGCCAGGGTAGGATTTGAAGCAAGTATTCTTGTGCGGAATTGCATAGCATACGATGGGATGATGATTGCAACGATTAACATTTAACATGTCAATGACGCGATAGTTTTCCATCGTTGACATTTCTGCATAAGCGAGATATTGGCCGCCAAAGCTGGGTTCCAAATTTTTAAGCGAAGTTGTCGCGTCGATCATTGGTCAATGCTGGATCTTGCAAGGCTAAACTTTTGCTGAATCTGATCATGCTATTGATAAAATGGGATCCGTTGTATGTGATTGGACCATCAACAGAGATCTCGCGTGTGCTCTTGAGACATCAGATACATATTTGACGCTGGCCATCTCATTCATTTCTACAACAGACGAAGCCCCCACGGCTAACATCCTTGACCCTGATGTGAATCATTCTGTCGTATCCAATGATATGATGCTTGGCAAGCAAGGCAACCCAGCGAGAATATCTTCTCGAGATCGGCACAAAATTGATTCCGTGAGTTATGTAGCACGACGATACACACATGTACGCAAGTTGATACAAGACAACTGCAAGATGTTATTTCGTGGAATTCGGATATGCTGGACAAAATGAGTATTAGAAGTGCTGGATACGTCTCGGCATTTTCTCCTTCTGGGAAATTTATGTGAAACTGATTCAAGCTAACAATATCATTTACGCAGTTGGTAGCAAGGTTTGAGTTGTCATAAGCGGCATGGCGCTGGTGATGAACGAACGCTATCTCATCGAAGGAAAAGAAATCAAAACAATTTTAGGAGACCGTCGATGTTGCCACGACTATTCTTGGATTTGTCTTATACAGCGACGATTGCGCGAGATCCGCTGGTCCGTCAGTGATGTTTCAAATGGTTGAAAACAAACGTCAAGTTCCTGTACTGCATATTTCAAATCAACTTTATTTTTGTGTACGGTTCCTGTCAATAGCATATTCGGGTTCTGCATAATTGTTCCCAAGGGAACTTTTGGAGCCAAATACTCAGTCGTGTTCATCGGAAATACATTTATAACAATGCAGTTTGACATGGCACTGATGATACTAAAGTTGAATTATCGATATTGATATTGTGTATATCTGTGATAACACATTCGCTGGTCACATAATCACATCTACTGTCATTTATGGGGTTTGGTTACACGTCAGTTTGGTTGTTTCTCGCGTTCAACACTGACTCAATAAAAGCAGCGCTAAATGGTATTCATTTCAAATAATCAACTAACAAGATATCAGTGTACTAAAATGTATTCGTGAATTTTCAAGATATGGATCTGGTGACTGATGAATGGAAGACTAGTACAACTATCTTTGATATATTAAAAGTGTCACATTTCTCTGCGGTCATTAGGAGCATTCTGAAAAGATTTTGATTGGCTTGGTAAACAATCATGTTGCACGTTCACATCACAAACTATGGTCGCATATGCACTGGCATAAACATTGACACGGGTATGCAGATGTCTTTTAAAGATTTCACTACATTGTTCCCGATTTATTACTTTTAGTTGCAACATTTGGGTCTGGTCAAGTAGTCATGTTGTCAACATTCACTTCATACACATGTTACTGCAGTTCCTGACAGCGGTTGTAGATGCATTAATGAAACACATGTGGGCAGGCCTCTTTTATTGGTGGTCTCAGAGGCGGAATAAGGGTCATTGACATGGAAATAAGTAAATAAACAACACCATAAAAAATTAATGTCATATCAAGAAGTTAAGGTTTCTCTTAGTACAATCCAGACTGTGAAAATAAAGAAAGCAGTAAGAAATCGGTGCCAGGTTACATTGAAACTTCGTCAGTCAAACATGTCCTTAAAGGTGACAGTGTGGTTAATCCAAGTGCACTTAAATAGCTCAATGTGACCAAACACAATAATCCATCAGTAACATTCAATTTATCGAAGTTAGGTTACGCAAATACAAAAAGGAGAGACCTTGCAAGCGCATGTCAGTTTTGCATTATTGAAGACAAAGTCAGTTAGAAACTACTTGAATTATACAAAATACCTGTTGACATTTGCGGAAAACTTTAGTACACCAGCTCGACGAAGCTCTGACCTGGTTTTCACCAAAGCGAATTTGAGTGAGTTAAGCAGCCGGGTTATCGTCGGATTCGACCGAGAATCTTGTCATTTTTCAACAGAAAACCGGAAACATGCAGATGTCTAACGTGGACATCAACGATGTTGTTTCAAAGCTACGAATCTTAGACGCAAAAAACCTGTCCAAGATCAATGAAATTGGGGAAAATCACCGACGCTTGTGTGTCGATGGCCTTCATGAAAGATTATTTTGATGTAAATTCAAAGCTGAAAGTTAGACAATCCGACTGTGAACGAAACTCTAGTCCGTCTGATAAAAGACCGATCGATGATATTAACTCCGCGACGAAATAATACTTGGATGTAAAGGACTCCCAAGTGATGTCATCCCTACCCTCGCCACTTTGTGTAGTGACTTAAATGATACATAGGATTGACTAGCGACGGAGAAATAATATTTAGCAACATGATAACAAATGATCGACTTGCTTTTATTGACGTGGATGATTTTGATAAACTTAAATATCACAGTTTAACGATGCGTGAATCCTAATCATATTTATTTATCATATTTGATTATTATATTAGGTGGGATCAATTGAGAGAATTTATAACCAATCAACCTGGACACAGGTAACAAACGTAACGAACTTGGCGCCAATATTCCAAATCCTTTCGCACATGCAATATATGTGTGCTTGGTTGCCAGAGATGAAATCAAGTTTGAAACAATGCAAATCAATTTATACTGTTACTTGACCGTCTATGATGTTTGTGTTTAAGATTTATCATTACATATACGTGAAAGACATGGAAAAGCTACGGAAGTTATCGTCGGGGTGTTGGATAAGCTTGGAGGACATGCCAACATCGACGATGTTGTTCGCCTCCTCGACGAATATTTGCGCAGAAACTGTGTAGGTAGACCCTCTTTTAAAATCAGTATAAATATATAAATATACAAGAAAAACAGCTGTAATTGGAAAATACAAACAAGTGTGCATTGTCACGGGATGCAATATGTGGACTTGTACCGATATTAACCGTTGGCATGGGCGCTGTTGGAATTGCGACATCGGCGTATGCCGATCGGATTTTATAATGAAGCTATATCGATAGTAATCGGTATCGATGCTAGTATAGTAATTATGTTACGATTACATCAACGAGTACATGCTTATTCAAAAATTATCTTGTCAGCTCAAAAGAGTATCAATACAATTAGTAAACAACATTTGTTAGTCATCGAAGATAAAACGATTACGACGGTGGAAGTCGAGATCCTGGTGAAGAAAATAGAAAATTTCTGACGACATCATGCACAGATACAGATCCGGAGTACTAATGACTTAGAGGTAAATCAGAAACAGGGATTTAACTTACATGCTGTAACAATGGAATGAACGATCAACGAGAGTGCCCAGCAAAGAGTTCTCGAGAGCGCGCAAAGTATCATCGTATTTTACTGTTGAAAACATTTGGTTTGGCGCTCGCATTCGTGCAGTTTTTTGCACGGTTTAGTTTTAGATACATGGAAACTTAATTGCGCACACTTTTTATTCGCACTGGACAATCGTACGCTCCGCAATCCAGCGTGCCGCGAGATCAATGTCATGGGCACGGATAGAAGGGGTTTACCTTGGTCGGGAAGTGAGGTTTTAAACTCATAGTTTACCACTCCGCAATAATTTTGTTTGAGGGTTAAAAAGTAAAGATATATGTGTGTGTGCAAGGATAGAGCTTGTGTACCATTTTCATTAACATTTCGCACGACTCACGTGCACATTTTTGTTTTAAAAATAATATGTTTACTTTGATTTGACAAACAACGGTCTACTCAAGAAAAACATAAGTGAACGAGTGATTGTCCATTTGTGATGCCAGTTTACCGACCGAAGCTTCTCGAACTCTTACGATTGCACAAGTGACAACTCAGTGCCCCATATCTTTGATTTAGTTTTTCTTTTTACATTCTTCTTACGATACAGATTACAATAAAACAAGTACGTCTTTTGCTGTAGTAACGAAGGGTTAATTTTTAGGCTTCATATAATAAAGTAAGTGCTCAGATTTTAGATTAATTAGATTAAATAAGTGCTCAGATTTTAGATTAATTAATTAAATAAGTGCTCAGATTTTAGATTAATTAGATTAAATAAGTGCTCAGATTTTAGATTAATTAGATTAAATAAGTGCTCAGATTTTAGATTAATTAAATTAAATAAATGCTCAGATTTTAGATTAATTAGATTAAATAAGTACTCAGATTTTAGATTAATTAGATTAAATAAGTGCTCAGATTTTAGATTAATGAGATTAAATAAGTACTCAGATTTTAGATTAATTAAATTAAATAAGAGGCATCCATTAACTACTTTTTCAAGTTGAGAGAGAGAGAGAGAGAGAGAAAGAGAGAGAGAGAGAGAGAGAGAGAGAGAGAGAGAGAGAGAGAGAGAGAGAGAGAGAGAGAGAGAGAGAGAGAGAGAGAGAGAGAGAGAGAGAGAGAGTGTGTGTGTGTATGCGACCTTTTTCATATTGTTGGCTACAATATCTCTGGACTCAATGCAAGACCCCAATATGTTTTATTAGATTTGTATTTGCTTTGTGGGTTGATGCTTCTGATTCTGCACAGAAAAAATATTTTTCAGTCATGCATATCGGGTCTACACCTGTGATTCCTCGCTTAAAAAAATATTTTTCACACTGTTAGATAATTACCAAATAAAATTGGAATTTTCTGAGATCAATTCACATGTTGTCAAGCTTTAATGTATCCAAGCCGAGCTTTGACTATGAAACAAGTTATCTATGCGGAAGATTTCAAATCGAATGACGGCCAAAAGTTTGAAGACGTGCTTAGAAGTATATATCAGTTCTCGATAGAAAGTACCGGTTATATTTGATTCTCTTTAAGCCACTCTGTATCGGGACTGATTATTTTGCCAATACGTACATTTTCTTGACTCTTTGGCGGGCTAAACAATTGTGGCTTTAAATTAATGGAATGGGATTTACTTGATTCCTGGTGCTTGATATCGTGTTAATAATTGTAACGATTATCCTTCTAATATATTGTTTTAATAGACAAATCATTTGCCTTGAAATGCATGGAGCGCGATTCGTTGCTCGTTTGTTGTATACTGAAAATATTGAATATTTCAATCCCAAGAGAGTTGTTTCTTGACATAAAATAAATTTAATTACCTACTCCTACTGATCATCTAATGAACTGGAAAAATATTCCTTCTATTGAATATTCATGAAGTCATATTTCAATGTTGATTTCGTGATGTTATGATCTATAATGTATATTTCATAACCAGTCTTTCCCATAGAGGGGTCTAAATATTCAATCCAATCAACGAGGTTGCATGCGTGATTTGTCCATTTGTTTGTAGCCGATAAGTCATTACAAATTTATTTTTGCTCCTAATCATGCGATTTTCAAGCGTACGTGACTCACAAGTATGCCGTTGTGTGTGTGAGAGAGAGAGAGAGAGAGAGAGAGAGAGAGAGAGAGAGAGAGAGAGAGAGAGAGAGAGAGAGAGAGAGAGAGAGAGAGAGAGAGAGAGAGAGAGAGAGAGATTACACAACCGGAAATATTTTTTATTTTTTTCTTACGAGAATTCATATAGCCAGAGTCTATTAACCCATTTGTTCCTCACTCCTACCAATTTCAATAACGGAAACCTTTAAAATCGATAAAGAGTGCAAAGAACTTAGTCAATTCATTCATTGATTTATATTTTTTATATTTTCTAACAAGACTGAGAGTAGAATGGCCATAACACGGTCATCGTCTGCGCGTTTCATGCTTAACGGAAGTTTTCAATATTATAGACGGACATGATCGAGGCCCATTCCCAGTTCCTGGACTAGTCCATTTTCAGCAAAGGGTTATTTGCGGGACTAAAGATGTACATATATATGTCGTCTGCTTCCGATATTTACAGTGTCGAATCAAGCAAAGGAAAAGAATGACAACAAAATATTTGCCTTCACGTGGATTTAAAAAGCGGTTTCATTAATATGTTCATGTGTGCAAAGGAATTGCATCGGACTATAGGTAGAGAAATTATTCAAAATGTGATATCATCATAACAATGGTTACACCTTTATCTCACTAATTCTTTATATCATCATAAAAATTTTTACCAAAGCTATTAAGTCAAACAAAAAGTTAAATGATCATTTATAAAAACCATAGAAGCAAAATATATTATACTTAGGTATGTTTGGAATTATTTCAGCCGGTAATTTGTATCAAGATTAAATGTAAATCTAATTTTAACATTGACTTACGATGAAAAAAAAACATTTTAAAGATAGGACAAAAATTAGTTAACACATGATTTGAATCCATTTAAATATGTAATCGTAAAAGTATTCGTATGACTTCTAATAAGATTTTCTCTTCTATTTTTAGAAACAAACAAATAAAATTGTTACTTCCTAGACATAGTAGTCTAAATTATTCCACACAATATGCATCGATGTTTATAACAAAGTAAGGAGTTCACTAAATATTCAGAAATGTTAGTTTAATATTACTAGTTAGATTCTGTACAAGAAGTCTCGATTGATAAATTTAATACATTGCACCATTCAGACAGCAAGCACATTACACCTTCTGATAATGACATAGTGGCTCAAGTACTGATATGATTTTGTCGACGTAAACGTTTTATTTTTGCATCGACTTCATTAAAATGGTTGCTAGTCAATGTAAGTACCCCATAAAAAGTAGACAATCAATGCAATTAGTGGTAATGTAGATAATCAATGCAATTAGTGATATTGACAACATATATTTAGCTAAGTGTTGAAATTTTATTCCAAAATTCTAGGATAAGCGAAACAAACTAATTATTTTTGGGACCTACAGCAGTCCCACAGTGTTTTGAGAAAAAAAAAACCGATGAATTCACAAATAGAAAAAATGGCCTAATCGACAATGAGTGAGCTGATTGAAATGAGAGGGAGCAATCTGTCGGTACACTGTGTAAAACATAATTGAATACGAATGAATCATGGTACTGTTTTGTCCAATAAAGCTGCTGGATTGAAAGTTCCTCGAACAATTTGGCAATGAAATTCTAACGTTCGGTTCGATCGACAAATTTCTATAAACACATAAAAAAGTTAAAATGAAACTCACGCAAACACTATATATATATATATATATATATATATATATATATATATATATATATATATATATATATATATATATATATATATATATAGCATTATTTTACGCTGACCTTGTTCAGACACTTGGTTACATGAATTTTAAATATTTGGTCAGTATCGAGGTCATTTGGGTGCGCGTGTCAAGTGTATTGTGTATAGTGATCATGCAACCTATCATAGGTGTCGAAATTACGTTTTAGTGGGGTTAAATATGCAATATCATTGTTTTTGTAATTCAGTCGTAAAAGTACATTCAAGAGACCAGAAGTATTTTCTGTTGTTGTGACAATTTGGAGTTATTTGTTACTTAAGAATAATTTATATTCTCTGGAAAAAAAAAAGTGCTTCGTCATCAAAGTTTTGAAAAGAGACATTCATTGAAAAATATTTAGAGTGCTAAAGCCGGAATATTCTTTTGTTATTCATAAAATTTAACGTGGAACTGTTGACAATTCTTTTGTGATTCATAAAATTCAAAGTGGATTTTTTTTTACATTAATACTTATTTCGTCTGAAGTCATCGTCTGCCATCTTTGAACATGGCTGGGATTCAAACTTGGATTTATTAAGGAGATTTTAGTAATCGGACTTTTATTTTTCAATTCTGGGACTAATTTTTGGACTATATTAAAAAACTGTAAGTCCTTTTTTAATATTTTTACTGTGTTTTGTAGATATATAAATTATTTTTGTTAAATTCACAAACTGTTGGCTTCACTCTTTTCTTTGTTATTTTGAACGAGCCGAGTTTTGTAACATATTTGACAGTACAAGTCGACAAAATCTCATTAGCTACTATGAAGTTAATCGTCTTTATTCTAATTTCATCTGATAGGCTGTCATACTAACGAATTTGTTATCAGGGATGAAAAGTGCAATTTCCGCAGAATATCTCATATTCACCAAACCCAGTAAGCGTTCTATTTATTTTCATGTCATTGAATTTTGTGTGGGTGCTAGATAGAAAAGGAAATATCAGAAGGATGATATGGGCAAAACAACTGATTCCCGGAATATGGGACAGACAGATCGACAAATGGCCGTGCCAGACTTAAGGGGGCATTCTGAGTACATAGATAAGGAACACATACAGATAATGACAGAAACTGTAACAGAAACAGTATACTGGCCAAATGTATGTGCAGATATAACAACGATATTATGGCAGATCCTGGAATTCAATTTTGTACCATTCCGCTTAAAACTGGTTGTTTCCAGTAGTTAAGTTTACATCCTTGATAACCAATTGTCTATAATATAGTAAATTAAATATCGAATAAATACAATAAGTACAATACTAGTGCAGACTTTGGGGTTGCTGATAACGTATATTTTTTAATTCACTTGAATTTTATATATTTGCCAGAAACAACCTTCCTCGCCTGCCTAGTAGATGCATGTGTATTGCAAATGTTATTAGTTTGGAAAACCAGTTAGTTTATTAGTTTGGTAAACCAGTTAGTTTGGTAAACCAGTTAGTTTAGTAAACCAGTTAGTTTATTAGTTTGGTAAACCAGTTAGTTTATTAGTTTGGTAAACCATTTGGGATCTAAGCTATAATCTGGTGTATGTGACTGGTTCCCATTCTTTGTCCATTGGCTTATATGACATATGGCATCTAAGGCTTGTATATGCCCTTTTCAGACGATATGATTGACGGCCATACTTAAACGACAGCTTATGCGTCGGCATGTCCAGATTTTGTTGTTGATGACAATACTCGATGTATGAATGCTTTGATTGACGAGGATATTGTTGATGATTACAATATTAAAACACGTTTTAAATAATTTCCTGTACAAACAGTCTGTGACGATTGTTATGGTTGGTGTGAGGTACTCCCAATGTTTTATCTAAACTATTATAGAAGTCCAACCCAGGCTGTATTTTATTGGAAATTAAATTTAGTGAAAGATAGATGTCCCCTGAGCCCCCAGTCAGCAATGGCCGACGTTAGATGGTGACATTTACAAAATGGTTGAAATTCCATGATTAACAATTTAATAACAATTCAATAATCAAATAACTCAAATTTCCAATTACCCTCCTTCTGTTTGACCCTTTAATAATCATATTGCATCACTTGATTAACAATGTGAGATTGATTTCCACCTGTCCTCGTATTTCTACTCATCTATGTCCTTTCTTATTTCTCCCAATTCCTTCTCTTCTTTTCCCTGACCTTTCTCCAAATTCATTATCCTTCTCTTCCACTTTCTCAAGACTCCTTCTCCTCATCATCCACTTTCTCTCTCACGACTACTCTTCTGTCGACTTCGACTGTCTCGGTGACAGTTTCAATTCCATCTCCAACTCTTGAAGACTTGGGACCCAAATGCAATCGGAAGTTCTGTCCCCTAAAATGCTTCCTGTGAAAACCCAATGACAGTACAATCTTTTCCTTAGCCCTCTCATCTCACACCACACACAACATATTATCATGTAACGGCTATTAAATTTCTTCGGTCATGCATTCATTCACATCGAGATACACATACTTTCCTGTATGGTAAAACAACGTCATAATACAGCACGGTATCTGTTACTTATACATACGCATTAATACATGCACTTGTTTACTAAGAAGTAACCTAACAGCGATTTACAAAAATAATTCTGACAACAAGATAACATTCCACAGAATTCCGCCTCGCATATAATAATTCTCTACATAGGCTCAATCCCATTTCTCAAATACGCATGAAAATGAAACACTACAAAGGTAATTCTACATACTAAACTATCCTAATAATTAAGTATACATACTAAAAATAATTACAATTATGGTGCAGTAATATTATGCAAAAATCGAGAAATTAAAACTGAGTTTTTCTAAGATTTGTCTTTTCGTTGAACCTACCTCTAAGTTATGCCGCCAAATTATGAGTGGCTTCTCTCGTTGTAACGCTATTAATCTGCAATCCTTCCAGTCGAAAGGTATCAATCGGGTCTGATTTGTAATAACTCCCTCTATCTTAATTTCGATGGGATATCGCAGTGAAGCGATCCAGTCAAACGTAGTAGACAATATTTCTCTCGCTGTCTATCAACGTGGGGACGGATAAGAACACGTCCCGTTCACCCAGCGGGCCTTCTTTTGATCTTGGAATTAACTTTTAACATATAGGTGTGATAGCGACAAGACGATGTTTATTCGAGTGATATATCGCCTGTGCCGATTCAAGTGTTTTGGTCTCCGGCTGGTCAAGGAAATCATATACTAACCTCGCGGCAATCGTTATGCATCAAACAAATGGCCACGATAATATTCCCAAGACAGGTAGATGTTTAGCTTATACATGACTTTAGAGCTGGGGCTTAGCAAACGTGACGAGTCTCTGATGTAATTCAGTTATTTGACTTTTGCAAGCAAACATTTTTACGTATAATGAATGGGCATGTAGGTGATAATAAAAATTTGGATTAGTATACATATTTTGGACATGGCGGATGCAGTTTAATAATTGTGTAATTGCTTCTTGGTCCCTTTTCACTAATGTATTATAGTTTGACGTGGATAATGTTATCAGATCATTGAGTTATATGTTTTACGTGAGAATTTATTACTTTAAAATCCGCCAAATGAAATCTCTCTCCCTCCCTCCCTCTCCCCTCCCTCCCTCTCTCTCTCTCCCTCCCTCTCTCTCTCTCTCTCTCTCTCTCTCTCTCTCTCTCTCTCTCTCTCTCTCTCTCTCTCTCTCTCTCTCTCTCTCTCTCTCTCTCTCTCTCTCTCTCTCTCTTGTATCTGTCGAATATATGGTCTATGACAATAGAAATATTCTTGCAATCACAATAAAACACAAATATAAACCTGTTGCAAGAGCATCAGTTTTGTTTGATTTTTTGGTCTCATTAGTCTTCTTGAAAATAGAAAAAAATATGCTAACAGTTTGCTCTCCACTCACAAATATTCAAAACCACAGGGACTTTAAACCAGTTGCTACTGGCTTTATTACAAACGGTATATACGAGACAAAAACTCTTAAGCACAACTAATGTCCGTATATAGACGATGGTGTTATGATTTGTTTTTGTTTTTTCCGTATTAATGCGACGGCAATCAAAGAGACTGCCAAACTTTCTGGTCACTCGCACGGATTGTACTAGTACAAAAATGAATTTAACTTCAAAGTATTTGCCTATTTCTTAAAACTCATCAGGCTTTATGTTCTCGTGGTATCTAGATACATACCACATGTATTAATTATTTGGCTCCTATAAAAGAAAACAGTTACCTGTGAAAGTTGAACCATTCCCAACCTCCTGCAGGTTTCGTGCCCTCCATAATAAACACTGTTTACGTGTAAATGTCTGCTTGTAGAAAATATACTTAAATAATCTGAACAGACAGTCATTAGAATGGCATGAATCCAGACATATGATAACAGTTGCTAGAATTGCATGAATCCAGACATATGAAATGGTCGTTAGAATTGCATGAATCCAGACATATAACAGTCGTTCGAATGGTACAAATACAGAATATGATAACAGTCATTAGAATGGTATGAATCCAGACATATAATAAAGCCGTAAAGCGTACTAAACGACGGTTGTTGAAAGCTCTGAGATAGCGATCTGTGCAAGAAACATTGTCCACGAGACAAAGATTCAGTCGCACTTAGGAACATTGTCTAAAGAACTGTCTTTAAATAAAAAAAACGAGCGGCCGAGATTATGCTCATTGCTTCTGAACTAAACTTAACTGTAGACCGTTTTTATCTCCCTATTTTTACTACGATATAAACAATCTATTTTCCCCCAACTTTCTGCCTTTTACTTTTCTTTTGATTCTGTTTTTTTTTTTATTTGGCAAGGTCTACTTGTTTCTTTTTATACCCTTTGCCTTATTCCATTCTCCGCCTATTTTCTATCTTATAAACTATACATATCTCTTGCATTTTTTACTTTCATCTAAATTCAACTTTAGTTCTTTTAACCCCATTTACTATCTGCCAATCTATTTCCATCTATTACCTGCCTTTAACCCCACCCTACCCGTTCTACCTATCTTTTATCTGATAGAGTATTAATTTGCCCATAGTTGCTACCTCTCGCTTTCATTTTGTCTTATTTTCTACCTTTTGTCTCTTTTACTACCTTTTGCTTTCCTTTTCCATCTATCTGACAATATATTTATTTCCTCTATTTGCTAACTTACAAACTACATGTATTTTTAATCTATTACTTTTATTGATCCTTCTCTGCATGTTTCTATGATTTTCATACCAATGTGTCGCAGAAATATAATGGATGCACTTAAAATTTACGGTTGTGATCTTGAACCGAAATGTTCCTAATTTAGACTTTCAAACTGCATTATTTCGATATTTTGCTTACATTATAGACTGGATATTTTCAGAAATTTGATTACTGTGTCTGCTATAAATACGCGGGCTATGCGGTATCCTAATGTATTGTACAAACATTGCGCAACGTAAGCAGTAATAATGTTTCTAACTGACGGTAGCCTGGACCGGTATCACAATACGATGAGTGTAATAGACCAAAGGTATAGATATATCTTGTTATGATGCATGATATTACGAAGCAGTACCGTATGTACTCAGTTATAAGACCAATCTTACTGAAAACAACAAAGATCCTGATCTGCCGAGGCATAACGCGCATACAGATCAAGGTCTGTAATGTTTATTCTACTGATTACTCCTAACGAACCGCACAGACCCAGATCTGCCGGCGTATTAATCGACAGTACATCTGGGTCTAAGCAGTTTGCAGTTGGACTCATAAGTGAACATAAACGGTATTTAAAGTCTTGACGAATCCTCAACATAAACACACGTATTATTGTCTAATGAATCGTGAAGTTAAGAATTATCGAAAAATAAGATAAACTCACCCTTACGTCATGCATATTTTAGTTGGAGAAAACTTTAGAAAGAAATTGCCTGTATTATTTAATGTAAAGTTATATAGTACACGATTTCATTATAATCTATTTGATGTGAAACTTTCAACAGTAACAACAATTAATGTAATCATGATAAGCGTGTGGTTTATTTGGGGCTTAACATTTAACATATTTGTGTCCCTCCCCCTTCCCGGATTTTACGAAACTAAGCTAAATCTAAACGTTTACTTTTTCCAGTGGTGGCTTGATTCAAGAATAAATTTGTGTCTTTAGAATTTTTGTGAGATCGAGTGCATGATCAAAATGTATAACGTGCCTCTGCTGACAAACATCATGTATGTAATTTGTATTTATTTAACTGTGATATGAAATATGTTAAATGAAAACATAAATAAACCAACAACTGTAAAAAATACTTTTCTATACCTTTTTCTTCCCAATTAAGATGCATTTTTGAGACTGTGTTTAACATTATTTAAGCATTTTTGTGTTAAAAATTTATTTATTATTAAAGTATGAACATAAACTACATGCTTTATTTTTCATAATTTTTTTATGTAACGTACTGCTTAAAGTGCGAACTTTCCTTTTTAAGTTTCTTGCAGTTATTTCTTGACTCTTGAACAATCAAACTCAGTGTAAAATATAAGTGTATATAATTTGAATTTTCATGAATATATTGAACATGTACAAATGGAATGGCTGTAACGTAAAGCGATTCGACTGATTTAAGGGTATTTAATTACTCTGTCATGAACAACTTTTGCTTTCGTTTTCATGCCGCCAATTTTCAGGACAGAAGCGTATGATGTTGGTAAATTTGTTTTCAATTTTTTTAGGGGATTATTACTAATTTGATCAGAAAGTTAACAATTTTGAATTAAGTCCTTATGTTGAAAGGTGTAGACTGTAGAAAATAATGAAGCTGATATTAAATCATTTTCTTTACTAATGTAAAGATCAGTTTTATTTACCTAGAAACCAGCAGCTGCAGTAGTGTCAATGGCGAATGGTTCACATTAATGAAACAAGAATAACTAGTACAAAACTTTTTGATAAACAAGCTAATGAAATGATGAAAACAATCTCAGGTGTGTTTCGTATTTCTCATATTTATCTGAGATGTATTTGGTACAAATAGAAGTCAAGAAATTGAAAGACACAGAAATGTTATTGTCAGTCTTTGTCTGAAAACTTCCATCCTAATGATTTGGGATAATTACGAAACAAGATATGGCAAACTATAAGCATAAGACGCTTACTGTTCTATAAACAAAACAAAATGATAGCGCTTTTATTAGTATGTAAATAACTCGGGATAAATTGAAATAAAAACATTTTTACGATGCATTGAGTTAAGGTTACTGCCACTGACATTATGAAGTATGTTGATGAACAGAGTTTGCAAAGTAGGACTAGATATAATCGATCCTCAACCATGATACAATCCCCAGTATACTACGTTTCATGTTTCAGTATAAAATTCCACGAAAGGTACCAAAGAATGCAAAAAATCGGCGTTACCGCTTATACTCGCTTATAAGCCGAATCCAATTACAAATCTGCACACACCCACATTTTCCGGCGTACAATGCAGTTTGTTTGGAGTAATCAGTAGAATAAGCAACATAGATCCTGATCTGAAGGCGCATTATGACTCGTCAGATCAGGATATTGTTGTTTTCGGTTCGACTTATAACCGACTACGGACGGTTCATAACATGCTCCAGAAAAAAACCCCAAAGCTTTACAACACAAAGTTGCTGATAGCTATGGATATACATGGACTCATCGATAATTTGTCAGTACCAGGGGTGTACCTTTTGAGTGGATATAGAATCAGAACACAATTAATAATTCCGGTTCAGTACCCACGAACCCAGTACCCAGTCTATTTTTAGATAATTTTGTCCTGTCTCCAGTTGGTGGTGATACAAGAGTTAAATTTTGGCATTCTTTGTAAGGATTTAAAGGCAATTGTTTATTCTTTAGAATGTGAGTTTATGGTGTTGTTGTCTGTGTGTTTTTCGGCGACAGTGCACATTGAGTAATAAGGCCATGGTGATAATTCAGAAGTGAAATCTGTGTTCCGTTGCATGGTGTTTTGTTTACAATTCAGCCTCTCAACAAAATGCAGGTCAAAACCTGACAAGAACTTCACCGTAAGTCATCTTTGAAGATATTTTAGAGTAACATGATTTGTATTGATTGTCACACAGTTGAAAGTTCAGTACTGAGAAACAAATGTAGAGACTATAATAAAATTAATTGTGTTCTATGGCCATAGGACACAAGTGATATACCTGCTCTTTTTGAGTTGTCTCTAAATTAATGGGAGTTATCTCCCATCGTTTCATCTTCAGTTACAATGTTAAGTGCAGGGTAATATTTTAAAGACTCTTCAGGTTGATGACTTGTTATCTTACGCCTGCTTAGTTATTTTCTCATCGCTTTATCTACTAGGATCTATCTTTACTTGTATATGTAGAATATAGATACTGTTTTCCCATTTGATATCCCTCTTCTATTAGTTATTTGGATTCATCGGTCTTCTACGCCTCTTCTAACTTTACAGGGGCATACTATTATCGTTGTTTATTCCACTGCACGAATCACTCATATAAAGTGATACAAAAGAGTAGACAAAAAGTGGATGACGTGAACAAAAAAACTGAAGCTTAGTAAAGTAGTTTCGGTAGTTTATTGTTTAGCCCGCCAGACTCGCGACCAAAAGTGAAGGTTGGGGGTTGGGTTCTAATCCTACCATTGGATCAATCCAGATCACCTTTCGCGGCGTGTCATTCCGCAAGGTACTTGACTCTGCAGTGCATCGGCTTTCATTGTGTCGATGGGTCGTAAAACACCAAAGCAAAACTGCGAATGAACTAGTTAGTCTTTTGAAACAGAATATGGATGAAAAGCGCCTTGAACTGGCCTGCTTTTAGGCGATTTTTGTTTATATTTTGTATCTCATTCTTGGTTAAGTGCACGGTGCCGACTGGATTTGGTGATTGACACTGGTTAGATGTTGACAGCTTCGGTAGTGTTTCCACCATTAAATCATTAGTTTTATATTATCACACATTAAATGTACCCTTTTATATGTTTATCCTTCACTATTATTATTATTATTATTATTATTATTATTATTATTATTATTATTATTATTATTATTATTATTAGTAGTAGTAGTAGTAGTAGTAGTAGTAGTAGTAGTAGTAGTAGTAGTAGTAGTAGTAGTAGTATAAAATATCATTATCATTATCAACTGTTTCTTTCAAAGTGAATATTTGAATAGGGCTAATGCTAGTCCGATAAATCAATCCCCTAAAGTTGTGTTGATACTGATGGACGATATATGGGTTGATGTCAACTGTTATTAAAATGTGCAAATCATTCGGGAACAATCATGCGTACATTGTAGACACATACCGGTTATTGCTAACAGTCATATATAGCGTAAATTTAAAATGGCCACAAGACAGATGGTTGTACTATTTTACGTCGATTAACAAGTCACCAAACATAAAATTTTCACCTGAAATATAATGTACATGTCACCAAAATAATATTTCAGCCGACGGTTGCTCCACATCGACTCGAAATACCGGTAAGTGTATAAAATACACCTGTGTGTGGAGACAAAAAGTGGGTGCGAATAATTACAGCTTTCAATAAATAGGTGATATCAGTTCCTAACACGAAATCAACATCATCACGGATGAGGGGCTAGTATATTGTCCCAAGTTGATTCCGACTGCTGCTCTAACGTCAGCGAAGATTTTAATATTGAAACAGACACGTTCCAAATGTAAGAATGTATTGAGAAACTGCAACTGCTGTTTCAACGGCTATTACTTTATAAATTGTTTCGATAAAATCCGCAAACAAAAACCATTCTTGAATATTTACGCTGTGACTAACAGCTCTCGATGATCAATGGGTCAACGTTTCAATGCTGAAAAAACTTTGTCTTTATGAAAATAAGTACAAGCAGATAGAGAAACTAAATTAAAGGACTAAATTTGATATCATCTTGTATTTGAACAAGGGATGAAAAAGTGAAAAGTGATTGAAATTCTAGGATAAGAGACATTTTGCTTTTGAACAAGAGATGAAAAGTGAAAAGTGATTGAAATTTTAGGATAAGATAATTCATAACTTAAGCAATTTGATTATTATTCTTGTGTTTCGTGAAGTGGTTATTTCACTACGGAAGAAGCTGGTATTGCGGTCATCGCGAGAGTTCATTCGATCCGAAAATGGAGCAATTTACTGTACATATAAGGCTTTCATGTAACTTCATTGCGATACTAAATGCACAATGTATAGCCTATCGTGTGCTGAAAAATGGCGTTAAGCACCACAACCAACCAACATACTAAATGCACCACCACCATTGCTGCAGTGCATTTCCAGCGAACGATAATTCAACAA